>OZ038317.1:6978501-7005102 GCA_964035775.1 Osedax frankpressi | reverse complement strand
AGTCCCTTGATCTAATTAACTAGTTTAGTAATATATGTAAATATAGACCTATGGAGTTATATGCTATAATTTATATATACATTATCTGCTATGACTATATAAATTGTGCAACATATATAAATACTTATATATATATATATAAACTTATATCTATATGTATTACATGATATAAGTTGAAATCTTCGACAATTCTTCTTCTTTTATTAGAATAAGTTACAATTTCAAATTTATTGAATGACTAATATGATATAGAAGGCATTTGAAAATAAACAATCAATAGACTGTTTGTTTTCATTGTTAATATGAGCGACCATGAGTAAACAGTGTTAATCCAATATGGTTAACCAATTATTTCAATCAGATTTATATATAAATATATATATATATAGGTTCATTTCTATGTACATATACCTGATATAGTTGAATTATAATAGGCTAAACAGTGAATATAGTGAAATAATGATTTTATAGGAGGCCAAACACCATTCGATGATATATTCCTTTTTAGCTAGCTAACATGATTAATATAAAGTATATATTTTTAGGCAATAATGTAATAAATAAGAAATTCTTTTTTTCGGTTAATATAAATATGCTTGAATATTCTTAATTTATATAGAATATTAATACATGTTAATACATTTATCTTAAATATGTTTAGAATTAAAAAAAAATCATACTCTATGAAAATATCAATATAATAATATAGTATCATAATTTCTATAAACAGGCTATACTTTATTGGTGTAATCAGATAGCATTAAATGAATTTAACCTAGCGCAATATTCAACATATAGATATTATAAATTTTATATATTTTATAATATATATAAGGTTATAAGTTGGCAAATGATTGGCAATTATTTAGTTTTAGGATATTGTGTATTACCAATACATATGTATATATGATGATTACAGAATATTTTCAAAATATATAAATATAAATTAATTTATAATACTCTATCTTATACAAAAGGAAAATGAACAAAAAAAATGATTAACTCCTTAATAATTAATAAGTTAATCAATAAAAAAAATTATAATTATTACTTATAATAAGCTAAACAAATGTATGAGTTATTCAACACATTTAAAATAAATTATTAATAAACATGTTATTCAAAAAGTAAAATATCCAATTACGAAAATAATTATAGCAACATAATAATACACATTTATATATATATATATATATATATATATATATCATAATTCAATATATCATAATATCAACTAAATATAATTAATACCTAATATGCATTTATAAATTTTATTAGATTAACTTTATTTGAATAGAAATTTGAAATAAATTATTTTAAAATTATTTTATACAAAAATAATAAAATATACTATATTTTAAGAATTTTAATTTGCAAATGATATTTATCAAAATAAAAAATATATAAATGTAGTATATTTAATACTGATCATATTTAAAAAATTAAAGACATTTAATATAAATTCCATAAACATCAACATATGCCACTATAAAATTAAATAATATAATGCATACTATAATTTATAAAACATAAATAGTTATGATTTAACGTATTAATTTAATATTAATATATTCATTATTGCTATCCATGTGATATAATCTACAAATAAAACTTCTACAACATAAAAAATAGTACTACTTAAATAATGTTGAGTAAGTGTATATTATAGACTATATTATATATAATATAGATATGAATAGTATTCATTGAATACTAATTTGCAATTAAACTTGTTTACATAAAATACGCTTGTTAACCGTATTATAGTTATGTATAATGTAATGTATCTAACGCGCTATTATATGTATACACTAATTACAATTACTATAATAGTATATAATAATAATAATATATTTTTGGATAAAATTTATACTTGAAGTCTAACTCAAATAAATAAATTAATATATTATACTAATGCATCATTAAAGTAATACTACTATTATTATAATGTAAAATTACATATCGTTTATTAATGCGTATTTGAAAATGAAGAATACGAAAATTATAGTACGTGTATTATTAAGATATGATATTTAAATGTATATAAACAAAATATTCTCGAGATTAATTAAATGCAATATATGTATTAGTTAGTAATGTATAATTAAATTTTTATTTAAATAAAAATGATTCGAATTTAAAAAAAAATTTATTAAAAATATTGATTTTTATTGTCATATATTATAGTTTGATTTTATAAAATATATAATATATTACTAACCATATATATTTATAATTATATCAATATATGTATTCTATTTTGCATTAGTAATTACAATAATATCAATCAATCAATTTATGAAGAGATATACGAATTCGCAAATCTATCAATAGATGAAAATACACTCTTCTATCGCCGATAGGTTATCAGTAAACTACTACCAATAATATTAACAATTTAAATTTATTGATAACAATTATAGATCAAATTATATTATCATATTTAATTATATTGTATACCTATATACCTTCCTAATATTTAATATATAAATTATATTATATTAATATATATACTATTATATATTTAACATTGTAGTATTGAAATTATATTAAACAATAAAAAATTTATATATATCTAGCATAATTATTTAATAATACGTAAGTAAAAATAGGTAAATAATATAGGTCATATCGAATTTTATTTTATTTTAAAATCGTCTGTATATTATTAAACTATTTATATCTAAAAAATTGTTTATTATTATATATAATATATGATGTTTTTTAAAAGTTTTTATTATAATGACACATTCGATAATGATTATATATTATCTATATATAGCAATTAGTAATACTTACTAATTATCAATTATGTTAATGAATAGAATGCCTTTTTACAATAAATTGTATGCAATTATTCTAATATTAAATAATATATAAGTTACATAAATAATCACATATTTATTTATTAATAATTAATATTATGCATATACTTATAACAAGTATTATATATATGTTCGTATTATTATAATGTTTATTAATATTTCACATTCTTAATCTTGATTTAAAATGATTTACAGATGACAGATTGGTTGCATTGTAATAGATGTTTTAAACAACCCGATGGAAGCAAATTTGCCCTTACAGATTGCGGGCACATATTTTGTTATGGATGTCTAAATAAAGGTAATTAGTTAACATACTTCATATTTATTTTATTTAATTTATAGTTTATCATTTTTATCTTTTATGTGTATTCATTCGAAAACTTAGTAAACTCAAAAATAATGATTTCAATTGTATTTCCACAGTATAATTATTATTATTATAAAACTTATAATCTTACAATTTTGACGTATACCGACTCATATTTCAATCAAGTAACCTAATATATATTAGTATGCATATGATCAAAGAGAATGTTTCATTTATTGGAATAACTCCAATATTGACTTAATGTCTATTTGATATTAAAAAAACTACACATATTCGTATTCTCGAATTCTATATTTAGTTTTAAATCCTTTGATGTACTAAAAAAAGTTTATAAAAGAAATTACGTAATGCAAAACATGACATTTCTCTGATAGTTTTCTGGGAAGCTTAGATAATTCTTTGTATTATGTTATACATATTTCGAGTAAAATCATAAAAAGGAGCATATTTATTGTATACCATTAATGCCATATGTGAATCAACTATTACCATCTATATATACTAATTTTCCATAAATCAACTATTAATACATTATAGTTAACTACTATAATAACGTATCTCTTAACCTACGACACATAACAAAATATCAATATAACATATACGTTGACTATAGTCTTCTACCATATATAATAGACTAAATTATCCGTTGTTATGAAAATCATACCAACTTTCTAAATGCATATAGTTTTTAAACTATTAACTATTAAATTATTAGTTATATTCGTATTATCCAAACAATCGTTACAACTTAATATTTACTAGTGATATTAGTATTAATAGTTAAGGCTAATACAATATTAAACGTTTTAGGATTACAATATCTTTATAATTAAATTTAAAAGTCATAGGAGTTTGATATTATTTATAGCTGATCATAGTAATGTTTATATTATAGTAATTATAGTATAGCTTTATTACAATTAGATAAATCATTAGAATACAAAAGTTTTAATAATCCATATCATTACATATTGTTCATGAAAATATTGAATGTACTAATTAGATTTCTATATTTATTAACATGATACTTATTTATACTATTATTCGAATATAATCAAGCCTTAATATAAATAAAATATTATTTTAGAAACATCGACACAATGTAAACTTTGTAAAAACGGGCCATGTCAACTGACTTCTCTAAGTTCTAACAAGGTGATGCATTTTAGATACTTTCATACATAATAGTTTACTATAGTACGAACGCTTAACTATGCAATCTTGGGCATTACTATATTAATATTCTGTAATAATCATAAATAAATATATATAGATTTACTTATATAAATAATATATAAAATATATATATATATATATATATATATATATATATATATATAGTTATATACAATCATTTACATAATATATATGCATATATACTTCATATAGATATTCATATAGTTGGGATTTAAAATGTTAATTATTGATTACAATTTATCGACAAAATTGTATATTTATCATTTTTAATATTGTATTTTAGAGTGATTATATTAGCTAGATTATACAAATTTTCTTTAAACAGTTAGACCCATCGATTGCTATGTATTTCAGTAACCCTTTAGATCTCTCTAGAAAACACCAAAAAGATCTTGAAAAGGTGGTAATATATCTTTCTTTATTAATTATATTAGTTAACATATTTTTAGTAACAATAACACATATTTATAATTGAACATTTTATTCCTAGACATACTTTAAAAATATACTTCTTTAATATAATAAATTATCTCCATTTTAGGTTTTAGATTTCCAAAAACTTCATAGACAACGATTCGCTGATTTTAATAAAGTGATGGTAAGTTATATATATAATATATTTATATATATATATATATATATATATATATATATTGGTATATGATATATATAAGTATTGTTCCTGTACATTTTGAATATATAGTAGATTATATGAAATTATTATTATAAATACTTACTATTTTATAATATTATAAGTTTACCATGGTAATTATGCATAATGTAAAACCTAAAATTCTATATTGATCACTATTAAATTAATAGGAATTATAGGTTTTAAACAATGATCATATAATCTTACATATATGAAATATATTAAAACTATATTATAATTTTATGAATACAATCTTATAGGAAATGATAAATATTCAAGTAAGAAAAAATATTAATTATATATATAATATCTAATAATTGTAGTTAGAAAAGTATAATAAACTTAATAAGAAGTCAATAGAAATATCTCAACACTGCAAAGAACTTGAAAAGTTAGTTTAATAAATTATAATGATTTAATTAATAAATGAATTTAGGATTATTTGTAAATAATGCTTGATAGACTTATTTTAAGAGTACACACATACGCGTGTACGCACACATACCTACAAACTCACACACACAGACACACACGCATACACGCACATACACATATACATACACATACGCACACACAAACAGACGCATACACATGTGTGTTTAATTTTATATATTATTAAAATATATATTCTAGTAACAATTGAGTAAAAAATATCTCACTTATCTCACCGGTAACATGATTAATTAATGATTGAGTGAATGTATTTCTGATGATATAATAAATAGATTTATCTTATCTAAATAGGATATGTATTTTAGATATATTCTATACATAATACAGAAACAATTATTATTAATATATTGAGTTTAATCAACTATATTTTCTGTGGGATTTATATTATGTTTATATGTAATTAAATGGTTACGTTTACTTTTCAAAAATCTATTTCTATTAAATAATTCTATAAAAAATATAATTATAATTAGAAACATAAAATAATTTAGTATATCTTATTATTGAAATATATATGTTGATTTTGTATATGATATATTGATCATTTATATTATTTATTAAAAAATATCATACGATTTATAAGATTTAAATTTTCTAAATATTATAATTGTAATAAATTGATAAAAAAATATTTGTATATATTAAATACTTATTTAACTTTTTTGTATAAGGTTAATTATTTTATATTCGATTTAATAGACATTGTAAATTGTTGAAAGAAGAAAATGAAATATTAAAAAGAATGATTAAGCAGGTTATTACTCATAATAAGAGATTTTAATTTACATAATTATACCTATTTGATAACATAACACAAATATATAGATGACTATGCTATTAACTTAATTTAAGTTATATTTAAATATAATAACATGTTTATTTTACAGAATGAATGCCAATTAGAAAGCCCAAATTTTAAACAATGGTTAATTATATTAATGTATCTCAATAAGCAAATAGATTATTTATATAGTTATATATTTAATATTAATATTAATATATTATTATATTATAGATATGGTACAATTAATTAAGGCTGATACGGACAACATTATTTTCAAAATTGTAAAATTGATTTATTCTTTAATAATTAAACCAAAACTATATATTGTTATTGGTAATGTAGCAATAGGCGAATTTCACCTTCTATGAATATCAGTCATCTCTCTCCAAATCTTAATGCAACCTTTGAACATAATATATGTTAGTTTTAATATAGGCCCAATAATTCGAAACAATTGGTTTATATACTATAGTAATACTATAGAAATACTATAGTATATTATAGAAATAATAGCATATCAATTTTAATATGTGATTCATACAAATTTAAATAATCGCGGTTATAAATATTATCATATCGTTAAATTGTATTACAATGATAATATATTATAAGAATACAACTAAATAAAGGCCAATTTTTATAATTAAACGTTGAACTACTAGTAGGACTCCTAAATAATGATTTTTTATTATCATTAAGTTTCAACAAGTTTATAAATTCAAAATATTTTAACTTGCGATAATATGGTATGAAAGTATATATATATATATATATATGCATATGTTAAATAAATGATTATATCGAGTTACTAGGATATTAAAAATAATTCATTTACATTAATTGATTATTATTTAATTAATGCTATATTATCTATTCTACAGGTAGATCTAGCCTATCGCCAAACAGGTATATATTTCATATTATAAATATAAATATATATATATATATATATATATATATATATATATATATATATACATAAACACATACACACACATAAATACTATCACTCCACTACTAAAAAAACCTAAACTTGATAAAAATTGAACTTTCCAATTATAGGATTATTTCTCAGCTACCTCTTTTAGCTAAAATAGTAGAAAATATAGTCTACAAACAACTTATTTCATACTTGACTAAATATAACTTACTTGATAATAGACAAAACGGTTTTTGACAAGGAAATATTACTGAAACGACCCTACTTTCACTTTTTGACGAATTATAAATTAACTGGCCAATAACAAATATTAACAACTAATACTACTTGACTTATCCTCTGCATTCGATATAATTGAATTTAACACTATAATAGACATATTATAAAATATAGGATTAAAAGATATTCCTCTCTTATGATTTAAGAACTTTTTATTCAACAGACATTTTTCCATAAAAATTAGTAATTCAATATCATCGATCCAACATCGAATAAAGCATGGAGTTCAGCAAGGATCCGTAATATTCCCCCCATAATATTCGCCATTTTTTGGACTCCCATTCAACATATATTTAATAAATATCCACATTTAAATTATAATCTTTATGCCGGTGATATTGAATTGCACTTTAACATAGACTCAACAGACCAACTAAAGAACTGTCTTAAATAACTGGCTGACGACAAATTACTTACTAAAGAACTCTACTAAAACAGAACTCTTCAATATTTCATTCCCATTCCCAAAGATTTTCATAAATGACATACCGATAAAACTATCTGACTCGACAAAATATCTTGGAGTCAAATTTTACAACAAATTAAAATTTTACCAACACATACTTTCACTGAAACAGACAACT
The DNA here is from genome assembly GCA_964035775.1 of Osedax frankpressi. NCBI lineage: Eukaryota > Metazoa > Annelida > Polychaeta > Sabellida > Siboglinidae > Osedax > Osedax frankpressi. The sequence goes on along the minus strand of OZ038317.1, from coordinate 6,997,057 downwards.
ACTTACCATTTATATAACTTACATAAAATCTGACCTTATATGAATAAAAACACTGCCATTTTATTACATATTCGTTAATACTATCTCGACTAAACTATTGCAATACTTTACTCACTGGACAGACTAAGACTACACTCAAATTACTATTACTACTAAGACTACACTCGCAATTATTAACAGAATTATTCGACTAATTTACAAACTCAAAAAATATGACTATACTACAGCATATACCATAGCATTACAAAACTTACGATTACAGCTAAACTGGATGATAACTGCTAACTCCATCGACTATATACTACTAACTATATTAAAGAAAACACTTACTTATGACCAACCACACAACTTAAGACAATTACTAAATATGAAGACAAATGACAGAAAACTACGATATTCTCAGTTCATAACCCTCTCACTACCTCACATGCCATTAAATTCGGTTTGAAACAAAAGTATTCGCAACCTGGCTCCAACCAACTTCCCAAAAACTATTATCCCCTACTGTCAACATTAATATGTTTAAGCAGAGGCTAAAAAGCTTCCTGCTTAGGTGAGACTAATCACCTTCACTAAATTTTATTTTATTTTATAACACTTACACATACCTAGGCACGCTACATTACTATTATTATTTATTTTTACTATATCGTTCATTTGTATTCGTATGGTTATACATTGTAGAACATTTATTAATATGTTAAATTCTATATGGTTAATCAATTCTTCACACACATACACATAAATACATAAAAACACACACACTTACACACACACACACACACACACACACACACACACACACACATATATATATATATATATATATATATATATATATATATATATATATATATTAGTACTACAAGGATCAACGAGCAAATTAATTTTTTATAATATTTATATAATGTAAATTAAATATATTAAAGATTATAAATATATAACAAATATAACTATCTCAAAAATAATGTTTTCTACAGGAAAAGAGAAATTATGTATTAATTAGATCTTAAATTGGGGATAATTTACACGATGATATATCATTATCACATATGGTTTAAAAGTGGGCGGGGAATTTACATACGTATTACATTCTGGCAAACTTTGGATTTTAATATGTTTAAATTTACCTTATAAATTATAATCAAAATATATTTTTATTATATAAGATAAAATATTTTAATCTTCTTCTATTTTTTATAATATAATAATTTTGTAATATTGAATTACAATTATATTTATTTTCTTCAATTATACTAGAAAATAAATAATTAAATATTAATTATATTAATACATTTTCCTTGCTTCTAATAAGAATTTCATTGGAAGATCGACAAGATAGGGTTATTTATTATAAAAAAACACCTTAAATATTAATCTGATCATATCTTGATATATATTAAAATGGAAAATAAATACTGAATACTAAATAAATGTACATAATTTAACTCTAAATAAAGCATGTTAGAGAAAAATAAATGATAAATGATTATATATGATTAAAATTAGATTATACTATATATATATATATATATATATATATATTGAATAGTTCCGAATTTCTAATGTAATCGATGTATTGACATACCATAATATAACAGCAATTGAACACTTCTATGAACAGAATGTCACCGCTTATACCTGTGAAATCTAATGAACTATATAGATTCTCACCAAATTATCGAAAAACTGTATAATTTAATTGACATGAACATTTTTAAAAGCTATTTATTTTTAATAATATGAAAAAATAATAACACAATTTTTCTTTATAAGACTTATAATTGTATTCATTATTTCGCTTATTTTATTGTATTAAAATATGATATGAATAAAGATATTTTATAATTATAGGCGAATTATGGATATTTTTGTCGGTATATTTAAAAGTATATTTAAAACAAATATTACATTAATATGTATTACATTTTAAATTGTGTTCAAAACTATACAGACATGCGTATTTTATTCTAACTGCTGAAAAATCTAATCACTCATTATAGTATAATGTCCTAGAATTGGACACACATGATTGCGTAAAATTGGACTCTGGTCGGTCAACGCACGCATTGACGTAATTCGTAGGCCGACACGTCGAAACGCGCTGCTAGGAAACGTTAAAAGCGCAGTCCACATTTAACTTATTGCTAGATTGATATACAATTATAACCACCGGTTGTTTTGAAAATATATTTTAATATCGCACGATAAATAAACAAATGATTCAATCAAATACATTTTTTACATCTTCATGAATGGTTACATTTGTTATAATATTAATGTATCTTTTGGAAACCATAATTCAAAACACGGATTATTCGACAAATCTACCCTAAAAGTATGTAAAATTAGGGCTATTAAGAATATATATATATATATATATATATATATATATATATATATATATTAATATATATAATACATATTATAACTTTAAAAGATAAATAATTAGAGATTATTTGTGTAAATAACATACATTAATATTATTAAGCTGAATGGGATTACATGTGTTAATACATCAAATTTGTTTATACGGAACATATACGGTTGTGTATATAAATTGTATACATTTTAATTTTCTGTGTTATATTCATTCGAATATTGTTATGCATATTTAATTGATTTATCTGAAGTTATTGATTCATAATTCAAACTATACTGAATATTCACTGTAGGTTATTATTTCTAAATCGTACATGTATTGTTAAATTAAAACGAATATATTCAGTTGTAATATAATTATACTATTTGAATTAGGCTGCTTAACTAAATCCAGTTATAAGAACAACATCAGAAAATATGACGGTAAAGACACTTGGCTTATTCTACATATTCGGGCAATTGTTCACTGCGACTCTAAGCTCCTCAATGGCTAACACATATTGGAATAGCCGGTATAGCGGTGTATTATCTTATGTTGACTACACTACCGGTAAGCTAATAATAAAACATATAACGTAGTTATTCATTATTAGTATATGTATAAATATAGATAGTATACAAGAAATACATTATGATTTAACATGTACTAGGAAATATATATATATATATATATATATATATATATATATATGTGTATATATGTACATCATAAATTAGTTATATCTAAACACAGTCCTCAGATAATATAAATATACTATATTTCATAGCAGTTTAAATCTTAGATATATACTTCTCATTCGTAATTGCATACCACTTAATCTATATATATTATATCACCGACATTCATGTAATCTGGGGTTCTTTGAGAGTATTCCATATTACATCCAATCTTTACCATTTAAATCAATGCCAAAATCATTAATTACAAATATCAGTAAACATAAACAACGATTTCTGGTAATATATATGCACTAATTACATTAAGATAAACCATAAAAAACGTGTTAAATAACTACCAATGTACGTCTTACATATGATATCGCGCTACAGTAACCTCTCTTCCTCTCTGAAGTCGATAACGAGAATAGCCTCTGGTCCGATGACAATACATTAATGTTTCATTATATGAAGACTTCTTCTTACTATACTACTGTCACCTGCAATGGCTGTACGTGTAAAGCTTCTGAATTGACAGCATGCTCCGGTTCAACAATGTAAGTACAAAGAGTATTATATCTTCGTTTTGATAATGTTTATGCAGTAACTTTACAAACTCTTCTTGATATAATCAGTTCTCACTTAATAATCTCGTTTTCATTATGCATGTATTAATAGAATAGATAATAAATGGTATAGCAATTATTATGTAACGATATTATTTACTTTTCCCTTATGAGCATTAATTTTCTCTATATCATCAAATGTTACATTAATATCATAAATATATGAATTTGACTCATATTCATAGAAAAATATGTTTACCAGATTCAGTATGGCAATATGAACTAGATAGTTATATGATTAGTTCGCTTAGAGTATTTTCCAGAGTATTGTATAATGTTATTGCGCTTATTCACTTAACGGTATACCCGAATACATGAATGTACAATATACAATGTTCATGCATTGAAAATATACATACTGTTTTCATTCTCAGCGAAACCCGTCTACATAACTTATTGCTAGATCCTGGCAACAAATTAACTGAAGAACCATAAACCTGAATCTTTGTGCCAGTAATTCCACGCTCGGAATGGTAGTGCTAGATTCTATGTATGTGGATGATTTTATTATATCATATATGGATGGGAATCTGTATATTGTCCAAGTAATGGAAAATCAAAATATTTTAAGATCCATCTTATATGCAGGACAATGTGAATAAATTATATTGTCTTGGTGAGAATAGAGTAGATATCGTTAATACTTATTTTTATTTTTTCAAATATATCAATGCTGATGGTTTTTAGTTACTAGGAAGAATAACGTGTTCTTATCTAAGCACTAATCACTAAATCGCTAATATTTGAAATACTTGATCGAGTCCACAATTTTAATAATGTGTACTTATATCCATATGCGTATAATCTGTTTGATGAAAAGCCTGATCAAAACAGATGTATGTGACTTCATTGTCTTTACAAGAGAAATTCGCTATAGTTACTTTCAAATAAAGATTGGCAATACTATCCACAATTAGATTTTAACTTTATGGCATTATTATTCATTTATTTTCCATTTGCTTTAAATCCTTTATCGGTGTTTACTACATGACATATTTGTATTTTCCCTGAACTAAATCCATGCGATAGGGAATCTATTAGTTGATTTTCAAATACCAACATTTTTTGAGAAGGGACAAATCGGGTACTATTTCTCAGGGAGTTTATCAATAATACTGAATGGACATTTGACTATATATATAAATATATATATATATATATATATATATATATATATATATACATATATATGATCTCCCACAAATCCAGCATATTGATGAACCAAGCTTTCACTGCGATAATGTCGGAGACCTTCACTAACGTTGCCACTACAGAGATGTTAGTATTGGTAAAGTTCAAAAATATGAGTCGGAGGATGCACTTATTACATCCTACATTGATGTACCGGATACACTGTATACAGTACAGTATTTGTCTGCTTTATAGTTAACTGTATATTTCGAAGTAAGTAATACTACAATATTTTATTTACAATGAAATATAATAAAGCTAAATTTAACATTATACTGTACCTGGTATGCTGTACCTGGTACACCGTACCTGGTACACCGTACCTGGTATACTGTACCTGGTATACTGTACCTGGTACACCGTACCTGGTACACCGTACCTGGTATACTGTACCTGGTATACTGTACCTGGTATACTGTACCTGGTACACCGTACCTGGTACACCGTACCTGGTACACCGTACCTGGTACACCGTACCTGGTATACTGTACCTGGTATACTGTACCTGGTACACCGTACCTGGTATACTGTACCTGGTATACTGTACCTGGTACACCGTACCTGGTACACCGTACCTGGTATACTGTACCTGGTATACTGTACCTGGTACACCGTACCTGGTACACCGTACCTGGTACACCGTACCTGGTACACCGTACCTGGTATACTGTACCTGGTATACTGTACCTGGTATACTGTACCTGGTATACTGTACCTGGTATACTGTACCTGGTATACTGTACCTGGTACACCGTACCTGGTACACCGTACCTGGTATACTGTACCTGGTATACTGTACCTGGTATACTGTACCTGGTATACTGTACCTGGTATAATGTACCTGATATAATGTACCTGTCATACTGTACATGTCATACTGTACCTAGTATAATGTAAATGGTACATTGTACCGGATATAATGTATGTGGTACAGTAAACGAGTTATTCACGGTATCGATACATTTGGTTAAATTTATATTTCGAAGTAAGTAATACCAAATTATCTTTATTTACAATGAAATATAATAACGCTACATTTAATATTTGTATGATAGCTACATAATGCATCATTTCATTTAATAATGACACCTAGATGTATACTGAAACAATTCAATCACAGTTCGATCTTAAAATGCTCACAGTTCAATAATATCACGAACAACACTTTCGACCATCTCACCTCTCTTACAAAACTGTTAGTAACATTGCATTCAATTTATAGTATTTAATGCATCTTTGTTATTTTTTGATATCATAAGTTATTATACTAGAAATAATTATAATACAGTTGTTATATTTAATAAACATTCATATTTATACATACATACATATATATATATATATATATATATATATATATATATATTTATATATATATACATGTATATATATATGTATAAATATATATATATATATATATATATATATATATATATATAATATTTAATATTCATTATTCTTTGTTAGTTATTATTTTAAAATTTCAATTTATGTTGTAACTTATAATAAAGTAATAAAGGTTTCATATTATAAAGATTTATAATATAATTTATAATTATATCTAAATAATATTCAATTAGATTACATTAATATATAAAATAAATAATTACTATATTGAATTTAGAAAAAAAATTATATATCATATTTGAAATACTAATAGTTAAGTTATTTGAAAATGAATCGAGCATCTATTATAATATATTGTGCAATATATCATAATACAAAATAATATCATATTTGACAAAATTATATAACTTTATTTAATATTTACTAATCTATCCGTTAAATTGAATTAAATAGAGTTATTTAAGTTAGAATTTTAGTCGAATTTATACCTGAATAAATGCTTTTAAATTAAAATGATTCTATTTGTAGATATCTTGAATGATTTTAGTTTTTCCTATTTCTTTATATAATATTAGGTATTATTTTAATAAAAATCGCTATTTTCAAAGCAAATTATTTATATTATTTAATTTATTTTTAGATATCCATGTATACATAATAGCTTGCATAGGTAGATATTTTCATAAACGATGTTAAAACTTGATTTTGAACTAATACCAGATAATAAATTGTATTATTCTAATTGTAGATCTAGAGGTAAATACACTTGATTGTAGTGTTAATTTAAAAATAAAGTTCTAATATTATGAATAATACATTTTAATTTGGATAGAGATACATTACCAAAATTAATCTTTCTAAACTATTTACGAGTGAGTGTAGTTTGAAATGTCAAATCCACACACACACCTTTGCAGCACGATACAGGGCACCGCTTTACCGTACATGCCAGATGTGTCGAAAACCGTCCTCACTATTCTGTTGGTAATTTCATTAAAATAATAATCCTCTAATTGATTATTATCAATTCACTATTATTGTAAAATGATATCATACTAAGTAAATATATATATATATATATATATATATATATATATATATATATATATGTATCTCATTCAATCATTATGTAAACTTATACCAACGTATTTATATATATATATATATAGGAACCTATGTTACAACCAGCTGGTATTCAGCACCAACACATTTCGTGAACAGGTGTTGCCCTCCACGCTCACTCACGTGTTAGTATAACAGATTTAACCGTCTTTTGCAATGACACATAGTATTAACGTATGCGAAATACTTTATACAATATTATGAGAATTCGGTAAGAGAAAATAAACTTAACTTAGCAGGAATATATTATTCTTATATTTCAGATATTCTCTAATCTATACATCGCCAATAAATTAAACACGCTCACGATAATATGATATGATATGATATGATATATATATATATATATATATATATATATATATATAAATATGATATGATATATATATATATATATTTATGAAATATAATATTATTAAATAGTATATATATATATATATATATATATATATACATTTTCTTAAACCAAATTCCAATAGTGCTTTAATGATGAATAAAATCGACTGGATTCCTGAGAACCTATTCTCCAATACCAACATAAAATTTTTGTAAGTGTTTCTATTGAATACTTACATTGTGAAATATTATATAAAAGAATATTAATAATATAATTTATGAATTTATTACGATTAAATTACTATATATATATATATATATATAAAAACCATTACCATATCTAACCTATGAGCTAAATATAATTTCATGATAACTTCATATATAATGTATTCACTATATAGAGGGCTTGGTGATAATGAAATCAATTATTTCCCGACGAAATCAGTTCAAGGAATGACTAATTTACTCTATTTGTTAGTAATTCTTATTTAGCTAAACCATTTATATATTATTTTTTAGTGAATATATTTATTGGAAAGTATAATAAATATTAATAAGATAGAAAATTACAAATTAATGTTTGCGATATTTTTCACGTTGCCTAAATAATAAAGACATACTAATACTAAGATAAATATACGTTATATTGTATTACATAATGTTTCTTATATTATTTGTTATAAATTTCAATTTAATTTTTAATTTGGTTATATAATATATTTGTTATTTTGTCATTTTACCACCGGATATATATTTCCTCTTATTTATTTGAATCTGACATTCTTATATATTTATATGTAACGCTTATTTGTGTTGATTATTCATTTTCAATTGTCCATAAGATAAAATTAATTTAAATTCATATTATGATAAAATTGAATTAAAATATTACGTTTAATGTAATTAATGTTCACTTTATTTGACATGAATAATACTATAGCATAATTCAATTGTTACTATTATAACAAATAATTGATTATTAAAAGTAGAATTTAAGTTATTTATCATTTATATATATGGATGCAACTATATACAAACTATTTAGAGGTCTAAACGGAAACAAAATTCAAACTCTGTCAAAAACGAATATCCAGGCAATTGCCACTAGCAATATCCAACACCTGTTAGTGTATCAACATGCACATTTAATACAATTGTAATGACTAGAACATTATTTCATATAGTTAGCTTTAATTTTATTAAAAGTAACATTACTCCGTTTAAATACATAAACATACACGGATATACATTAATTATATATCAACACTAATTTATATATCCTTCTATTGTATTCTTACAATATGTTATAAATTGACAGAAACGTTAGCAATAATATAATATTCTACATCGAACAAAGATCGCTGTCTCTGCTATCCAACCTCATAATATTGTTCGTAACACTGCATTAGTTGAATACTTAAGTTAAAGATATAACGTATACTAAATCATAGCGTATATACGATATATTACGCATCGTATATAATAGTCTACTCAAATGTTAAAATGTACCAACAGTTCGTAATCATCAAGTATACAGTAATTGCGATGTATGATATTTTATATTTCTATTCATTTCTATAGAGAATTGCATGCTAATAAACTAACATCGATCCCGATGTACACGATTGACTCAATACCGAAACTTAGTCACATGTAAGTATATGCAAACCTATTCAATATCTAGCAATTACTAATAATATTATATTTTTTAATTATCTTTAGTTATATTTTATATATATATAAACTTAAGCTATATCTTACCAAAAGTTGTATTACTCTAGAGATTTGAACAATAATTACTTTAAAGAATTCAGTCATAGTACCTTTACACATCTGCCAAATCTATTGACTCTTCGATTACATTCTCAGGTTTCCTTGATCAAGCCATCTGTTATACGTATTATTAATATATAAACATTGCCATCAATCACATGATCTATGTATTAATCTTAATTTAAATTTATTAAATAGAAATCTCCGAAACTCTCGAAAATTGCATACAACGCATTCGCTGATCTTCCGAAATTAAAATATTTGTAAGTACTTTGAATATAATCGTATATACCTCTCCAGCAACTTTAGTATAGGACCTACATACACTACACACCCCTGTACTACTATCTACATATATAACCCTATACACCTCTACACTAACAATCCTATACATACCCTACACCCTTATATAAACCTTATACATATTGTCATTAACCTTTACTCCTATTTATACACCTCTATATACAATACAAATGTCTCTACACTACAAGCTACGCCATTACACATATATCAACTACTACATATATCATTATAGTTTTCTATACCATACAAATGTCTATACACTACTACATATATCATTACAGCTCTCAATACCATACACCTTTTTACAACACAATATACATCTTTACAAATACCTCTATACCCCTAATACATATCTACACTTCTCTACACCTCTATACACCCGACACACTTCTCCACACTACAATCACCTATATACACCATTCTTTTGAACTCTCTTTGCAATTCTCTTTATTTCTACACTCATAATTAAAATATCTCTACACCATAAATACCTCTACATACCCCTTATACCTCTATATACACTTATATCTCATACCCACCACCCCCACATCCTACACTCATCTGTATATACATATATGCATTATTACTCATCAATGCACATAACTACACACACACCCACATATCTTTACTCATTCACCTATATCTACACACATTCACACACACACATATATATATATATATATATATATATATATATATATATATATACCCATACACATATCTCTATACTCATTCATCCCTATCTACACCGTTACACCCATATCTACAAACATACATATATACCTACATAAATACACCCATACACACATCTACAGACATATAACCCTATCTACAGATATATATCCTTATTTACACACATACACCCCTAAATATACACATACAATCCTATCTACAAACATACACCCCTATCTACAGACATATATCCCTATCTACACACACACCCCTAAATATACACATACAATCCTATCTACATACATACACCCCTATCTACAGACATATACCCCTATCTACACACATACACCCCTAAATATACACATACAATCCTATCTACAGACATACGCTCTTATCTACACACATAAACACATATCTACTTCAACATATACACAGGTGGATTAGTGATAATGCTTTGTCATATCTCCCTCATGGATTGTTCATGGCACACGACTTCTCTTCATTATACTCACTGTAAGTAAAACATATATCTAAATTGTAGATTACAATGTGTATTCGCTGTAAGTAAAACTACATGTATACAATGTATAACTAAATCACGAATTTATATATATATTAAATGAATATTCTTTCATAATACAATAGAAACACAGGATTATTTAGAGAGTTATATATCCTTACTAATTATTTACATATAGGAACTTTCTATTAATTGATTACTTACTTATTCAATTACTACAAAAAAATATTTGCTAATTAACATATATAAAATAGTATATAATATAATGTAATAATAATAATATATATTTATAATGTATAAATATAATATATTAACTTAATTACTGTTCATCATAAATGCGTGGAATGAAATTGATATAATAAATTGCTAGAAAAATATCGAGATCTGTATTACTATAGCATTTTAATATATTACTATTACTATAGTATTTTAATATATTACTATTACTATATTACTATTACTATAGTATTTGACTATATTACTATTACTATAGTATTTTACTATATTACTATTACTATAGCATTTTAATATATTACTATTACTATAGCATTTTAATATATTATTATTACTATAGCATTTTAATATATTACTATTACTATAGTATTTAAATATATTACTATTACTATATTACTATTACTATAGTATTTGACTATATTACTATTACTTTAGTATTTTACTATATTACTAGTACTATATTATTTTACTATATCACTATTACTATAGTATTTGACTATATTACTATTACTATGGTATTTTACTATATTACTATTACTATAGCATTTTAATATATTAATATTACTATAGTATTTGACTATATTACTATTACTATAGTATTTTACTATATTACTATTACTATAGTATTTTACTATATTACTATTACTATATTATTTTAATATATTACTATTACGATAGCATTTTAATATATTACTATTACTATAGTATTTGACTATATTACTATTACTATAGTATTTTAATATATTACTATTACTATAGCATTTTAATATATTACTATTACTATAGTATTTGACTATATTACTATTACTATAGTATTTTAATATATTACTATTACTATAGCATTTTAATATATTACTATTACTATAGTATTTTACTATATTACTATTACTATATTATTTTACTATATCACTATTACTAGAATATTTTACTATATTACTATTACTATAATATTATTACGCATATATCCTATATAATATGAATTATATAAGGTGTACCTTATATAGTCTTCACATATATTATAATTGACGAATATACATACACATTTAGGTATGCGGACCATAATTCTATTAAAGACGTTGCTTTATTCGGAATTCTGGAATTCACAAACCAAGATAACGGTTTTGTTCCCTTTAAAACATCAAAGAATATCAGAATATTGCTAGTATTACAATTATTTGTGTATATGATATCTTAAATTAATATAATTAATTCTAATTATGGTTTATTCTAGCGACTCTATTCTAAATATATATTTAACTATTTTATATTCATTTAGTAATATTGACTATTTTAGCTCTATATCTATGTATGATCGTATATTTTTGGTAACAGGTATCTAGGTTACAACCAGCTTACAGATATTAAGGAATTGGACTTCTGTGAATTGTCATATATTAATGAGTTGAGCATGTTATCTAACTCTATCAAGGATGACAATATCTTCGAAACAGCTTTCCAATGCATTCCGACACTCACTATACTGTTATCCATATCTTATAACTTTAACACCATACGTATTGACGTGCTTTATATTTTCTTTTGTTTTATCATATACATAATATTATAAACTACCAAATTACTAATTATATAAATATTATTATTATACTATCAACAATTTATTAAGTTTGAAATCTCATATTATATTCGAATATTAGATTTAATTACAAAAATATTAATATTATTTCAATATTAATTATTTTAACTTAATCTATGTTATGATCTTAATTAGCTGGAATATGTTATTATTTCAAGGCATTAATATATTTATAACTTATATCGTAGGACCACCGTTGAGCCTATAACTATAGCCTCAACCATACCGCAGTGATTTGTCTAGTAACCTGATACAGTACATGCCTGTAGCCCTGACTAAATCTCAGTACGTCCCCGCTCTAAACTCACTCACGATGACATCCAATAAGATCACATTCCTAGAACGACACATTCTTTACAATATAACGACCCTGATATCGCTGTTGGTATTAATAGAGATTTAATATTAGTATATTAATATTTATATCGCTGTTTGTATCAGTATCTGTATATATTATTATCTATATATTATAGCATCTATTATTTAGAACTCAACCAAACTATAACATATAATTCTTCTATATTGTCACTAAAATCATTAAAATCTGCTAAATATTGTTTTTGTAATGTTATAATATATCACTTTTGTACATACCATTTGAAATATACTTAATGTGAAATATGTATATACTTCTTTATATAGCATACTTTTTATAGCATAAGTATTCAACAACTATTAGGTTATCGTTATTTAAATAATTAATCATATTACACCAATTCTTTTAAAGCCACATTTTACAGATATCTATCGAGTAACAAGATTATTTCCATAGAAGAGGATAGTTTGCCCAATTCTCTCATCACACTGTACGTATTAACTATATAGAGAGTGATATTAAGAAGTATGTAGGGTGTGTATATTTGTGAAGGTGAATGAAGAGTTGTATATAGGTATGTAAGGATTTAGAAGGATGGTATATAGAGGTGTGTAGTGTGTAGAAAGGTGTAGGGTTTTAGAGATATGCGTGGGATATATATATATATATATATATATATATATATATATATATATATATGGTTTAGAGAGGTGTGTATAGTATAGAAAGTTGTGTATGGTATAGAAAGGTCTATCTAAGGGTCTAGATACCCAGTAAACAAACGTGTAAAAACACTTTGGTTAACACGTGCATTTTGTAACAAAATATTATGTAAAATTCACGAGAATTTGCCTATATTTAAAACCTAAACATGCGTATAAAAAACTTGTGTTAACGCGCGTAAAAAACAGAAGTGGGGAAAAATATGCGATAACACGTGTTATAAAACACATAACACGCGTAATAAAGAAAATAAATTATTTATTCAATTTATTTATTTATTAGATGCGAAACCTTATGTAATGCTTATATTTAATGTTATTAAATGCATATGTATTAATACATATGAATATTACTATGCATTCATATTATATATATACACATAATTTATAATACAATATTAATATCTTATTTGTAAATATCGATTATTTTAAATGAGTTTTCTCTTACATTCATATTGTAGATAATATCTAAATACACACATATGTATATATGTATTTATGAATATAGTAAAATATATACATATCATAATATATATACAATATATTTTATAGGTGTGTATTGGGTAGCCATGATTTAATCATTAGTGTTAATGTTTATCAACACAATCAAGTCAAACCCATACCCAAATCTATAACCAAATCTAAAGCTAAAACCAAATCAAACTAATCCCAAAAAAAAACCTAAATGTAAACATTATAATTTTAGAAGCCTGACATCAAATGTATTTTAATATATTAAAAAACATACATAACCAAACCCATACTTAAAATTATAATTAAACTTAAAATTATAATTAAGGTAACTAACGTATACAGTATACACATATATATATATATATATATATATATATATATATAAAAGAGTTAACTTATGATCACTTTTTTTGTATTTTAAACCGATATTATTAATAATTTTCTGTATTTTTTATACTTTGAAAACAATTGAATTCGTGAAATGTATAATATAATATATAATTTATAAATAAAAGTGCATAACAAAATTGTAAAATTTCTAAATGTTTGATTTTTATATTTATAATTTTGCCATTAAATAATTGTGAAAAATACTTGGGTTAACCTGTGTTTGTATGTGTTACAATGTATTTTTTGTGTTACGCAATACAAGAAAAATACATGTGTTAACACGTGTATTTTGTAAGTACATTTTACTAGTTGAAAAAACACACGGTAACATGATCTTGTGTTTAGTAACACATAAAATACACGTTTTAACTCAAGTATTTTTTAACAATTGTAACTGGGTAGTGTTATAGTGTGTAAATATATGCATGGGTGAAGGGGTATATAAATATGTATATGGCAATATGCAGAGTATTCGCACACATTTTAATTACGGTAGTTCTACTAATATATTATATAA
Source organism: Osedax frankpressi (assembly GCA_964035775.1). Lineage (NCBI taxonomy): Eukaryota > Metazoa > Annelida > Polychaeta > Sabellida > Siboglinidae > Osedax > Osedax frankpressi. The sequence goes on along the minus strand of OZ038317.1, from coordinate 6,981,881 downwards.
TAAAGTACATTATATTTAATATACTATGTTAATATACCAACTATATCCATCACCCTACACTACTCTACTCTACTCTAAACTAATCTCTTCAACTTTACTCTACTCTACTCAAATCACTCTACACTATGAATACATTTCCGCAGATATTTATCATCAAACGCATTTCGTTTTATTGCTGAGAAAACTTTCAATAATCTAGTAAACTTGAAGTATCTCTACCTGAATTCAAATAAGATTAGCAAGATACCTGACAGTGCTTTCCATAATCTCACCTCCCTCGCTAATCTGTTGGTTTCACCTAAATTGTTAAATATCGCTTTTGATTATTAAACAAATAGGAATAATTATGTGTATTTTGGTATTAGATTTTTTCTTACAATCATTGAACATTTAATTAACTCTACTAAAATATTATGAAATGATTTCGGTAATTCCTAAGAATAATAAAATAAGTTATCCATTTTCATTATTAATCACATATAAAGTAATTAAAGCAGATCGTAACTTATATACGTACGTATATAATGGACATGGAGTATTCACTTCCTGAGTAATACGTACATAATATGTTCAATACTTTCTTTTATTAACATTACAAGTCCCTGGTATCGGTTAACAGATTCATTTCGTTCTTATGCAGGGAAATGGACAATAACCAGATCACACGTATTATGAGAGTTTACTTCAAGGATATCATGATCACTTCAAAACTTAGATTGCATTCAAACCGAATTGCATACATCGAAGACGGGAGTCTGGCGAAATTAACCAACCTCGATACCGACATGTAAGTTTCAATGGCAACTGCAGGCGGGTTACCATCGAAAACGAATATTAATTACTAAAAACATAAATTGAATTTACAACGATAGTCTATCACCTTGATCTTCAAAGATTTGGAGTGACCGTAAATTGCATATGAACAAACGGAACAATCGTATAACTCGCACTAATCAGGATAGTCCAACAAAAATCAATATCCTCCATACAATACTCAGGTACCTGTCCAATAATCGCTTGACCTCTCTTCCACTGGGCGGAGACTTCCACAACATCTCCATAGCTAAACTCTACCTGAGAAATAATAGACTCACCACTATTCGTAATAACACATTCAGTTCTTACAGTGGCTCATATCTGTTAGTCCATATACTATATATTAACGTATAAGCTATAACTTGTATAATATTAGTATTAGTATTTTTATAGTAAACTTCAATTGTATTCTTAATAGTTTTATTTTTTTTATGGTAGTATGATTTGTATTTTTAGATTTTGTATCTAATGCTATTATTAATAATACTATCATTAATATATAATTATAAGATAAACTTAATATTACATATAATATTTTTTCATTAATGATATAATAGTAAAACTACAATTAAAAATAATATATAAAAATGATTAAAAAACTGCTATAAATTAAAAATGAATAATTAAAAAATATTAAAATATATTAGAAGTATTTATAGAGATGTATTACTACTGGTAACCTACATTGTATAGGTACCTCGAGAACAATACCATAGTTGCTATTGAAAGTGGAGCCTTCCTTTCAACAACTATAACTTATGTTTACTTGAATAATAACCCATTAAGATTGATTGAGACACAGGCATTCAAAATATGTAATATGGGGTAAGAGATATTCCTCTATATACCTCTATTTAGATCTATTTATTTATATTTTTCTCTATTTTTCTCTTTCTTATTTTATCTATATATATACCCTCTCCCTCTCCCTCTCCCTCTCCCTCTCCCTCTCCCTCTCCCTCTCCCTCTCCCTCTCCCTCTCCCTCTCCCTCTCCCTCTCCCTCTCCCTCTCCCTCTCCATCTCCCTCTCCCTCTCCCTCTCCCTCTCCCTCTCCCTCTCCCTCTCCCTCTCCCTCTCCCTCTCCCTCTCCCTCTCCCTCTCCCTCTCACTCTCACTATCAATCTCCCTCTCATGCTCCTTCTCCCCCTCCCCTCCCCATTCCCCCTTCCACCCCCTTCTCCTCCCCTCCCCTCCCCTTCCCACTCTCACTACCCTCCCCTCCCCCTCCCCTCCCTCTCCCTCTCCATCTCTCTTAAATTCAATGCTCTACACCCTGTATATAGGCATTTATATCTCCAGTCAACAACATCTATCGAGACAATAGAATCAGATGCCTTTCATCAAGTTTCAGGAACTAATTTCTATATGGATAATAGTGACGTCAGAGCTATTAGCAGTTTCGCGTTCAACTGGCTTCAGTATACCAATATGTTAGCGTGATATATATTCATATCTATACTTATTCAGCCTCCACATTAACATACAGGTCTTATTACACATAAACTGATACACATCTTAAATAGATATATGTAAAAGAAAAATTTCAAAATGATATTTAAATATAACATGATTATAATATAATACAATTATTTTAAAAAAGACAAATTTTTATTTCCGACGAATTCAAAAATTTCAGGAATTTGAAATATATCTTAACTATAATTATTTTTTATAGGATTTTATGTTTAAATTAACAACGTGATATATAAGGTACCATATATAGGTAATGACACATATTACCTATAGCATTCCTACTCAATACAACCACTTCAATACCTGATTTTCTGTCCATATAACATTATATGCCAATAAACCATAACGACAGATATATAAGGACAAATAACATATCGACTATACCCGGCAATATGTTCGGCGCATCTAGTACTGTCAATATACTCTACATGGAAAACAGTCATATCACATCGATATCAACAACTGCATTTAGTGGATTGAGTCTGACTGCCTACATCTATCTAAATAGTCAGTATTCCTATACATACTTTATATATATATATCACAACACATTTGATCTCACTATATTACATACACGTAGCCCAACTATACACATGATAATATGCTTACCAAAACTAGACTATTCATATAAATATTATTATAACTATACATATAATTGATTAATGTAAAACAGATATAAATATATATGTCGCCTATATAAATGAGGTGTTTCATTTATTGATACGGTCTTCTTTGAGTTGCTTCATCCTCTATCTAAATCTTTACTAACAATTTCACTGGACCCTCAGATAACGATATCGTGGAATATCCGTTGGTATTGAAATCTCTTACCTTGGCCAAATACATGTTAGCGGTTATAATGTTATAATATTAATATATACTTTAATATCAATACTCATTTCATTTTTATTCTATTATATAACTGTATGTCTTTCATGTCTAGGTTTTTAAAATTTTATTTGTTAGATTGTAATTACTGAAATAAAATTATCTAGATTATTAGATATGTAATAGTATATAATATAATAGCTATGTATACTTATAATATAATTACAATATAAATATAATATAATATCAAATATATATACAA
>OZ038317.1:6956001-6976001 GCA_964035775.1 Osedax frankpressi | reverse complement strand
ATTTCTTTAATCTGATCATATTTCAGGCTGCTCGGCAATAATTTCCTGGAGTGTGACTGCTACCTCATCAATACCTTGAACTCTACTAGCTCTGTAGGAGCTATTAAAGGTAGCACGGTGTGTTTCTTGCCTGCTGGAGGTATTAAACTAGACATCTCATTCCAAAACACATCTGACCTGTACTTCTCAAAGAAATCCTATGATACTTTCCTTTGCCGTAAGTAACCCATAACAAACAATTGTTTATTGTATGTTTATGTAACATTACAGTCTTAAACTTACATCTATTATCTAAATAGTTTATCATATTTATAAATAAATATCACTTCATCATTAAGCATTGCCAGTAAACAGGGAAACTTAATAGTTTTGTAAAATCTTTGTGTCCACAAAAATAAAAAATAATATAAAATAAATTATGCAATGCATAAATAAAATTAAATCGATTATTTCTGTGTTATATTACTATATAATGTATCTTTTATCATACTCTCCAAGAAAACTATTCTTTATTTCCCTTCATATGGAATCCCTCAAATTCGTATTCATATAATTATCTATATTTATATACACACATACATACATATACACACACATTTAAATATACACATACACACACACACACACATATATATATATATATATATATATATATATATATTTATATATAATTTCCTACCTTACAATAAAATGTATCTACTCCAGAATTACTTCAGTATTCCTCTAAATACAATCACTCCCGTACTAATGTCCTTCTTAAACTATTTATCACAATTAAATAATACTACAACATATATTATTTTCTACCCTAAATTATACCTGATCATATACTACTTATCTCACAGCCGGTACAAATCTGACTGCATCATCAACAGGGGATTATATCTTAACTTTGAATTGGGAGTCTCCTTACTTCCTGTACCCGCAATACTCCACAGTTGTTAACACTATTGGTCAAGATGTTACAATCAGTGGTCCGAGGTATTTCTTTATATAGAAGCATACTCTATCTCAAACAAACAATATAATACCTATACTCCATATGTCACACCTTATAATGCAGCTATCCCTTCACTATACCCTATCACACCCTATAACACTTTCCCTAACATACACTATACAAACTCATCAGAATATTCAATATAACATGCGAGAGTAGTACCACCTACAAGTACTACCTACAGACTACTGTGAACGATACGTCGAATGGCACTCACAGTTCTCCCTCGTCTCCTTTAATTCTCACGCACCAGTTCACTCAAGTTAGCGCAGGGTATACTTAATAGTAGAGATGTGTACCCACCGGGAATTCTGTTGTTTTTATTAATAAAGCATTCTATTTCTTAGCAATCGGATAAAAACCTAGCTAACGGAATGCATTATCTCAGGACTACATCAACATCTATACGGTTTACATTACACCCTACTTAACAGGCAGACGGGGTACAACCGGACACCGAATATACTTGTCAAGTCACTATGTCTATAAAAGGCAATACTAGTCTTGCATCCCAACCAATCGTCGTGATCACCTCATCCATCTCTGGTTAGTAAGTCAAGCTTCACATTTATTCATATTCATATCATAACTGACCGTTTCCGTTACGCTACTGGTTACTATTGTTCATAACTTTTCACATATACGAACTTATATTTCACTTCTGTATACTTCCGGTAGCCTAAGATTCACTGTTCATAAACTACTATATATATTCCATATCATTTATACAGCGGGAGGGTACCTCATTATACTGTGTATATTATTAGGAGTTATCGTGCCCAGTTTTCAGTGTGTGTCATATAATATTATACAAACGTAATACAAATCTATTCTATTCTCTACATATATTATCTCATCTAAACTATAAAAGCGAATACATTTGTTAGCAAAATGTATATATTGTAATATTTCTGTTACTTAACCTATAATATCATGTACAGATGCCAACATCACAGTGTTATCCCAGGACATTTTACTGACCTCTGATATCTATGACTTCCCAGCTTCTAATGAAGTGATGCAGGCCAGTCTAGGAAGTTATAATAAACCCTGTTAGTCATAGATATATATTATATAAGTCTAACCTCTACACATATATCACTACATTTCTAACTTCTATATGTCAAACTTCTGAATATCTAATCTCTGTATATCTAACCTCTGCATGACTAACCTATACGTGTCTAGTATTTGCATGTCTAATTTATACGTGTCTAACTTATATATATCTTACTATATATCCAGATTCTAAATTTCTCATATCCACATATCTAATATCTATATGTCTAACTTATATATGTATAACTACTTTTTGTCTAACTTTAAAATAGCTAACCTATAATATCTACATACCTAATATCTATATGTCTGAATATCAACATATTTAACTTCTAAATATGTATATTCTATATGTATAATATCTAAATACATGTCTAAATTCTATATGTTCTATCTACATGTCTAAATTCTATATGTTCTATCTACATGTCTAAATTCTATATGTTCTATCTACATGTCTAAATTCTATATGTTCTATCTACATGTGTAAATTCTCTATGTTCTATCTACATGTCTAAATTCTATATGTTCAATCTACATGTCTAAATTCTATATGTTCTATCTTCATGTCTAAATTCTATATGTTCAATATACATGTCTAAATTCTATATGTTCTATCTACATATCTAAATTATATATGTTCTATCTTCATGTCTAAATTCTATATGTTCTATCTACATGTTTAAATTCTATATGTTCTATCTATATGTCTAAATTCTATATGTTCTATCTACATATCTAAATTCTATATGTTCTATCTACATGTCTAAATTCTCTATGTTCTATCTATATGTCTAAATTCTATATGTTCTATCTACATGTCTAAATTCTATATGTTCTATCTTCATGTCTAAATTCTATATGTTCTATCTACATGTCTAAATTCTATATGTTCTATCTACATGTCTAAATTCTATATGTTCTATCTACATGTCTAAGTTCTATATGTTCTATCTACATGTCTAAATTCTATGTGTTCTATCTACATGTCTAAATTCTATATGTTCTATCTTCATGTCTAAATTCTATATGTTCTATCTACATATCTAAATTCTATATGTTCTATCTACATGTCTAAGTTCTATATGTTATATCTACATGTCTAAGTTCTATATGTTCTATCTACATGTCTAAATTTTATATGTTCTATCTACATGTCTAAATTATATATGTTCAATCTACATGTCTAAATTCTATATGTTCTATCTTCATGTCTAAATTCTATATGTTTTATCTACATGTCTAAATTCTATATGTTCTATCTACATGTCTAAATTCTATATGTTCTATCTACATGTCTAAATTCTATATGTTCTATCTACATGTCTAAATTATATATGTTCTATCTACATGTCTAAATTCTATATGTTCTATCTACATGTCTAAATTCTATATGTTCAATCTACATGTCTAAATTATATATGTTCAATCTACATGTCTAAATTCTATATGTTCTATCTACATGTATAAATTCTATATGTTCAATCTACATGTCTAAATTATATATGTTCAATCTACATGTCTAAATTCTATATGTTCAATCTACATGTCTAAATTCTATATGTTCTATCTACATGTCTAAATTCTATATGTACTATCTACATGTCTAAATTCTATATGTTCTATCTACATATCTAAATTATATATGTTCTATCTTCATGTCTAAATTCTATATGTTCTATCTACATGTCTAAATTCTCTATGTTCTATCTACATGTCTAAATTCTATATGTTCAATCTACATGTCTAAATTCTATATGTTCAATCTACATGTCTAAATTCTATATGTTCTATATACATGTTTAAATTCTATATGTTCTATCTATATGTCTAAATTTTATATGTTCTATCTACATGTCTAAATTCTATATGTTCTATCTACATGTCTAAATTCTATATGTTCAATCTACATGTCTAAATTCTATATGTTTTATCTACATGTTTAAATTCTATATGTTCAATATACATGTCTAAATTCTATATGTTCTATCTACATGTCTAAATTATTTATGTTCTATCTACATGTCTAAATTCTATATGTTCTATCTACATGTCTAAATTCTATATGTTCAATCTACATGTCTAAATTCTATATGTTCAATCTACATGTCTAAATTATATATGTTCTATCTACATGTATAAATTCTATATGTTCAATCTATATGTCTAATTTATATATGTTCAATCTATACATGTTTGATTTTTAAATCCAAATACTTACTTAACAATTATTCTCATAAATTATTTTTTAATAAACTAAACATTTATAATTCAAATTTAAAAAATTACGAAGACAACTTAATCTTGATTACTACCTTTAACTTTTCTTAATGTCGTATCTTATCACACGAGCCTTAATGCATTCTATCTACATGTGTAAATTTTATATGTTCTATCTACATGTCTAAATTATATATGTTCAATCTACATGTCTAAATTCTATAAGTTCTATCTACATGTCTAAATTCTATATGTTCTATCTACATGTCTAAATTCTAAATGTTCAATCTACATGTCTAAATTCTATATGTTCAATATACATGTCTAAATTCTATATGTTCTAACTAAATGTCTAAATTCTATATGTTCTATCTACATGATTAAATTCTATATGTTCTATCTACATGTCTAAATTCTATATGTTCTATCTACATGTCTAAATTCTATATGTTCTATCTACATGTCTAAATTATATATGTTCTATCTACATGTCTAAATTCTATATGTTCTATCTACATGTCTAAATTCTATATGTTCAATCTACATGTCTAAATTATATATGTTCAATCTACATGTCTAAATTCTATATGTTCTATATATATGTCTAAATTCTATATTTTCAATCTACATGTTTAAATTCTATATGTTCTATCTATATGTCTAAATTATATATGTTCTATCTACATGTCTAAATTCTATATGTTCAATCTACATGTCTAATTTATATATGTTCAATCTATACATGTTTGATTTTTAAATCCAAATACTTACTTAACAATTATTCTCATAAATTATTTTTTAATAAATTAAACATTTATAATTCAAATTTAAAAAATTACGAAGACAACTTAATCTTGATTACTACCTTTAACTTGTCTTAATATCGTATCTTATCACACGAGCTTTAATGCATTCTATCTACATGTCTAAATTATATATGTTCAATCTACATGTCTAAATTCTATATGTTCTATCTTCATGTCTAAATTCGATATGTTCTATCTACATGTCTAAATTCTATATGTTCTATCTACATGTATAAATTTTATATGTTCTAACTTCATGTCTAAATTCTATATGTTCTATCTACATGATTAAATTCTATATGTTCTATCTACATGTCTAAATTCTATATGTTTTATCTACATGTCTAAATTCTATATGTTCTATCTACATGTCTAAATTCTATATGTTCTATCTACATGTCTAAATTATATATGTTCTATCTACATGTCTAAATTCTATATGTTCTATCTACATGTCTAAATTCTATATGTTCAATCTACATGTCTAAATTATATATGTTCTATATACATGTCTAAATTCTATATTTTCAATCTACATGTCTAAATTCTATATGTTCTATCTATATGTCTAAATTATATATGTTCAATCTACATGTCTAAATTCTATATGTTCAATCTACATGTCTAAATTATATATGTTCAATCTACATGTCTAAATTCTATATGTTCAATCTACATGTCTAATTTATATATGTTCAATCTATACATGTTTGATTTTTAAATCCAAATACTTACTTAATAATTATTCTCATAAATTATTTTTTAATAAACTAAACATTTATAATTCAAATTTAAAAAATTACGAAGACAACTTAATCTTGATTACTACCTTTAACTTTTCTTAATGTCGTATCTTATCACACGAGCTTTAATGCATTCTATCTACATGTCTAAATTTTATATGTTCTATCTACATGTCTAAATTATATATGTTCAATCTACATGTCTAAATTCTATATGTTCTATCTTCATGTCTAAATTCTATATGTTCTATCTACATGTCTAAATTCTATATGTTCTATCTACATATCTAAGTTCTATATGTTATATCTACATGTCTAAGTTCTATATGTTCTATCTACATGTCTATATTTTATATGTTCTATCTACATGTCTAAATTATATATGTTCAATCTACATGTCTAAATTCTATATGTTCTATCTTCATGTCTAAATTCTATATGTTTTATCTACATGTCTAAATTCTATATGTTCTATCTACATGTATAAATTCTATATGTTCTATCTACATGTCTAAATTCTATATGTTCTATCTACATGTCTAAATTATATATGTTCTATCTACATGACTAAATTCTATATGTTCTATCTACATGTCTAAATTCTATATGTTCAATCTACATGTCTAAATTATATATGTTCAATCTACATGTCTAAATTCTATATGTTCTATCTACATGTATAAATTATATATGTTCAATCTACATGTCTAAATTATATATGTTCTATCTACATGTCTAAATTCTATATGTTCAATCTACGTGTCTAAATTATATATGTTCTATCTACATGTCTAAATTCTATATGTTCTATCTACATGTCTAAATTTTATATGTACTATCTTCATGTCTAAATTCTATATGTTCTATCTACATATTTAAATTCTATATGTTCTATCTACATGTCTAAATTCTATATGTTCTATCTACAAGTCTAAATTCTATATGTTCTATCTACATGTCTAAATTCTATATGTTCTATCTACATGTCTAAATTCTATATGTTCTATCTACATGTCTAAATTCTATATGTTCAATCTACATGTCTAAATTATATATGTTCAATCTACATGTCTAAATTCTATATGTTCTATATACATGTCTACATTCTATATGTTCAATCTACATGTCTAAATTCTATATGTTCTATCTACATATCTAAATTATATATGTTCAATCTACATGTCTAAATTATATATGTTCAATCTACATGTCTAAATTATATATGTTCTTTCTACATGTCTAAATTCTATATGTTCAATCTACATGTCTAATTTATATATGTTCAATCTATACATGTTTGATTTTTAAATCCAAATACTTAGTTAACAATTATTCTCATAAATTATTTTTTAATAAACTAAACATTTATAATTCAAATTTAAAAAATTACGAAGACAACTTAATCTTGATTACTACCTTTAACTTTTCTTAATGTCGTATCTTATCACACGAGCCTTAATGCATTCTATCTACATGTGTAAATTTTATATGTTCTATCTACATGTCTAAATTATATATTTTCAATCTACATGTCTAAATTCTATATGTTCTATCTACATGTCTAAGTTCTATATGTTCTATCTACATGTCTAAATTCTATATGTTCTATCTACATGTCTAAATTATATATGTTCTATCTACATGTCTAAATTCTATATGTTCTATCTACATGTCTAAATTCTATATGTTCAATCTACATATCTAAATTATATATGTTCTATCTTCATGTCTAAATTCTATATGTTCTATCTATATGTATAAATTATATATGTTCCATCTACATGTCTAACTTCTATATGTTCTATCTACATGTCTAAATTCTATATTTTTAATCTACATGTCTAAATTATATATGTTCAATCTATACATGTTTGAATTAGAAATCTAAATACTTACTTAACAATTATTCTCATAAATTATTTTTTAATAAAATAAACATTTATAATTCAAATTTAAAAAATTACGAAGACAACTTAATCTTTATTACTACCTTTAACTTTTCTTAATATCGTATCTTATCACACGAGCTTTAATGCATTCTATCTACATGTCTAAATTATATATGTTCAATCTACATGTCTAAATTCTATATGTTCTATCTTCATGTCTAAATTCGATATGTTCTATCTACATGTCTAAATTCTATATGTTCTATCTACATGTATAAATTTTATATGTTCTAACTTCATGTCTAAATTCTATATGTTCTATCTACATGATTAAATTCTATATGTTCTATCTACATGTCTAAATTCTATATGTTTTATCTACATGTCTAAATTCTATATGTTCTATCTACATGTCTAAATTCTATATGTTCTATCTACATGTCTAAATTCTATATGTTCTATCTACATGTCTAAATTCTATATGTTCTATCTACATGTCTAAATTCTATATGTTCAATCTACATGTCTAAATTATATATGTTCAATCTACATGTCTAAATTCTATATGTTCTATATACATGTCTAAATTCTATATTTTCAATCTACATGTCTAAATTCTATATGTTCTATCTATATGTCTAAATTATATATGTTCAATCTACATGTCTAAATTCTATATGTTCAATCTACATGTCTAAATTATATATGTTCAATCTACATGTCTAAATTCTATATGTTCAATCTACATGTCTAATTTATATATGTTCAATCTATACATGTTTGATTTTTAAATCCAAATACTTACTTAATAATTATTCTCATAAATTATTTTTTAATAAACTAAACATTTATAATTCAAATTTAAAAAATTACGAAGACAACTTAATCTTGATTACTACCTTTAACTTTTCTTAATGTCGTATCTTATCACACGAGCTTTAATGCATTCTATCTACATGTCTAAATTTTATATGTTCTATCTACATGTCTAAATTATATATGTTCAATCTACATGTCTAAATTCTATATGTTCTATCTTCATGTCTAAATTCTATATGTTCTATCTACATGTCTAAATTCTATATGTTATATCTACATATCTAAGTTCTATATGTTATATCTACATGTCTAAGTTCTATATGTTCTATCTACATGTCTAAATTTTATATGTTCTATCTACATGTCTAAATTATATATGTTCAATCTACATGTCTAAATTCTATATGTTCTATCTTCATGTCTAAATTCTATATGTTTTATCTACATGTCTAAATTCTATATGTTCTATCTACATGTATAAATTCTATATGTTCTATCTACATGTCTAAATTCTATATGTTCTATCTACATGTCTAAATTATATATGTTCTATCTACATGACTAAATTCTATATGTTCTATCTACATGTCTAAATTCTATATGTTCAATCTACATGTCTAAATTATATATGTTCAATCTACATGTCTAAATTCTATATGTTCTATCTACATGTATAAATTATATATGTTCAATCTACATGTCTAAATTATATATGTTCTATCTACATGTCTAAATTCTATATGTTCAATCTACGTGTCTAAATTATATATGTTCTATCTACATGTCTAAATTCTATATGTTCTATCTACATGTCTAAATTTTATATGTACTATCTTCATGTCTAAATTCTATATGTTCTATCTACATATTTAAATTCTATATGTTCTATCTACATGTCTAAATTCTATATGTTCTATCTACAAGTCTAAATTCTATATGTTCTATCTACATGTCTAAATTCTATATGTTCTATCTACATGTCTAAATTCTATATGTTCTATCTACATGTCTAAATTCTATATGTTCAATCTACATGTCTAAATTATATATGTTCAATCTACATGTCTAAATTCTATATGTTCTATATACATGTCTACATTCTATATGTTCAATCTACATGTCTAAATTCTATATGTTCTATCTACATATCTAAATTATATATGTTCAATCTACATGTCTAAATTATATATGTTCAATCTACATGTCTAAATTATATATGTTCTTTCTACATGTCTAAATTCTATATGTTCAATCTACATGTCTAATTTATATATGTTCAATCTATACATGTTTGATTTTTAAATCCAAATACTTACTTAACAATTATTCTCATAAATTATTTTTTAATAAACTAAACATTTATAATTCAAATTTAAAAAATTACGAAGACAACTTAATCTTGATTACTACCTTTAACTTTTCTTAATGTCGTATCTTATCACACGAGCCTTAATGCATTCTATCTACATGTGTAAATTTTATATGTTCTATCTGCATGTCTAAATTATATATTTTCAATCTACATGTCTAAATTCTATATGTTTTATCTACATGTCTAAGTTCTATATGTTCTATCTACATGTCTAAATTCTATATGTTCTATCTACATGTCTAAATTATATATGTTCTATCTACATGTCTAAATTCTATATGTTCTATCTACATGTCTAAATTCTATATGTTCAATCTACATATCTAAATTATATATGTTCTATCTTCATGTCTAAATTCTATATGTTCTATCTACATGTATAAATTATATATGTTCTATCTACATGTCTAACTTCTATATGTTCTATCTACATGTCTAAATTCTATATTTTTAATCTACATGTCTAAATTATATATGTTCAATCTATACATGTTTGATTTAGAAATCTAAATACTTACTTAACAATTATTCTCATAAATTATTTTTTAATAAAATAAACATTTATAATTCAAATTTAAAAAATTACGAAGACAACTTAATCTTTATTACTACCTTTAACTTTTCTTAATGTCGTATCTTATCACACGAGCTTTAATGCAGACTATATCCCGAGTATCTACGGCGAATTCCTGACCATCACGACCTCTAACCTAATGAACTCCTCCTTCACCACAATGTTCCGCCGGAAATCATCTGTGAACTTCTATAAAAGTAAATCGATGCTTTTACGCGTTAGTCGGATCATTTATACTTCGCTTAGACTTAGTGTAAAGAGTGTATTATTTAGATATAGGATCTAGTATCATGAACAATATGTAAGTTATTGATAATTGAGTTTAGTGGACAAACAACTACTTAACTCTTGCAACTTAAATACCTCATAATCTTATAAAGTATCTTATTGTTATCGTTGTAATTTATTCTTATGAAAACATTTACTGATGTATTTAAATAACAGAAATCATAATTTTAAATGTAATTATCGATTCTCAGTACAACTCAACGTCCGGATCAAATCTCTTCACTTCAGCTCTTTATTTCCCAGTCGACCAGTTCGGGTTCGGACATGAAAATCAAATCGACTGTAATGGACAATTCCATAATTTAGGGTTAATATATATTTATTTGGATTAATTGGCTCATCATATGGTTATATATATACATACATATATGTATATATATATATATATATGTATATACATACATATATGTATATATATATAATATATATATATATATATATATATATATGTATATACATACATATATGTATATATATATATATATATATATATATATATATATATATATATATATATGTATATACATACATATATGTATATATATATATATATATATATATATATATATATATATATATATAATATATATTACCTTCCGAACCTATAAATTCATCATACTATATTTTATCTCATTTACTATGTAGGTACAATAAAACTAATTATGTGTATAATATTAGATTACCTTTATAAAACATACTTTTTTATACGTGATTCATATAACATTTAATTTCTTATTACTTATTTTCTCTGTCATATAATTATATTAATTTTAATTATATTATAAATTCGTGAGAAATAAAATAGGCGATAATATTATAAGTATATGTGAGTATCTTAAATTGCGCGATGTTACCTACTTTATTTCTCAGTGGATATACATTTTTAATAGTACACCGTTATTATAAAATAATTATATACAAATTGAATATTATGTCAGTTCGTGCTGATACTTAAAAACGATTTATCTATATTTTAATATTTTACATTTCCTCTCAATATTGAATTTCTTCCTTATATAAATTATCTATTTTATTATTGTTTTTTATATTTTTCAATCATAATTTACATTATGTAAGAGATGATTCATTTGCTAAATATGATTCATATACATTTATTTGTATCCTAGTTTTTATTAAATATGATGAAGAGGTCATGATTACCAACATACTTGTTAATTAGTAATCGATAACACCCTTCTGATCTATATACGTATGTATATATATATATATATATATATATATATATATATATATATATATATATATATATATATATATATAATCTAAATTTAATTTAATATGATATATATTCATATAATTATATTGTAATTGCCATATATAACCATACATATATAAAATATCGCACACAAGCCATCTACACCCCATACAGTTTCACAGTAGCCGTGCGTACGGGATTTGTATATCAATCTACGGGCATTTTGAGTATTGGAGGAGGAACCGACATTTGGCTCTACATAGATGGGAAGTTATCTCTTCAAATACTCACTACCAATACTACCCAGATCTGTAAATCACTAAACTTCTCACAACTAGGTTTGAATTATATCTATATAGAATATGTATAGTTATATATAGTTATATCATAACTATATATACTCTACTCTCATCCCTGCACTCTCCATTTACACCATAACCAACATTATATTGGCTTACTCGACTCCGATATAACATATACCCTCTCTTATTCACATATCATATACTAGATATATAAACTCTATTCTATATTACATGAGCTAACCTTATCTCTCTATACTAGATTGATTTCTACCATGTACATCATGCTATCCTAAACTAACTAACCACACCTCTCTAAATCCTGCATCTACTATCCAAACCCTATTTTACCTTTCCATAGCTATTACTCCTATATATCCATATGTATTTTGATGTATAATGTATACATCCTAAATATTCTCTGACATGCACTGTTGGTTATGCCCTATTCTAAACTATAGTATGCAGATTAGCATGCTCTACTATACCTTCTCATCAACCCTATCTACCATATATCTCTAATAATGTATTTTACCCTAATATATTCAATATTAGCTACAGGCCCCATGATTCCCCGCCAAGGACTATTGACGAATGGTATTTGCGTGTTGGATACTGACCTTCCCAATGAGAATGTTACACTACAGTTAACACCCGGGGTCACATACCACTTATCCTTGTTCTACATAAACAGAGGGGTTCGGCACTAAACTGAAACATATATATATATATATATATATATATATATATATATGAATGGCCCAGACAAATATTATTCTTGATCAATTAATTAGTATATTAAAATATGCGAGACCTCATTACCATAATAGTGAGCATAACAAATATAACAAATTTAAAATATGTACAAGTACAAATTGAATAAAACAGATACATCATAAATACTATACAAAATTTTAATAAAATCTGATTTAAATAATCTGGAGCTTTAGATTTATTCTTTTATACTTGTTCTTTTCATTTCTTAACAAATTATTTTATAAATCTCCAACTCTTTTAAAATCTAATTCTCAATTAATCTAGAATCAAAATAACTTGTGTCTTAGGTAATGTCTAATTCTAAATCACAATCTTTTACTATTTTTATTGTATGCCCATTGCCGTATATTATACTTTACTATAATGTTTAAATTGTTACTAATTATGTCAAATCTGTGCTTTTCTGGAAATATAGAAATGATTGATAAATCAATATTTAATTTTTCTAATGAATTTCTCACTAAAGCTTTTATTATATCATTTTGTCATATTGATGAATATCGAAGAGAATTTATTTAGTATCTTAATAATGGTTTCATTATTCATGAAAATTTATCATACTTGTCTGATGAGAAAGAGTCCATGAATGTATAAATAGAATGTAATCTGGCCCAGATATTGATAAAAGTATCAACAGTTAACAATTAGATATCTAAATAACAACAACTATTTGTATCCGGGAATCATGGTATTCAAGAATATATTTTTGTTTAGGAGATGAATATCATTAATCAAAAAGAATAATATAAATGTATTTCTCACTAGTCTTGGATTGAATGAAGACTATTTTCCCCATAACTAACAATATTATTGATACTACAATATTTTCCTACTACGTATCTCAACGATTATCAAAATAATACTAATATACATATATACAGATTCAAAATATATTTATGAATTATTTTCTATATTTGAGCTCGACCACTTTTGTAATATGTATATACACTTTTGTATAGTTAATAATTTTTATCTTGAATAATGAATCGAGTAAGAAAATGAACCTCGATGCCTATTCTGCATTTCCTGTATAGAATAATGTAAAAATTAATTAAAATAAATAAACGTTTTGATGAAAATCTAGCTTTGAAAATAACCCTATAAATATTATACAGATATTTATCTCTCCAAAGATTTCTCCATTTTATTTTAAATCACGAAACATCTAAATCATATATAAACTACATTATATGTAATTACATAGTATCCATGGATTACTTGTAGTCAATACATCAATCATGTTGGGAGACTACGCAATAAAGTATTGTCAATCTGAAGAAGATGAATATAAGACATGATAAAGTCCAAAACAATATTTCTGTATCATGATAAAGAAATTTTAATTAGAAATATTCAATAGTATAATACCTTAATATAATACCTTGATAGGTATGTAAAAGTAATCGTGATAGCATTTTGCATTTTTATTCACTTGTAATATTAGTAAATAATTATCCACGAATTAGTAATTACAAAACATTCTTAAAGAACTTTAGAATCAGAATGTATCAAAGTAGCTATCGAAAGTTCTGGTGACTTATTAACATGTGAAAATTTTCAAATCCTTTTAATTTGATATTGATAGCTTTTATTGAACATTAATACAATTGTTATGATTTTAATTATTTTATTTTTACACTCGATAAAGAAATATTAAATAATAATTTAATTAACTTTAAATGAACCCTTATATACATACACACACACACATACATATATATATATATATATATATATATATATATATATATATATATAAATATATGTTATAATTATAGGATATACGATGTATCACAGATATTTATCATCACAATTCTTGTATTAAATATTATTTAAGTTAATTTTTTAGATTAGTAATACATAGATAAAAAATATATCTATTTAAAATAGATACTATCACATGTGATTTTCAGATCTGTAGTTCGACGTTTTATCTAGAAACGTCGGGTTTGGTGTTCTATACCAACTCGTCTGCACAGACTCCACCCCTCGATGTCAGTATTTCCCACTCCGAGAACACGCCTGTGTCGACTATTCTCGCCGAACTGCCCATCTCGGATATTTTTACCAGCATGGCATCTCTCAGCTTCACCGTCAGTATCTTGAAAGGTACTACTCCAATACAATTAGCTTTTACTCACTACAACGTATATAGTACACGAACATTATACAATATTCTTCATGCAGCTTTGGTATATAATGCTATATATATACTTCTTTATTCCCTACTCATCTTAATCCTTTTTATCTTAGACTTCTAAAACATAATGGTTTATATCACTATTGAAATAATACTTCTACAATCTAATCGTTAATACATCCCTTTAACCGATACCTATATACCCTAATTATTTATACCCTCATATATATTTAAACAACATCTATGTAGGCTAAACCTTTATAACACCCTTTACCACTTCTTATCACCTAACCTAAGGCAATGAACAACAGAAGCTCTCTGTAATTACTGATACCTCTGCTAATAGAGCTTTATCTGTCAACTCATCATCTGATACAGGAACTATTGTACATCTAGCAGGTGTCACTTTCATTCGTTAGTTTTTACATTATTAATTTTTTTTATTGACTCAGATTTTAACTTTTATATTGAAATATTTCATGAGAATATAAATATTATGATAATTCTATATTAATTATAGAATACAAAATGTACAGATTAATCATAACGATACATCAACTGACTTTATTTACTTTATTTACTTTATTTACTGACAACATAACTATTTCTAGTAATATAATATATGTATTACATACTAATATATAATTTTATACTAACAAATATCTAAATATTTCTTTATTATCATAATATAGATTTAAGTATGCAAATATATATTATCAAAATCGATTAAATCGATATAATTAAATATTTTGATAAAGTAATAAATAAACAGAATGTAATGGCAGTAGCTCCAGCACACCGATACTAAACTTTACGGCTTTGACCTATGCCATATCTACAGCTAAAGGTCCGAATATGTATATAAATATATATATATATATATATATATATATATATATATATTTATGTCAAGTTATCTTTAGGGAACACGAGTGTTTTCCAGAGTATGAAACAATGAATAATCTAGTAAAATGGGCTAACTATATGCATATGAATATGAGGTAATATAGGAATTGTAAGTTACGATAGTTATGATGATGTAAGTACAGTATATGTAAAAGACTAATTTAGAGTTTAGAAAATTGTTGGTTAGATTATTTATATTAATGAATGGTTGGAGTTCTCCCTATCTATATATCTATATATATATATATATATATGACTAATATTGTATATAGCTATATCTATATGAGATAGGTATTTATTAATATTGGAGTTGTACTAGGTTCAAAATTATAACATGATACTCTACGGGTGCCACGGAGTAAAAACTTGTAAACACCAATACACACTTGAAATTCACACTAATCAGCTTTATTGGTGATCCATGAGATGTTCGACTTCGAACACACGTCCTCCTATAATCTGGTCATGCAAGTCAGCGACATTACCACCCCACTGACCGGGACCTACGTTATGCAGGTTCTACGTAAGATTATACTGATATCAATTTATCTAAAGTATCACATTATCTCCAAACATCTAAACATTTCGCGTGGCTTCTTATACTAAACAATTATTTTCACATATCTCTTTTTTTATCATAACTTATTATTTAACTCATAGATTTTATAATTATTATATCATTTATTTATTATTTATTTTACTTTTCCAAATGTACTGAAATTGACATATCACTAAAAATAAATGTTTATTATTCATATTAATATTATTTTTATTTTTATGAATTTATTATTATTATTATATTTATTATTCTTATCGTTATCGTTATCGTTATCGTTATCGTTATCGTTATAGTTATAGTTATCGTTATCGTTATCGTTATCGTTATCGTTATCGTTATCGTTATCGTTATCGTTATCGTTATCGTTATCGTTATCGTTATCGTTATCGTTATCGTTATCGTTATCGTTATCGTTATCGTTATCGTTATCGTTATCGTTATCGTTATCGTACATAGTTCTAAAGATAGAGTAAAGTAAATACAAATCAAATTAAATAAGATAATATATGTATGAAACAAAAAAAAACAAATATAAATACTGTAAAATATAGATGAAGTTAATATTTAAAATAAATATTAAAAAAAATTTAAAACTTAAAAATTCTATAGACAAATCAGTACAAAAATATACAAATATGATTCATTTTACACTTATATGTTCTACATAACCGCCTTATAATAATGTTGCCATAATAAGAAAACACTATTATTTTTGTTGTTCATATTTCCCAGTTTACGTAGGTATTATCAATCTATATTAATGTATAACTGATTTAAAGAATATATCTGTATTGGCTTATATTTCTGCCAGTATGGAAGTTTAATATATATATATATATATATATACATAAATTTATTTTTAAATTTCTTAACTAAAATCAAATTAAATCAATTACACATTTCGATATGATAAATAAATATACTCATATAAATACTATAAATATACTAGTTAAGTAATAAAAACTGATAGTTAAATTTAAAATAGTGGATTATACAATTTAAAATTGATAAGCTGTAATATATGCATTCAAATAAGAATAAGATTAATGTAATAATAACATTTAAGCTTGTTTTTCAAGAATTATATTGTTTAGTAAGTTTTTAAAATTTTCTTTTAAACATTTATTACAAATGTTGATATTTATTTTCAAGAAATTCCATAATATAGATTTTTTAGCGTTTATGTGTTTGATATATTTTTGAATGCTAATGATTTACTGTTAGAAACAAGTTTTTGTCCAACATGCAATGGGATGACTGACTAAATAGATAGTATATTTTAATTATATAAACTGTGATTATCAATAACAGAATATTATAATCAGGTATTTCTTTTAGTTTAAAAATATTATTAGATTTAAATAATAACTTAGTATAATCTAACTTAGATTTCGAACATAGGTATGTTTTTTTGGAAATACTAGGGAAAGTAATATTGTATTTAAAAATAGTAATCATATTTCATAATGAATATAATCTAATATAATCGTAGTAATTCTAACCTCTGATCACATTATCAACAGCTATCGATACTGGACTACAACGACAACTGCCCGCAAGTCAACAACACTAGCTATACACTTATACCGATGCCTATATTGTCCACTACCGCCATGCTGACAATTAATGCAACTGACAAGGACATGGGTGTTAACTCTGACCTTAGATACTATGCCAGCTACACGACCATATCGTTTGTTAACATCGCAACTACTCTTTTATCACTCATTTAATATAATAGGAATTTAGGTATTGACTCGGATATTAACTTCATTATTAATTCATCTCATGATATCTGTATCTTTAATTTAAAAATATATGCTCTATATCTAATGCATATACTATATAAAAATCCCATAGTATAGAAACTTATGAAAAATATAAATAATACATTTTAAATTAACTGTTATTTATTTCTTAACTCGGAGCGATCGCTGTTCTCCCTTGACTGGAATAATCAGACCAAATACCAGCTCACAAGTATCTACATTTCAGTCCAAGCATATCACGCTACAACACATCCATGGACCTCCAGACTCAAGTGTACATGGATACCAGTGATCTGGTATTCTCTATTGTGGTGGTGGACAATGGTAGTCCTCGAAGGGGAACGGCCATTAATGTTAATAAATATTTAATAGTAGCTAGTATAATTATTATAGGAATTTAGATGCGAAAAATTTATTAAAGTGCATATTTTTGGAATATTATAAGTTTAGTGAATTTATAAATTATTTTATACGTTTAGCTTTTAGATTAGTTGAAGTTAAGCAGATGTTAGGGGTGTATTTATATTATCAATTGTACTACTAAGTAATAAGGTAGAGTTTATTGAAGGTTTAGACATAGTTATGTAGAGATTTAATGGAGCTTTGAGATATTTAAGAATTTTAGCTGGTTCCATGTGAAGATATATTATATTTATTATAATTAGTTGGTATTATTAATAGAGTGTATACACTCTTGAATACAATCTTAAATACACTTTTAATCACATTGTTAAACATACTCTTAACCACACTTTTAACCAAACTCTTAACCACAGTAAAAACTCTTATGTCAATTCACCTAACCATTTTATCAATCAATCCCACATATAGCATCTGACTACATATAACCATGTTACCCTAAGCTTACCCCTACAGGTAACGCTAACTCTAAGCAATACATGTGTAGTGGATGTAAGATACGGTCAAATCGTCAATACTGCTGTGATGAATAATACATCTGGAGAACTTAGGATTGTAATTCCCATGTACCGGATCGTTGTATATGGTTTATATATATAAACAATACCTGATATATATATATATATATATATATATATATTATACATTATACATATATGTTTATATAAATTATATATATATATAATTTTGAATTCAGTTATAATGGATACAATAAAATATGTGAAACTGATACTAAACATATACATTTATTTAAATTATAGACAATCATTATCTGAAATCACTGCATTCTAAATGTACTTAAAACAATCATATACAAAATTGTCACTAAATACGTTAATTCTCGGTGACTATGTCAACACCTTTTATTTTGAATTACAACTAATATATATTTACCCATTCAAGGAAGAATTTCACAATTAAATTTTTTACAACTATATTCCTATATCATATATAGATAAGATTATAACAATTCTAAAGTATATCTATT
Source organism: Osedax frankpressi (assembly GCA_964035775.1). Classification (NCBI taxonomy): domain Eukaryota; kingdom Metazoa; phylum Annelida; class Polychaeta; order Sabellida; family Siboglinidae; genus Osedax; species Osedax frankpressi. The sequence continues at coordinate 6,956,157 of OZ038317.1, read as the reverse complement.
TCAATGTACCAGTATAACATATATCTATACAATAGCATGAGAAGAAAACAATACTATAATGGAAGCGATATCTATATATTCCATTCATTCATTTCTTCCTATCTTGTAACATATTCAATGAAACTTATATATATAAACGCAATTCTTAAAAATATA
>OZ038317.1:6886394-6953301 GCA_964035775.1 Osedax frankpressi | reverse complement strand
CCCTCGCTTATTCTCTCACTCTCTCTCCGCATATAGCTATTTAGATCTCCAATCAATAACATCCATCGAGAGAATAGAATCAGATGCATTCCATCAAGTTTCAGGACTTACTTTCTATATGTATAGTAGCGAAATCAGAACTATTAGAAGTCTAGCGTTCAACTGGCTTCAGTATACCAATATGTTAGCATGATATATATTCATCTCTTTATTTTTTCATCCTCCCATACAACCCTCCTTAATATACAGTGCTTATTACACACAAACTGATATACATCTTAAATAAATATATATCAATGACAATTTCAAAATAAGGATTTCTAATTATTTGATTATTAAATTACATTAAAAAATATTTATTTATATTTCCGATAGGGTTATATGTTAAAATTCAAAATGTGATGTATTTAAGGTGTCATATCTAGATAATGACATATATTAACTATATAATTCCTACTCACTCCAACCATTTCAATTCCTGATTTCCTGTGCATATAACATTATATGCCAATACACCCAAAACACACAGACATATAAGGACAAATAACATATTGATTCTACCTGGCGATATGTTTGGCGCATCTAGTACTGCCGTTAAAATATACATGCAAAACAATCATATAGCATCAATATCCACAACTGCATTTAGTGGACTGAGTCTGTCTGACTATATCTATCTAAATAGTCAGTATTCCTATACATACTTTATACACACACACACACACACACACACACACACACACACACACACACACACACACACATATATATATATATATATATATATATATATATATATATATATATATATATATATCACAACACATTTGATCTCACTATATTACAATCACGTAGCCCAACTATACACATGATAATATGCTTACCAAAACTAGACTATTCATATAACTATTATTATAACTATACATATAATTGATTAATGTAAAACAGATATAAATATATATGTCGCCTATATAAATGAGGTGTTTCATTTATTGATACGGTCTTCTTTGAGTTGCTTCATCCTCTATCTAAATCTTTACTAACAATTTCACTGGACCCTCAGATAACGATATCGTGGAATATCCGTTGGTATTGAAATATCTTACCTTGGCCAAATACATGTTAGCGGTTATAATGTTATAATATTAATATATACTTTAATATCAATACTCATTTCATTTTTATTCTATTATATAACTGTATGTCTTTCATGTCTAGGTTTTTAAAATTTTATTTGTTAGATTGTAATTACTGAAATAAAATTATCTAGATTATTATATATGTAATAGTATATAATATAATAGCTATGTATACTTATAATATAATTACAATTATAATATAATAATAAACATATATATTATTATAATATAATAAGATTATAATATTTGAATAAGTAAATTAGATAATACATGTAAAGTACTACAACTCTACAACATTGTAATAGCCATCTAGAGAATAACAAGATCGCCTCCATTCCCGTGAACTCATTCGTAAATACTCAGCAAATCAAATCATTGTATCTATCTTCTAATCTCATCACCTCGATACAAGTAAATGTCTACACGCCGTTATCTGCATATCTTAATAAACTGTTAGTTGAGTTTTCAAGAGAATAAAGATAATTTTTACGCTTTATATGCAGCTTACGTATAAATGGTGTATGCTACATAGTTACTATTATATCATTCGAACCTCGATATTTTTGATTCTTTGTGAAACTTATCATAGCAGATATGAAATCATATCGGATATTAATTATTAACTAATATCTTAATATTTAATAATAATTATATAACATCCTCAGATATCTGGACTCCAATAAGATTAATGTTATGGCGGTACGGTCGTTGGATGATTTGGCTAAAATCACACATATCTACCTCGCCTCTAACCTTCTGACCACATTCCCTGGCATCAAGAACTGCCCTAACCTGAATACACTCGACCTAACAAACAATAAAATAAAGGTAAAGTGCAGTAACATTAATGTCTAGTAGAATCTTAATGTAATAATTATTGAATTCTTTTTAATAACTAAATAACTACACTTAATAACTAACACATTTGATATATTTACAGTCTTTTGGAGCCGACGCATTTACATATCTAGGAGCTACATTAGCATCTTTGTTAGTAGTCTCCCTCTCCCTCTCCCTCTCCCTCTCCCTCTCCCTCTCCCTCTCCCTCTCCCTCTCCCTCTCCCTCTCCCTCTCCCTCTCCCTCTCCCTCTCATTATCATTCTCCTTCGCACTCTCTATTTCTTTTATCTGACCATATTTCAGGCTGCTCGGCAATAATTTCCTGGAGTGTGACTGCTACCTCATCAATACCTTGAACATTAATAGCTCTGTAGGAGCTATTAAAGGTAGCACGGTGTGTTTCTTGCCTGCTGGAGGTATTAAACTAGACTTCTCATTCAAAAACAAATCTGACCTGTACTTCTCAAAGAAATCCTATGATACTTTCCTTTGCCGTGAGTAACCCATAATAAAAAATTGTGTATTTGATATTTATGTAATATTCCATATTTATGCTTTCATCTATTATCTAATTAGTTTATCATATTTATAAATAAATATCCCTTTTTTCTTAAGCTCTATCTACTCTATAATGTATATTTTCCTAACAATTAGCCTTCTTAATTCCATTCACGTGGTTTCCTTCATATTCGTATTTATACATTTATCTATACATATATACATTAATACGTATGTTGGTATACATACATACATACATACATGTACTCACATACACACACATACACCCACACACACACACACACACACACACACACACACACACACACACACACACACACACACACACACATATATATATATATATATATATATATATATATATATATATTTATATATAATTTACAATTTCAAAATAAATTACTTTAATATTCCTCTAAATACAATAACTCCCGAACTAATGTCCTTCTTAAACTATTTATCACAATTAAATAATACTACAACATATATTATTTTCTACCCTAAATTATACCTGATCATATACTACTTATCTCACAGCCGGTACAAATCTGACTGCATCATCAGCAGGGGATTATATCTTAACTTTTAATTGGGAGTCTCCTTACTTCCTGTACCCGCAAAACTCCACAGTTGTTAACACCATTGGTCAGGATGTTACAGTCAGTGGTCCGAGGTATTTCTTAATATAGAAGCATGCTCTACCTCAAACAAACAATATAATCATATACTCCATATATCGCACCTTATAATGCAGATATCCCTTCACTATACCCAATCACACCCTATAACACTTCCCCTAACTTATACTATATAAACTCATCAGAATATTCAATATAACATGCGAGAGTGGTACCACATACAAGTACTACCTACAGACTACTGTGAACGATACGTCGAATGGCACTCACAGTTCTCCCTCGTCTCCTTTAATTCTCACGCACCAGTTCACTCAAGTTAGCGCAGGGTATACTTAATAGTAGAGATGTGTACCCACCGGGAATTCTGTTGTTTTTATTAATAAAGCATTCTATTTCTTAGCAATCAGATAAAAACCTAGCTATCGGAATGCATTAACTCAGGACTACATAAACATCTATACGGTTTCATTACACCCTACTTAACAGGCAGACGGGGTACAACCGGACACCGAATATACTTGTCAAGTCACTATGTCTATAAAAGGCAATACTAGTCTTGCATCCCAACCAATCGTCGTGATCACCTCATCCATATCTGGTTAGTAAGTCAAGATTCACATTTATTCATATTCATATCATAACTGACCGTTTCGGTTACGCTACTGGTTACTATTGTTCATAACTTTTCACATATACGAACCTATATTTCACTTCTGTATACTTCCGGTAGCCTAAGATTCACTGTTCATAAACTACTATATATATATATTCCATATCATTTATACAGTGGGAGGGTGCCTCATTATACTGTGTATATTATTAGGAGTTATCGTGCTCAGTTTTCAGTGTGTGTCATATAATATTATACAAACGTAATACAAATCTATTCTATTCTCTACATATATTATCTCATCTAAACTATAAAAGCGAATACATTTGTTAGCAAAATGTATATATTGTAATATTTCTGTTACTTAACCTATAATATCATGTACAGATGCCAACATGACAGTGTTATCCCAGGACATTTTACTGACATCTGATATCTATGACTTCCCAGCGTCTAATGAAGTGATGCAGGCCAGTCTAGGAAGTTATAATAAACCCTGTTAGTCATAGATATATATTATATAAGTCTAACCTCTACACATATATCACTACATTTCTAACTTCTATATGTCAAACTTCTGAATATCTAATCTCTGTATATTATCCTCTGCATGACTAACCTATACGTGTCTAATCTTTGCATGTCTAATTTATACGTGTCTAACTTACATATATCTTATTATATGTCTAGATTCTACATTTCTCATATCCACATATATAATATCTATATGTCTAACTTATATATGTATAATTACTTTTTGTCTAACTTTAAAATAGCTAACCTATAATATCTACATACCTAATATCTATATGTCTGAATATCAACATATTTAACTTCTAAATATGTATATTCCATATGTATAATATCTACATGTATAAATTCTATATGTTTTATCTACATGTCTAAATTATATATATATAATATCTACATGTCTAAATTCTATATGTTCTATCTACATGTCTAAATTCTATATGTTCTATCTACGTGTCTAAATTATATATGTTTAATCTATATGTCTAAATTATATATGTTCTATCTACATGTCTAAATTATATATGTTCTTTCTACATGTCTAAATTCTATATGTTCTATCTACATGTCTAAATTCTATATGTTCTATCTACATGTCTAAATTCTATATGTTCTATCTACATGTCTAAATTCTATATGTTCTATCTACATGTCTAAATTCTATATGTTCTATCTACATGTCTAAATTCTATATGTTCTATCTACATGTCTAAATTCTATATGTTCTATCTACATGTCTAAATTCTATATGTTCTATCTACATGTCTAAATTCTATATGTTCTATCTACATGTCTAAATTCTATATGTTCTATCTACATGTCTAAATTCTATATGTTCTATCTGCATGTCTAAATTCTATATGTTCTATCTACATGTCTAAATTCTATATGTTCAATCTACATGTCTAAATTCTATATGTTCTATCTACATGTCTAAATTCTATATGTTCAATCTACATGTCTAAATTCTATATGTTCTATCTACGTGTCTAAATTATATATGTTTAATCTATATGTCTAAATTATATATGTTCTATCTACATGTCTAAATTCTATATGTTCTATCTACATGTCTAAATTCTATATGTTCTATCTACATGTCTAAATTCTATATGTTCTATCTACATGTCTAAATTCTATATGTTCTATCTACATGTCTAAATTCTATATGTTCTATCTACATGTCTAAATTCTATATGTTCTATCTACATGTCTAAATTCTATATTTTTAATCTACATGTCTAAATTATATATTTTCAATCTATACATGTTTGATTTAGAAATCTAAATACTTACTGAACAATTATTCTCATAAATTATTTTAAAAAAAAATAAACATTTATAATTCAAATTTAAAAAATTACGAAGACAACTTAATCTTGATTACTACCTTTAACTTTTCTTAATGTCGTATCTTATCACACGAGCCTTAATGCAGACTATAACCCGAGTATCTACGGCGAATTCCTGACCATCACGACCTCTAACCTAATGAACTCCTCCTTCACCACAATGTTCCGCCGGAAATCATCTGTTAACTTCTACAAAAGTAAATCGATGCTTTTACGCGTTAGTCGGATCATTTACACTTCGCTTAGACTTAGTGTAAATAGTGTATTATTTAGATATAGGATCTAGTATCATGAACAATATGTAAGTTATTGATAATTGAGTTTAGTGGACAAACAACTACTTAACTCTTGCAACTTAAGTACCTCATTATCTTATAAAGTATCTTATTGTTATCGTTGTAATTTATTCTTATGAAAACATTTACTGATGTATTTAAACAACATAAATCATAATTTTAAATGTAATTATCGATTCTCAGTACAACTCCACGTACGGATCAAATCTCTTCACTTCAGCTCTTTATTTCCCAGTCGAACACTTCGGTTTCGGACATGAAAATCAAATCGACTGTAATGGACAATTACATAATTTAGGGTTAATATTTATTTATGTGGATTAATTGGCTCATCATATGGTTATATATATATACATACATATATGTATATATATATATTACCTTTATAAAACATACTTTTTATACGTGATTCATATAACATTTAATTTCTTATTACTTATTTTCTCTGCCATATAATTATATTAATTTTAATTATATTATAAATTCGTGAGAAATAAAATAGGCGATAATATTATAAGTCTATATGTGTCTCTTAAATTGCGTGATATTACCTACTTTATTTCTCAGCGATATACATTTTTAATAGTACACCGTTATTATAAAATAATTATATACAAATGGAATATTATGTCAGTTCGTGCTGATACTTAAAAACGATTTATCTATATTTTAATATGTTACATTTCCTCTCCATGTTGAATTTCTTCCAGATATAAATGATCTATTATGTTATTATTTGTTATACTTTTTAATCATAATTTACATTATGCAAGAGATGATTCATTTACTTTATTGATCCTGCTATCGACATAGAACTATTCGGTAATGAATTAGATTATATCATTACAACCAATGGCGCCAATATCTAGATATCATTTTATCTGTAAAGTAATTATCGGTACTCGTATTTCTACAAGCTTTGAATCATACTTATTTCGCAAATATAAGATTCTAGCTTCATACTGATGTCAATGTACGAGCTGATATTGTATTATTGGATATATCTAATGTATTGAACTATACGTTTGGCGATAGTGATACATGCATTCCAGTCTTAAATAATACTTCTAAAATACACATAATGAGCTAGTTATTGAAAATGATCCATCTTCAATCAGTACTTTAGATACCGATCTTAGAGATAATCATTGATATTATTTCTGAAAATGATGTTAATAATTAAACACTTTCGGAGAAATGTGGAACAATTCTTTTAAAATTTTATTGTCTGAAATAAGAAAATATTTATATCCAATGGTAAATCCCTAATATGAAAAGTATTCAGAAGAATCAATAATATGATAATAAAGATTTAAATACAAATAATAGATCACGGAATCAATTTAGGTAGCAACAAAGAGCTCACAATTTTAAAAGACACTCTGAGAGTCGGCTAAGTTATATGGAGGCTCTATTTTAGAAAGTTCCGTTATCAGTATTGCTGAAGTTAATTTGATATTTATTGACAATTTATGTATATGACAATTTTCTCCTAATTAATTTATTCGAGGAACAAAGTGATATATTAACAAATTCATCAACTAGACAATATATCATAGATAAGCTAAAACGCTTACAAAATACAATACATAATTACAATTATTAAGGCTATGCAAAGAGTAGGTATCCCAGCTTCCTGGATAACATATTAAACTGTAGAAATCCATATAAAAGTACTACCAATATCCAATCTAACTCCAAGCCAATTTATTTATTATTCACATTACGAATATTTAACCGGGTATATAATTTAGTAAGGTGTAACCACATTTATACAGGTAATTCATTTAGTTACTCCTTTAACATAGGTAATATCAATATCAACTCAATTTGTATAATTAAATTGGTTAAGTAACAGAACATACCAAAATATCTAGAATTAATATACATAATGTCTATTGATATACCTATTCTAATGGGCACAGTTACACCTTAGTTCTTCGTTAAGTCAAAAATTGATATTCTATGCTATCAATGGTAATCATTCCAGTTGTATCAACAATTATTGATACATTATCAAGGGCACTAATCTCTGATAATGAATACCATATACCTTAAACCAAACGAAGGCACGTATTGATGTATCCAATCAGGAAAATATTCGCATTTTAAAAATGCAGCACGTCTGCAGTTTCTTCGTGTTAAGTATATCACTGGATTATCTGCTTCTACACATAGGATGTAGTAACTTCAGTAATTTCTATGCATGTTATAAGTTATTATAAAGCTCAGGTATACTCATAAAGTTTAGGAATAACTACATCCAACTATTGCTATATTCATTTTTATCTTGTCAAATGTTAATCACAAACTAGATTTCACTTCGTGCCGTAGCTTAAAACTTGATACGGTGATTGAGATCGAGATCTGAGCATAAATACTTGTTATAATTATTACATTTGATGTGATAATATTAACAATGCTGCTCATAAGATTTCAACATACCTTGGATATCTTGCATTTGTTATCCCTTTTATAGTAGGTGCTATTGGGTCATGGTACGCAGGAAATTAAATCTAATAAGAAAAGACATAATATTAAGGTTGATTAAAATGTTGAATAACTTTAGTATCAAAGAAGCAAATATCTTTTTAGGATTTTAGCATTTTAATCTTATGATATTATTATGATATATATTATCCTCTTTTTAATTGTTTTTATATTTTAATTGTCTTATTCAAATATGTTTAATTTTATAGTTTTATTTATATCGATATTTTATTATTCTTAAATTCTTATTATGCTTCATATACATTTATTTGTATCCTATTTTTTATTAAATATGATGAAGAGGTCATGATTACCAACATATTTGTTAATTAGTAATCGATAACACCCTTCTGATCTATATACGTATGTATATATATATATATATAATCTAAATTTAATTTAATATGATATATATTCATATAATTATATTGTAATTGCCATATATAACCATACATCTATAAAATATCGCACACATGCCATCTACACCCCATACAGTTTCACAGTAGCCGTGCGTACGGGATTTGTATATCAATCTACGGGCATTTTGAGTATTGGAGGAGGAACTGACATTTGGCTCTACATAGATGGGAAGTTATCTCTTCAAATACTCACTACCAATACTACCCAGATCTGTAAATCACTAAACTTCTCACAACTAGGTTTGAATTATATCTATATAGCATATGTATATTTATATATAGTTATATCATAACTATATATACTCTACTCTCATCCCTGCACTCTCCATTTACACCATAACCAACATTATATTGGCTTACTCGACTCCGATATAACATATACCCTCTCTTATTCACATATCATATACTAGATATATAAACTCTATTCTATATTAAATGAGCTAACCTTATCTCTCTATACTAGATTGATTTCTACCATGTACATCATGCTATCCTAAACTAACTAACCACACCTCTCTAAATCCTGCATCTACTATCCAAGCCCTATTTTACCTTTCCATAGCTATTACTCCTTTATATCCATATGTATTTTGATGTATGATATATACATCCTAAATATTCTCTGACATGCACTGTTGGTTATGCCCTATTCTAACCTATAGTATGCAGATTATCATGCTCTACTATACCTTCTCATTAACCCTATCTACCATATATCTCTAATAATGTATTTTACCCTAATATATTCAATATTAGCTACAGGCCCCATGATTCCCCGCCAAGGACTATTGACGAATGGTATTTGCGTGTTGGATACTGACCTTCCCAATGAGAATGTTACACTACAGTTAACACCCGGGGTCACATACCACTTATCCTTGTTCTACATAAACAGAGGGGTTCGGCACTAAACTGAAACATATATATATATATATATATATATATATATATATATGAATGGCCCAGACAAATATTATTCTTGATCAATTAAACTAGTATATTAAAATATGCGAGACCTCATTACCATAATAGTAAGCATAACAAATATAACAAATTTAAAATATGTACAAGTACAAATTGAATAAAACAGATACATCATAAATAATATACAAAATTTTAATAAAATCTGATTTAAATAATCTGGAGCTTTAGATTTATTCTTTTATACTTGTTCTTTTCATTTCTTAACAAATTATTTTATAAATCTCCAACTCTTTTAAAATCTAATTCTCAATTAATCTAGAATCAAAATAACTTGTGTCTTAGGTAATGTCTAATTCTAAATCACAATCTTTTACTATATTTATTGTATACCCATTGCCGTATATTATACTTTACTATAATGTTTAAATTGTTACTAATTATGTCAAATCTGTGCTTTTCTGGAAATATAGAAATGATTGATAATTCAATATTTAATTTTTCTAATGAATTTCTCACTAAAGCTTTTATTATATCATTTCGTCATATTGATGAATATCGAAGAGAATTTATTTAGTATCTTAATAGTGGTTTCATTATTCATGAAAATTTATCATACTTGTCCGATGAGAAAGAGTCCATGAATGTATAAATAGAATGTAATCTGGCCCAGATATTGATAAAAGTATCAACAGTTAACAATTATATATCTAAATAACAACAACTATTTGTATCCGGGAATCATGGTATTCAAGAATATATTTTTGTTTAGAAGATGAATATCATTAATCAAAAAGAATAATATAAATGTATTTCTCACTTGTCTTGGATTGAATGAAGACTATTTTCCCCATAACTAACAATATTATTGATACTACAATATTTTCCTACTACGTATCTCAACGATTATCAAAATAATACTAATATACATATATACAGATTCAAAATATATTTATGAATTATTTTCTATATTTGAGCTCGACCACTTTTGTAATATGTATATACACTTTTGTATAGTTAATAATTTTTATCTCGAATAATGAATCGAGTAAGAAAATGAACCTCGATGCCTATTCTGCATTTCCTGTATAGAATAATGTAAAAATTAATTAAAATAAATAAACGTTTTGATGAAAATCTAGCTTTGAAAATAACCCTATAAATATTATACAGATATTTATCTCTCCAAAGATCTATATTTTATTTTAAATCACGAAACATCTAAATCATATATAAACTACATTATATGTAATTACATAGTATCCCTGGATTACTTGTAGTCAATACATCAATCATGTTGGGAGACTACGCAATAAAGTATTGTCAATCTGCAGAAGATGAATATAAGACATGATAAAGTCCAAAACAATATTTCTGTATCATGATAAAGAAATTTTAATTAGAAATATTCAATAGTATAATACCTTAATATAATACCTTGATAGGTATGTAAAAGTAATCGTGATAGCATTTTGCATTTTTATTCACTTGTAATATTAGTAAATAATTATCAAAGAATTAGTAATTACAAAACATTCTTAAAGAACTTTAGAATCAGAATGTATCAAAGTAGCTATCGAAAGTTCTGGTGACTTATTAACATGTGAAAATTTTCAAATCCTTTTAATTTGATATTGATAGCTTTTATTGAACATTAATACAATTGTTATGATTTTAATTATTTTATTTTTACACTCGATAAAGAAATATTAAATAATAATTTAATTAACTTTAAATGAACCCTTATATACATACACACACATATATATATATATATATATATATATATATATATATATATATATATATAAATATATGTTATAATTATAGGATATACGATGTATCACAGATATTTATCATCACAATTCTTGTATTAAATATTATTTAAGTTAATTTTTTAGATTAGTAATACATAGATAAAAAATATATCTATTTAAAATAGATACTATCACATGTGATTTACAGATATGTAGTTCGACATTTTATCTAGAGACGTCGGGTTTGGTGTTCTATACCAACTCGTCTGCACAGACTCCACCCCTCGATGTCAGTATTTCCCACTCCGAGAACACGCCTGTGTCGACTATTCTCGCCGAACTGCCCATCTCGGATATTTTTACCAGCATGGCATCTCTCAGCTTCACCGTCAGTATCTTGAAAGGTACTACTCCAATACAATTAGCTCACTACAACTACAACGTATATAGTACACGAACATTATACAATATTCTTCATGCAGCTTTGGTATATAATGCTATATATATATAATAGGATTACTTCTTTATTCCCTACTCATCTTAATCCTTTTTATCTTAGACTTCTAAAACATAATGGTTTATATCACTTTTGAAATAATACTTCTACAATCTAATCGTTAATACATCCCTTTAACCGATACCTATATACCCTAATTCTTTATACCCTCATTTAAACAATATATATGTAGGCTAAACCTTTATAACACCCTTTACCACTCCTTATCACCTAACCTAAGGCAATGAACAACAGAAGCTCTCTGTAATTACTGATACCTCTGCTAATAGAGCTTTATCTGTCAACTCATCATCTGATACAGGAACTATTGTACATCTAGCAGGTGTCACTTTCATTCGTTAGTTTTTACATTATTAATTTTTTTTATTGACTCAGATTTTAACTTTTATATTGAAATATTTCATGAGAATATAAATATTATGATAATTCTATATTAATTATAGAATAAAGAATGTACAAATTAATCATAACGATATATCAACAGACTTTATTTACTTTATTTACTGACAACATAACTATTTCTAGTAATATAATATATTTATTACATATTAATATATAATTTTATACTAACAAATATCTAAATGTTTCTTTATTATCATAATATAGATTTAAGTATGCAAAGATATATTTATCAAAATCGATTAAATCGATATAATTAAATATTTTGATAAAGTAATAAATAAACAGAATGTAATGGCAGTAGCTCCAGCACACCGATACTAAACTTTACGGCTTTGACCTATTCCATATCTACAGCTAAAGGTCCGAATATGTATATAAATATATATATATATATATATATATATGTATGTCAAGTTATCTTTAGGGAACACGAGTGTTTTCCAGAGTATGAAACAATGAATAATCTAGTAAAGTGGGCTAACTATATGCATATGAATGTGAGGTAATATAGGAATTGTAAGTTACGATAGTTATGATGATGTAAGTACAGTACATGTAAAAGACTAATTTAGAGTTTATTTGGTTAGATTATTTATATTAATGAATGGTTGGTGTTCTCCCTATCTATATATATGGCTAATATTGTATATAGCTATATCTATATGAGATAGGTATTTATTAATATTGGAGTTGTACTAGGTTCAAAATTATAACATGATACTCTACGGGTGCCACGGTGTAAAAACTTGTAAACACCAATACACACTTCAGCTTTATTCACACTAATCAGCTTTATTGGTGATCCATGAGATGTTCGACTTCGAACACACGTCCTCCTATAATCTGGTCATGCAAGTCAGCGACATTACCACCTCACTGACCGGGACCTACGTTATGCAGGTTCTACGTAAGATTATACTGATATCAATTTATCTAAAGCATCTAACATTATCTCCAAACATCTAAACATTTCGCGTGGCTCTTATAGTAAGCAATTATTTTCACATATCTCTTTTTTTATCATAACTTATTATTTAACTAATAGATTTTATAATTATTATATCATTTATTTATTATTTATTTTACTTTTCCAAATGTACTGAAATTGACATATCACTAAAAATTATTCATATTAATATTATTTTTATTTTTATGAATTTATTATTATTATTATATTTATTATTCTTATAGTTATCGTTATCGTTATCGTTATCGTTATCGTTATCGTTATCGTTATCGTTATCGTTATCGTTATCGTTATCGTTATCGTTATCGTTATCGTTATCGTTATCGTTATCGTTATCGTTATCGTTATCGTTATCGTTATCGTTATCGTTATCGTTATCGTTATCGTTAATATTAGTATTATTATTATAATAACATGTGTAGATTTAGTAAAAACCGGAATAGTAAGATTAGTAAGAATATCTAAGATTTAAAAAAGATAATAGTGGATTGATGTTCGGTTTTAGTAATAAGCATATAATCTATTATACTGATGATATATATACATAGTTCTAAAGATAGAGTAAAGTAAATACAAATCAAATTAAATAAGATAATATATGTATGAAACAAAAAAAAACAAATATAAAAACTGTAAAATATAGATGAAGTTAATACATATTTAAAATAAATATTAAAAAATTTAAAACTTAATAAATCTATAGACAAATCAGTACAAAAATATACAAAATATGATTCATTTTAAACTTATATTTTCTACATAACCGCCTTATAATAATGTTACCATAATAAGAAAACACTATTATTTTTGTTGTTCATATTTCCCAGTTTACGTAGATATCATCAATCTATAGTAATGTATAACTGATTTAAAGAATATATCTGTATTGGCTTATATTTCTGCCAGTATGGAAGTTTAATATATATATATATATATATATATATATATATATATATATATATATATATATATATATATATACATACATACATACATACATACATTTATTATTAAATTTCTTAACTAAAATGAAATTAAATCAATAACACATTTCGATATGATAAATAAATATATTCATATAAATACTATAAATATACTAGTTAAGTAATAAAAACTGATAGTTAAATTTAAAATAGTAGATTATACAATTTAAAATTGATAAACTATAATATATGCATTCAAATAAGAATAAGATTAATGTAATAATAACATTTAAGCTTGTTTTTCAAGAATTATATTGTTTAGCAAGTTTTTAAACATTTATTACAAATGTTGATATTTATTTTCAAGAAATTCCATAATATAGATTTTTTAGCGGTTATGTGTTTGATATATTTTTGAATGCTAATGATTTACTATTAGAAACAAGTTTTTATTCAACATGCAATGGGATGACTGACTAAATAGATAGTATATTTTAATTATATAAACTGTGATTATCAATAACAGAATATTATAATCAGGTATTTCTTTTAGTTTAAAAATATTATTAGATTTAAATAATAACTTAGTATAATCTAACTTAGATTTCGAACATAGGTATGTTTTTTTGGAAATACTAGGGAAAGTAATATTGTATTTAAAAATAGTAATCATATTTCATAATGAATATAATCTAATATAATCGTAGTAATTATAACCTCTGATCACATTATCAACAGCTATCGATACTGGACTATAACGACAACTGCCCGCAAGTCAACAACACTAGCTATACACTTATACCGATGCCTATATTGTCCACTACCGCCATGCTGACAATTAATGCAACTGACAAGGACATGGGTGTTAACTCTGACCTTAGATACTATGCCAGCTACACGACCATATCGTTTGTTAACATCGCAACTACTCTTTTATCACTCATTTAATATAATAGGAATTTAGGTATTGACTCGGATATTAACTTCATTATTAATTCATCTCATGATATCTGTATCTTTAATTTAAAAATATATGCTCTATATCTAATGCATATACTATATAAAAATCCCATAGTATAGAAACTTATGAAAAATATAAATAATACATTTTAAATTAACTGTTATTTATTTCTTAACTCGGAGCGATCGCTGTTCTCCCTTGACTGGAATAATCAGACCAAATACCAGCTCACAAGTATCTACATTTCAGTCCAAGCATATCACGCTACAACACATCCATGGACCTCCAGACTCAAGTGTACATGGATACCAGTGATCTGGTATTCTCTATTGTGGTGGTGGACAATGGTAGTCCTCGAAGGGGAACGGCCATTAATGTTAATAAATATTTAATAGTAGCTAGTATAATTATTATAGGAATTTAGATGCGAAAAATTTATTAAAGTGCATATTTTTGGAATATTATAAGTTTAGTGGATTTATAAATTATTTTATACGTTTAGCTTTTAGATTAGTTAAAGTTAAGCAGATGTTAGGGGTGTATTTATATTATCAGTTGTACTACTAAGTAATAAAGTAGAGTTTATTGAAGGTTTAGACATAGTTATGTAGAGATTTAATGGAGCTTTGAGATATTTAAGAATTTTAGCTGGTATCATGTGAAGATTTATTATATTTATTATAATTAGTTGGTATTATTAATAGAGTGTATACACTCTTGAATACAATCTTAAATACACTTTTAATCACAACATACTCTTAACCACACTTTTAACCAAACTCTTAACCACAGTAAAAACTCTTATGTCAATTCACCTAACCATTTTATCAACCAATCCCACAAATAGTATCTGCCTACATATAACCATGTTACCCTAAGCTTACCCCTACAGGTAACGCTAACTCTAAGCAATACATGTGTAGTGGATGTAAGATACGGTCAAATCGTCAATACTGCTGTGATGAATAATACATCTGGAGAACTTAGGATTGTAATTCCCATGTACCGGATCGTTGTATATGGTTTATATATATATAAACAATACCTGATATATATATATATATATATATATATATATATATATATATATTATACATTATACATGTTTATATATAAATTATATATATATATAATTTTGAATTCAGTTATAATGGATACAATAAAATATGTGAAACTGATACTAAACATATACATTTATTTAAATTATAGACAATCATTATCTGAAATCACTGCATTCTAAATGTACTTAAAACAATGATATACAAAATTGTCACTAAAATACGTTAATCCTCGGTGACTATGTCAACACCTTTTATTTTAGAATTACAACTAATATATATTTACCCTTTCAAGGAAGAATTTCACAATGACATTTTTTACAACTGTATTCCTATATCATATATAGATAAGATTATAACAATTCTAAAGTATATCTATTTCAATGTACCAGTATAACATATATCTATACGATAGCATGAGAAGAAAACAATAATATAATGGAAGCGATATATATATTCCATTCATTCATTTCGTCCTATCTTGTAACATATTCAATGAAACTTATATATATAAACGCAATTCTTAAAAATATAAACCTATAATCTAATTGCCTTTATCTATATCGTATAATATCATAATTTCTATATTTTCTAAATACTTTGAAGAATACTCTCTAACCTTGCTGTGAAACTCTCATGATTTGTGATATATGGCATGAGAATTGTTCCTTTACATTCAGGAGTAAAACAAATATTTACATTTTCTCTAAAATGTTATATTTATAATACATTATTATATATATATAAATATATATATATATATATATATATCTATATATATATTTATATATATATATATATATATATATATATATTATATATATATATTATAAATACAAATTGTATAGATTATATATATTATTAATATTACTGATATATCATTATTGGAAACAATTTAATTAGTGAGAACTATTGAATATAACATATTTGGTATGCAATTAGTAAAATTATACATTACATATATGTACATAATGCATTCTATCCTTTCACTTATCACCAATCACTTATATTAGAAGTCAATTGCTAAACAGTATTGCATAACTGTCTATTTATAGATTGCTTGCGAGTATCTGGTATGCTGAAGGGATTCATCCTCGATTCTCAAATAACCGCATCGTCTGCTGATTCTAATTCACCTGGGCATCGGGCTAGACTGAACAATACATATGGTACGCATGATGTTATATGTATATACTATGTTCTGTATTTTGTAGTATAGTGTGCATATATACGAATGTGATACGAGTGATGGAGTTTTAAAGAATGATAATGGGTAGTAATATATGGTTATGTTGTACATTTGTAATGTGAAAGTTTTGAGGAGTATATTGTATAGTGAATTACATCGATGGTATAGTTACAATATAATTAAATCGGTAGTGTGTTTGGTATTACACAAAAGTCGTGTTTTACTTAATAGGTTGGTGGATAAATAGTGAGTGTAAATAAATGTAACATTGAAAATTATTTAATGATATTTCCATAATATATACATATGATATAATATATATATATCTATATTAAATTAAAATTAGATTGAGTCTGTTGGGATATTTTTGTATTAAATAATATTTTATACTATCATATGTCACAAATGTAATGTATTATTGATTAAATCTATATATATATATATATATATATATATATATATATATATTTACACACACATATATATATATATATATATATATATATATATATATATATATATATATATATAGGTAATATATCTGTAATTTTCTTAGTAATTTATCTGTAGGTAATATATCTGTAATTTTTTTTAGTAAGATAATTATGTTATATTTAATGATATGTATTACATATACTTAAGAAACAGTATCTGATTAGAGTGTATTACTCACAAAATCTAATGTTAATTTAAATTTTATTAATTTTCATCCAATAATTCAAACTCGGATCTAAGGTAATAATATTCACAATTATATATATATATATATATAAATATATATATAGGTAATATATCTGTAATTTTCTTTTTAGTAAGATAATTATGTTATATTTAATGATATGTATTACATATACTTAAGAAACAATATGTGATTATAGTGTATTACTCACAAAATCTAATGTTAATTTAAATTTTATTAATTTTCATCCAATAATTCAAACTCGGATCTAAGGTAATAATATTCACAATTATATATATATATATATATATATATATATATATATATATATATATATATAGGTAATATATCTGTAATTTTCTTTTTAGTAAGATAATTATGTTATATTTAATGATATGTATTACATATACTTAAGAAACAATATGTGATTATAGTTTATTACTCAAAAAATCTAATGTTAATTTAAATTTAATTAATTTTCATCCAATAATTCAAACTCGGATCTAAGGTAATATTATTCAAAATTATATATATATATATATATATATTTCTACTTTCCCGTAGTAGCTTTGCTTGATAATTAACTACCTCAAATCATACCAGTAAAATGTTCTTCTATAATTTGTTCATATCACCTCATCATAGATCCTCTAAGTTGGCTCACAGGTGGTTGGAAACCATCAATCAGTGATGCCAACCAATGGCTTAAAATCAATATGACATCTCCATATAAATTTAGGGAATTCTACATTCAAGGTAATCAAGAATATTATTTATTAACTTTATCTAGAATATGTATTTTGATAGAAGATAACGATTGCGCAGTAAACATTCAAGCTATGTAATAATTTGTACAAATCTTTATTGAACATTTTTTTTTAATTTGCCTAGAAATATTTATTGTAACTTACACATACAAGACCATACAAATATCTACATTATCCATTTTTCGCACAATGTAGGCCGTCAGGATGTAGATGAGTGGGTGACTTCCTATAGCATCTCTTATTCTGGACGATGACATCTCCTACACCACCTATACTAACACCAATGGGCTCCAAGGTTGATGAAAATATAATCTGTTATATTCTTATTACTTGCATAGTAATTTGTAGGTATTTATCAATATCCAAATATCTAATCTCTAGCTATTATTAAGATATTCACCGGAAATGCTGACCGCGACACAGTAAAGAAGATAGTGCTAACGCCATTTATACTTGCCCAATACATTCGGATACATCCAGTAACTTTCAATAATGCTATCGGAATGCGTGTAGAATTTGTAGGATGTACTCAGGAGGAGCAGAAGTACTGTTGGTATTAATAACCGCCTCTCCCTCTCTCGCTGCTTCTCCCTCTGCCTCTGCCTCTGTCTCTGCCTTTACTTCTCCTTCCATATCTCTCCCTCTCCATCTCCCTCTAATTCTCCCTCTCTATATTTCTCCTTCTCCTTCTCCTTCTCCTTCTCCTTCTCCTTCTCCTTCTCCTTCTCCTTCTCCTTCTCCTTCTCCTTCTCCTTCTCCTTCTCCTTCTCCTTCTCCTTCTCCTTCTCCTTCTCCTTCTCCTTCTCCTTCTCCTTCTCCTTCTCCTTCTCCTTCTCCTTCTCATTCTCATTCTCCTTCTCCTTCTCATTCTCATTCACCTTCTCCTTCTCCTTCTCCTTCTCCTTCTCCTTCTCCTTCTCCTTCTCCTTCTCCTTCTCCTTCTCCTTCTCCTTCTCCTTCTCCTTCTCCTTCTCCTTCTCCTTCTCCTTCTCCTTCTCCTCTCTTCTCCTTCTCCTTCTCCTTCTCCTTCTCCTTCTCCTTCTCCTTCTCCTTCTCCTTCTCCTTCTCCTTCTCCTTCTCCTTCTCCTTCTTCCTTCTCCTTCTCCTTCTCCTTCTCCTTCTCCTTCTCCTTCTCCTTCTCCTTCTCCTTCTCCTTCTCCTTCTCCTTCTCCTTCTCCTTCTCCTTCTCCTTCTCCTTCTCCTTCTCTTCTCCTTCTCCTTCTCCTTCTCCTTCTCCTTCTCCTTCTCCTTCTCATTCTCCTTCTCCTTCTCCTTCTCCTTCTCCTTCTCCTTCTCCTTCTCCTTCTCCTTCTCCTTCTCCTTCTCCTTCTCCTTCTCCTTCTCCTTCTCCTCTCCTTCTCCTTCTCCTTCTCCTTCTCCTTCTCCTTCTCCTTCTCCTTCTCCTTCTCCTTCTCCTCCTTCTCCTTCTCCTTCTCCTTCTCCTCCCTTCTCCTTCTCCTTTCTCCTTCTCCTTCTCCTTCTCCTTCTCCTTCTCCTTCTCCTTCTCCTTCTCCTTCTCCTTCTCCTTCTCCTTCTCCTTCTCCTTCTCCTTCTCCTTCTCCTTCTCCTTCTCCTTCTCCTTCTCCTTCTCCTTCTCCTTCTCCTTCTCCTTCTCCTTCTCCTTCTCCTTCTCCTTCTCCTTCTCCTTCTCCTTCTCCTTCTCCTTCTCCTTCTCCTTCTCCTTCTCCTTCTCCTTCTCCTTCTCTTCTCCTTCTCCTTCTCCTTCTCCTTCTCCTTCTCCTTCTCCTTCTCCTTCTCCTTCTCCTTCTCCTTCTCCTTCTCCTTCTCCTTCTCCTTCTCCTTCTCCTTCTCCTTCTCCTTCTCCTTCTCCTTCTCCTTCTCCTTCTCCTTCTCCTTCTCCTTCTCCTTCTCCTTCTCCTTCTCCTTCTCCTTCTCCTTCTCCTTCTCCTTCTCCTTCTCCTTCTCCTTCTCCTTCTCCTTCTCCTTCTCCTTCTCCTTCTCCTTCTCCTTCTCCTTCTCCTTCTCCTTCTCCTTCTCCTTCTCCTTCTCCTTCTCCTTCTCCTTCTCCTTCTCCTTCTCCTTCTCCTTCTCCTTCTCCTTCTCCTTCTCCTTCTCCTTCTCCTTCTCCTTCTCCTTCTCCTTCTCCTTCTCCTTCTCCTTCTCCTTCTCCTTCTCCTTCTCCTTCTCCTTCTCCTTCTCCTTCTCCTTCTCCTTCTCCTTCTCCTTCTCCTTCTCCTTCTCCTTCTCCTTCTCCTTCTCCTTCTCCTTCTCCTTCTCCTTCTCCTTCTCCTTCTCCTTCTCCTTCTCCTTCTCCTTCTCCTTCTCCTTCTCCTTCTCCTTCTCCTTCTCCTTCTCCTTCTCCTTCTCCTTCTCCTTCTCCTTCTCCTTCTCCTTCTCCTTCTCCTTCTACTTCTCCTTCTCCTTCTCCTTCTCCTTCTCCTTCTCCTTCTCCTTCTCCTTCTCCTTCTCCTTCTCCTTCTCCTTCTCCTTCTCCTTCTCCTTCTCCTTCTCCTTCTCCTTCTCCTTCTCCTTCTCCTTCTCCTTCTCCTTCTCCTTCTCCTTCTCCTTCTCCTTCTCCTTCTCCTTCTCCTTCTCCTTCTCCTTCTCCTTCTCCTTCTCCTTCTCCTTCTCCTTCTCCTTCTCCTTCTCCTTCTCCTTCTCCTTTTCCCTCTCCCTCTCCCTCTCCCTCTCCCTCTCCCTCTCCCTCTCCCTCTCCCTCTCCCTCTCCCTCTCCCTCTCCCTCTCCCTCTCCCTCTCCCTCTCCCTCTCCCTCTCCCTCTCCCTCTCCCTCTCCCTCTCCCTCTCCCTCTCCCTCTCCCTCTCCCTCTCCCTCTCCCTCTCCCTCACCATCTCCATATCCCTATCCCTCTCCCTCTCCCTCTCCCTCTACATCTCCCTCTTCACACTCAGATGATGTATCTTGTGTAAGATGCCCTGCTGGGTCATATTGCGAAGGAGATGGAGAGGCTCACGCATGTGCTGCTGTCAATAAAACAGAACATAGCTTCGGTGCCAGTTCTACATGTAGTAATTGTCCTCCTGGCTGGGTAAGTTAAAATACACCTCGTATTATATTCATTTCAACTACAATAGACTTTTGATATTATTATAAGATGATATTTTCATTCCTTGCAATTGTGTCTTAAACTTGGAAGGATATTTATGGCTCATATTATTTTCCAAACTCGGATACAACTACTGACTTCATCAAACTATTTTCCTTTAATTATAAAATATCATAAATTATACCATAACTATACAACACGGTACTCCTACTCTAGAGTAGCTATTATATACTACTACAAGTATACACAAACTAACTCTTGACTCACGACAAATACAGCTCTGCACTGGCGGTATAGGCAAGCCCTGCGATATCAACTACTACTCAAACTGTACGACTGACCAGTGTCCGGCCAGCTGTAATATATGCGAGGCTGGTCATTTCTGCTATAACGGTCTAAGGTGGAAATGTCCTATAGGCACCTACTCTAGAGCCGGACAAAGTTTGTTATATTACCCATGTAATGTCGTTTGTAATTAGTTAGTTAATTAATATATTAAATATAATTTTAAAAACGGAAACTTAAAGTTTTAGTTTTATAATAAATAATAATAAGTAATATACTTTATTACAATCACAATATACTCTACAATGGAAAAAGTATTATAGTATTAAGTGATATAACAATTGTAACAATTTATATAATAAACAATGTAAATAATTTATATATTTTTAGAATACAGTTAACATATTTAATTTTGATTTGTTTAAACCAAACTTATTAAATAATAATATACTTAAACTATAATATATTAGATGATTATATATATAAATCATAATCACACACAAGCACACACAAGCACACACACACGCACACACACACATATATATATATATATATATATATATATATATATATATATATATATCTAAATATATATGATTATATTTAAAATATCAATTAGATTGTGTATTACTTATACTTAGTTACTTATTTACCTATACTTCAAAAAAAAGAATTAAATAATTCATAGGGACCTTTACATCAATTTCTAAAGAATTTCAGCTTACAAAAATATATTATTAAAAAATATAGAAACATTTTTAATATTCCTTGAAATTTTAATAAATTTTTTTTTTAGATGTTTAGAAGAATATAATTTATAAGAAACCATTGTCATACATTATTACATACTTATTGAATAGCTTTTGTCATTATAATGATCATAACCTCCCTTATAAAAAAACTTAAAAAAACCGTTACAACCTCATAAACTTGATTCAGATACGTGCACTATGTGTGGTCCAGGCAAGTTCCAGAATTCCACAAGTTCTACATCATGCTACAATTGCCCTGCTGGATATGTGAGCTCCAAGATGAAGGATCGCTGTGACCCTTGTGATGTCAGCACCTACTCCGATGGTACTGGACAACAGGTATTAGTTCCTAGAATTTAAATTGTGAAATTCATTTAATAGATAACAGCATTATTTAATATCGAGATAGCCTCTTTCGTTGTAAATAAATATTACTTAATAAATATTATACCCTTAACTATACCCAAATACGACATTACCACACTCTACCTATAGTCATACCTTCCTTAACCACGCCCTCTCCTAACCACGCCCCGTGTAAAAAACTATACCTTCAACATACAATTTCCTTTTAAGTCTTTAAAAACCCACCTCATATTAACTAGTTATTTTACAATGCCCCTAATATCCTACTACTCGAATAACCACACACTAATCACACCCTAACCATAGTGTATAGGTTGCACTTCCAACACGCAATGTCCGTGTTTAGTTTCTGGAAAATGTTTCCCAACAGTGAGGTGCATTAATGTCGTCAATTCTTTTATATGCGAACCTTGCCCCCATGGCTTTATAGGAGATGGAATTACCTGTACGGATATTGATGAGGTTTGAAGTGCTTTGTAGTATGCAGAATATGTAAGGGTATATGGGTATATATTTAAGTTGAAGGGGAGTAAAGCTAAATTGGTACATAGATTTAAAGGAAGTAGTGATGTAGGAATTTATATAAAAAGGAATTAGGTATGGAGATGCGTAAGGGTGAATAAAGGTGTGAATGTCTATAGGAATATATAGAAGTACATTGAAATGTACATGTGTGTAAGGGTGTAATAATATGTGTAACGGTATAGAAGATAGTATAAAGGTGTATAGAGAAGGATAAAGGTGTAGAAGTTGGTGTAAAGAAGTATTAAGAAGGAAAATTGTATATAAATCAGTGTAAAAGTGTATTAAGAAGTATAAAATTATATATAAATCAGTGTAAAAGTGTATTAAGAAGGATACAATTGTATATAAATCAGTGTAAAAGTGAGAAGGATAACATTGTATATAAATCAATGTAAAAGTGTATTAAGAAGGATAAAATTGTATATAAATCAGTGTAAAAGTGTATTGAGAAGGATAAAATTGTATATAAATCAGTGTAAAAGTGTATTAAGAAGTATAATGTGTAGAAGTGTAGATAGGTGAATAATTATATCTACAAAAATATAGAAGTGAATATTCTTACGAATGTATGTTGAGTTTTATTAAGATATAATCATTAAAGATGTAGAACTTTAAATTGAGTCTTATCGTGTTATTCTATCTTGTTAATGAATGTATATTTCTTTATACATTCCTTCCTCTTCATTATTTTCTATTCTATTATAGTAGTCTGAGAGTTTAAACTAAATATTCTCCCCTAACAGTGTTCGACTTCCCCGTGTTGGAATAACTCATGCATCAATACTACGCCAGGTTTCCAGTGTCAAGGATGTCCGACTGGTTACAGGTATACTTCAATTTCTCCGTATTAATGGCAAATTTGAAATATTCCTATCATTGCCCACTCATATACCCTTAACTGAACCCTAATTACTCAGTGGAAACTACGAGGACGGAATATCTATCATGGTACAGCGACGCATATTTTCCGATTGCGCAATATTTCATAACGGCATCTCGGGTGTCAATCAAACTTGCGATGATATCAATGAGTGTCAGACAAATAATGGAGGATGTGATATCAACTCTTACTGTCATAACTCAATAGTTTGTTATTAGTATAAGATTTACAAATAATTTCTTGATGAGATTATTAATTTTTATAAATAAATATTCTTTTTTTAATATTAATTTTATAATACAATTAATTTTAATACTTTATAATTAATAATATAATCTAAAAGTATTTATCAATTATTATTAAAATACATATGTTTTTACTATATTTGAAGTTTGGCAGTAAGTACTTATTCATAGTTATCTTCCTCATAGTTCATTCATAGTCCTCATAGTTTATTCATAGTTCTCTTATTCATAATAGTCTTACTCATTATCTATGGTATAATAATGAACTTGAAGCTATGAAGAGAAAATTAAGAAGATTTGAAAAAATATATAATAAAACCAATTCCCAGTTTAACTATAATAATTTTAATACAATTCGCAAACAATATATACAATTATTAAATCATACTAAGACTTGCTTTATTAAAGATAAAATAAACATATATGGGAAAAATACTAAAAAAATATATTCATTAATTAACACACTTTCAAATAATTATAGTCCAACAAGATATCCAACATATACGATTGAATTACTACCAAATATATTCGCCAACTTTTTTGATGATAAAATAAAAAATATAGAACAATCAATTAATGATATAAAACATAAAATTCCAATATACATTATACCACTTTACAATACTGCTAAATCATACTTTCTAAACTTTAAGTCCCCTTCATCGTATGAAATATCAATACTAGTTAAAATATGTAAATCATCCTACCCTTATAACGATTCATTACCTAAACAACTTACCGACTTAATAGAACCCACTCTCACAGAACTTTATCAATCCATAATATCACAATCTATACATACTTCTATTTTTCCAACATCCCTTAAATATGCCATTATTACTCCCCTACTAAAAAACAGTAATCTAGATGATAAATTACTAAAAAAACTACCGTCCTATTTCCAAACATCCTTTTCTATCTAAAATATTTGAAAGAGTCATTAGTATACAAATCATTAAATATTTATCAGAAAATGAACTATATCCTATAAATCAAAGTGCATATCGAAAAAACCACAGTACAGAAACTACAATAGTATCTATATTTGATAATATATATAATGCGATAGATGAGGGAAATAAAGTTCAACTTGTGTTATTAGATATGTCAGCAGCATTTGATAATATCTCTCATGAGATTTTATTGGATAGATTAGAGGAAATAGGTATAGCTGATAAGGCACTAGACTTACTGAAATCTTATATTACAAATAGAACGTATCGAACATTGATAAATGATATACAATCAGACGAATTCCAACTAAAATATGGAGTTCCACAAGGTTCCGTACTTGGACCATTATTATTTTTAATTTATTTACGTCCATTATCTCTATTAATTTCTAAATTTCCCTAAATTAAATTCAACATATTTGCCGACGATATTATAATTTACCTGATTCTAAAACTGAAAAACAATGAGAACTCATCTCTCATTAATTGCACTAATAATATACGCAACTGGCTAATCAATAACAATTTACTACTAAATATCGACAAGACACAACTGATTAACATTTCAAAAAATTTAACACAAAATAAATTTCCTATATATTTAATTGATAATTTAATTGTTGAACCTTCTAAGACGTTAAAATGTCTGGGTGTCATTATAGACGAACATATGCTTTTAGATAACCATTTACGATTTACTGCTAAAAAAGCATTTTATTATTTTAGTAAGGTCAAAAAAATAACAAAATTAATGTCATTTCATAATTAAAAATGATCTCTCAGTCTTAAATTATATCGCATTTAAACTATTGTAATTCTATATATTATGGTATAACTAAATCTAGAATAAATTATTTAGATCGTATATTAAGAATTATAGTAAGAATGATATATTAAGCGAAAAGACCATAATAGTATTACCGAATGTTTAACATCACTAGGATGGCTTGAAATGAGAAATTATTCAGCGTATAGAATACTATGTTTAACATATACTGCCCTAAACGCTAAACAGCTGCGCTACCTTTATAATATTATTAAACTAAAGGAAAATATCCGCCGATTAAGATCTAGTAACAGTCTGCTACTATCAAATCAAAAATTTAATCTTGATACCTATGGTAAAAGAAGATTTAGTGTTTCAGCGCCAGTTTTATGGAACAACCTTCCTCTACATTTGCGAAGATGTAATTCCTTCAAAACATTTAAGAAGGCCGTTAAAAATCATCTACTATGCTCAACATGAGATATTGGATTGATATTGTGCGGATGTTCTATGACTACTCCGATCACATATGTATCTGCCCGAATGTCAGAGTCCTCTATCTGATTCTATCTGATTTTATTTTATCATTTAATTTACTTATAATATTATTTTATTCTCTTTAAAACACAAATGAGAACATATCTATTTGTTATTTTGTGTATAAATAAAATTTGCAATTCAATTCAATTCAATAGTTATAACTTTAATTTGAAAATATACATTTATATGAATAAATAATTTTTTTTTATATTATTAAATTCATAATTTTCTGAGAAGTTTTTTTTATATTATACTTATGTATATATTTCAGTGTTAACTTATTAAATGAATTTCTTTTAGAATATTTAGCATATTTTATTGCTGTACTATAACCCAATAAATTCTACATATTTCAGGGTAGCTATTATTGCGGGTTCTGTTTCAAAGGCTATATGGGTGATAGTAGATATTCATGTTACAATGACAATTTCTGTCTAAATAATCTACATAATTGCGCGAACACATCCAACTGCGTGTATGTCTCTCCTGGAGTATTCACTTGCGAGGTAAGTGCTATTTATTTGTGGAGTAAGTTCTATTCACTTATGAAATAAGTTTTGTTTAATTATGAGGTGAAGCCTACTTGTGTGGTAAAATTCACTTGTTTTAAGTATTTAAGTATTTAAGTATTTCAATTAAGTAATCGACTCAACATTTGCATTCACTTATTGATGCGTAGTGTCCAGTTGGACAGGCAGGCGATGGAGTCTATTGCGGAGTAGACAGTGACCTTGACGGCATTGCGGACGATAATTTGTTTTGTAAAAACTGCTACAAAGTTTGATATACATCTATTTTACGATATCAATGTTAATATTACTTCATATAAGTAATAACAAAATGTTAATATCATGTATTTTTAATTAATAATTAAAATGTTTATTTAATCCTTTATTAAATTTAATATTATTAAATTCATATATTAACTATATTTATCGAAAACCATCTATTATCTACAGACTCTGATTTATTAAACACCCCATTTAATAATTCCATTTAAATACATATATTTTAAATGACATCGCGTTATTGAGATATCGAATACGATACATTATGCACTATAGGATAATTGTCGTCTGATAAGCAACAGCGGCCAGGAAGACAATGATAACGATTTTATAGGAAATGTTTGCGATAACGATAATGATAACGATGGAATATTCAACCATATGGTTAACTTAATAATGAATGCATTGTATTAAATAAGTATAAGTATAAGTAATTGAACTAATATTAATGAATAGATCTAATATTAGTGAATTGGGACTCTATAAGTGAATCATCTAATATAAGTTAATTGATATAATTTATTTTAATATTGATTAACATAGTTACTATATATACCAATATCTTACACCACCCTTCTATATACTAACTACTAATACTTCTATACATATATATATATACCATAAATACACTACCACCACACTTCCATACTCTATTAACATAACCTATCTCACTAACATACAGGATAACTGTCAAATGAAGTCCAATCAAGCTCAGACGGATACAGATGCAGATGGAGTAGGTGATTTGTGCGACAATTGTATCTCTAACTCTAATTCAGATCAATTGGATAGCGATGGAGATGGAAATGGTGACGTATGCGATACTGACGATGATAACGATGGTCAGTATGTAAATTAGATCAAACTAATATTGTAATTACAAAATGTGTTCTACATTTGAAATAACTACTCCATGTATTTGTACACTCCTAAATATATTGTCACTTCTCATAATCAGTTAAATATATCTCTACTATATATCGACTAAATTACGAAACAAGGTGTACTGGACGGATCGGATAACTGCCCATTGGTCAGCAATACCGCTCAGACCAATTCAGATAGTGACACGCACGGCGACGCCTGCGATAACTGTAAAATGATTACTAATGAAAACCAACTGGACAGTAATGAAGACGGTGTAGGAGACTTGTGTACAGGTGAAGGAATTGCTAGACTTTGTCTCTTCTCTTATGAATATTCTAAATTGAATTTGAGAAATATTATTATTATTATTTAATTAATTATTATTATTAATTTATAAGTTAACAACAAAATAAAGAATAAACCCAACAGTTGATACTACAAAATTAATGGAATATTACTTTTAAAATTATAAATTCAACATTTCTACAAATTTCAATAAATAAATGTAAGAATATATTATATATAAATAAGAATATATTACATTTACAAAATATTGAGAAATACTAATCATTCATGATATTCTTAATATTACAATTTAAAAACTCATGTAATTACACTATAACACATTACACCAAATAACACCACCCTATACACCAGGCCATGCTATATACACTATTCCAAACTTCAACAAACATAACCCTATAAAGGCAATTCAAATATTGATAACGATGGAGATGGCATATTGGATATCGAAGACAATTGTGTTTTCGTGTCGAATCCTACACAGGCAGATGTAGATGGCGATAATATCGGTTAGAGATCAATTTACTCTATAGTCATTATATCTATATTTGTAAAGATAGAGTATCGTCATGTCTCATCATATTCTACTTATCTTATATCTATTTAGAAGAGATGCCAATTAAATTACATTAGTTAATATGTTAGTTATTGAATATCAAATTATATTTAGTTATATTTATATAATGTTCTCTTCATATTCTAGTGTAATGATTATATATAATAGAATTGAAAACATATGATTATATGTAGTGTTTCTATTATATATTAAAATGACCATACCCTAATGACAAGATACCCTATACGTAGGTGATGATTGCGATTCAGATATTGACGGGGATGGTATTCTGAACGCTGTGGACAATTGTATTTACTTTAGTAATAGTAATCAACTGGATATCAATGGTGAGTTATATGTGCATCACTTATTGCCCTTGCGCTTAATCACAATAGCTATAGGATAGGGTTATGTCCATATATGGGAAATATTGTATTCAATTCCTAAAACTATTGTTAAAAATGATAATGTATCTTGTACAATGTTATCACTGCTTATAAACGTATTGTTGTGTACTAAAGATCAATGTATATTGTTTTACATATCTGCTTCAAAGTTACTATCAGCTATTACTCTATAATAACGTACCCATTAGCTCTATTTCCTCCTCCAACCCTACTTCCCATGTCCTACCCCTACCATAAGGCGACACCATTGGAGACGTATGCGCAGATGATTACGACGGTGATAACACCACAAACTCGCTTGATCAATGTCCGTACGACCATTCCGTATCCCGTTTCACTATGCTACCTACAACATTCGTAAATCTGGGTTCCACAAGTGTGGCAGTAAATCAAAGTAGTTGGTCAACTGCGGACCACGGTGCTGAGATTGTACAGCATGGAGTGGAGAGCATGCCTATCATAGCATTAGGTTAATATAGTGTTATATGTAGTTACACTAGTATTATATTGGTGTATATAGATATTCTAGTTATATAAGGGTGAATTTATTTACTACATTAATTTGTATAATGTAAATATTGAATCTAGTAATGTAAAGGTTAACAGTGAATCTAGTAATGTAAAGGTTAATATTGAATCTAGTAATGTAAAGGTTAATAGTGAATCTAGTAATGTAAAGGTTAATAGTGAATCTAGTAATGTAAAGGTTTATATTGAATCTAGTAATGTAAAGGTAAATAGTGAATCTAGTAATGTAAAGGTTAATATTGAATCTAGTAATGTAAAGGTTAATAGTGAATCTAGTAATATAAAGGTTAATAATGAATCTAGTGATGTAAAGGTAAATATTGAATCTAGTAATGTAAAGTTAAATATTGAATCTAGTAATGTAAAGGTAAATATTGAATCTAGTAATGTAAAGATTAATAGTGAATCTAGTAATGTAAAGGTAAATATTGAATCTAGTAATGTAAAGGTTAATAGTGAATCTAGTAATGTAAAGGTTAATATTGAATCTAGTAATGTAAACGTTAATATTGAATCTAGTAATGTAAAGGTAAATATTGAATCTAGTAATGTAAAGATTAATAGTGAATCTAGTAATGTAAAGGTAAATATTGAATCTAGTAATGTAAAGGTAAATATTGAATCTAGTAATGTAAAGGTTAATAGTGAATCTAGTAATGTAAAGGTAAATAGTAAATCTAGTAATGTAAAGGTAAATATTGAATCTAGTAATGTAAAGGTTAATAGTGAATTTAGTAATGTAAAGGTTAATATTGAATCTAGTAATGTAAAGGTTAATAGTGAATCTAGTAATGTAAAGGTAAATATTGAAGCTTGTAATGTAAAGGTAAATATTGAATCTAGTAATGTAAAGATTAATAGTGAATCTAGTAATGTAAAGGTAAATATTGAATCTAGTAATGTAAAGGTTAATAGTGAATCTAGTAATGTAAAGGTTAATATTGAATCTAGTAATGTAAAGGTTAATAGTGAATCTAGTAATGTAAAGATTAATATTGAATCTAGTAATGTAAATGTTAATAGTGAATCTAGTAATGTAAAGGTTAATATTGAATCTAGTAATGTAAAGGTAAACATTGAATCTAGTAATGTAAAGGTAAATATTGAATCTAGTAATGTAAAGGTTAATATTGAATCTAGTAATGTAAAGGTTAATAGTGAATCTAGTAATGTAAATGTTAATAGTGAATATAGTAATGTAAAGGTTAATATTGAATCTAGTAATGTAAAGGTTAATATTGAATCTAGTAATGTAAAGTAAATATTGAATCTAGTAATGTAAAGGTTAATATTGAACCTAGTAATGTAAAGGTAAATATTGAATCTAGTAATGTAAAGGTTAATAGTGAATCCAGTAATTTAAAGGTAAATATTGAATCTAGTAATGTAAAGGTAAATATTGAATCTAGTAATGTAAAGGTTAATATTGAATCTAGTAATGTAAAGGTTGATAGTGAATCTAGTAATGTAAAGGTTAATATTGAATCTAGTAATGTAAAGTTTAATAGTGAATCTAGTAATGTAAAGGTTAATAGTGAATCCAGTAATGTAAAGGTTAATAGTGAATCTAGTAATGTAAAGGTTAACAGTGAATCTAGTAATGTAAAGGTAAATAGTGAATCTAGTAATGTAAATGTTAATAGTGAATCTAGTAATGTAAAGGTAAATATTGAATCTAGTAATGTAAAGTTAAATAGTGAATCCAGTAATGTAAAGGTAAATAGTGAATCTAGTAATGTAAAGGTTAATATTGAAGCTTGTAATGTAAAGGAAAATAGTGAATCTAGTAATGTAAAGGTTAATAGTGAATCTAGTAATGTAAAGGTTAATATTGAATCTAGTAATGTAAAGGAAAATACTGAATCTAGTAATGTAAAGGTAAATAGTGAATCTAGTAATGTAAAGGTAAATATTGAAGCTTGTAATGTAAAGGAAAATATTGAAGCTTGTAATG
Organism: Osedax frankpressi; assembly: GCA_964035775.1. NCBI lineage: Eukaryota > Metazoa > Annelida > Polychaeta > Sabellida > Siboglinidae > Osedax > Osedax frankpressi. The sequence continues at coordinate 6,920,585 of OZ038317.1, read as the reverse complement.
TAAAGGAAAATATTGAATCTAGTAATGTAAAGGTAAATAGTGAATCTAGTAATGTAAAGGTTATTAGTAATCTAGTAATGTAAAGGTAAATATTGAATCTAGTAATGTAAAGATTAATAGTGAATCTAGTAATGTAAAGGTAAATATTGAATCTAGTAATGTAAAGGTAAATATTGAATCTAGTAATGTAAAGGTTAATAGTGAATCTAGTAATGTAAAGGTAAATAGTAAATCTAGTAATGTAAAGGTAAATATTGAATCTAGTAATGTAAAGGTTAATAGTGAATTTAGTAATGTAAAGGTTAATATTGAATCTAGTAATGTAAAGGTTAATAGTGAATCTAGTAATGTAAAGGTAAATATTGAAGCTTGTAATGTAAATGTAAATATTGAATCTAGTAATGTAAAGATTAATAGTGAATCTAGTAATGTAAAGGTAAATATTGAATCTAGTAATGTAAAGGTTAATAGTGAATCTAGTAATGTAAAGGTTAATATTGAATCTAGTAATGTAAAGGTTAATAGTGAATCTAGTAATGTAAAGATTAATATTGAATCTAGTAATGTAAATGTTAATAGTGAATCTAGTAATGTAAAGGTTAATATTGAATCTAGTAATGTAAAGGTAAACATTGAATCTAGTAATGTAAAGGTAAATATTGAATCTAGTAATGTAAAGGTTAATATTGAATCTAGTAATGTAAAGGTTAATAGTGAATCTAGTAATGTAAATGTTAATAGTGAATATAGTAATGTAAAGGTTAATATTGAATCTAGTAATGTAAAGGTTAATATTGAATCTAGTAATGTAAAGTAAATATTGAATCTAGTAATGTAAAGGTTAATATTGAACCTAGTAATGTAAAGGTAAATATTGAATCTAGTAATGTAAAGGTTAATAGTGAATCCAGTAATGTAAAGGTAAATATTGAATCTAGTAATGTAAAGGTAAATATTGAATCTAGTAATGTAAAGGTTAATATTGAATCTAGTAATGTAAAGGTTGATAGTGAATCTAGTAATGTAAAGGTTAATATTGAATCTAGTAATGTAAAGTTTAATAGTGAATCTAGTAATGTAAAGGTTAATAGTGAATCCAGTAATGTAAAGGTTAATAGTGAATCTAGTAATGTAAAGGTTAACAGTGAATCTAGTAATGTAAAGGTAAATAGTGAATCTAGTAATGTAAATGTTAATAGTGAATCTAGTAATGTAAAGGTAAATATTGAATCTAGTAATGTAAAGTTAAATAGTGAATCCAGTAATGTAAAGGTAAATAGTGAATCTAGTAATGTAAAGGTTAATATTGAAGCTTGTAATGTAAAGGAAAATAGTGAATCTAGTAATGTAAAGGTTAATAGTGAATCTAGTAATGTAAAGGTTAATATTGAATCTAGTAATGTAAAGGAAAATACTGAATCTAGTAATGTAAAGGTAAATAGTGAATCTAGTAATGTAAAGGTAAATATTGAAGCTTGTAATGTAAAGGAAAATATTGAAGCTTGTAATGTAAAGGAAAATATTGAATCTAGTAATGTAAAGGTAAATAGTGAATCTAGTAATGTAAAGGTTATTAGTAATCTAGTAATGTAAAGGTAAATAGTAAATCTAGTAATGTAAAGGTAAATATTGAATCTAGTAATGTAAAGGTAAATATTAAATCTATTAATATACAGGTTAATATTGAATCTAGTAATGTAAAGGTTAATAGTGAATCTAGTAATGTAAAGATTAATATTGAATCTAGTAATGTAAAGGTAAACATTGAATCTAGTAATGTAAATGTAAATATTGAATCTAGTAATGTAAAGGTTAATATTGAATCTAGTAATGTAAAGGTTAATAGTGAATCTAGTAATGTAAATGTTAATAGTGAATATAGTAATGTAAAGGTTAATATTGAATCTAGTAATGTAAAGGTAAACATTGAATCTAGTAATGTAAAGGTAAATATTGAATCTAGTAATGTAAAGGTTAATATTGAATCTAGTAATGTAAAGGTTAATAGTGAATCTAGTAATGTAAATGTTAATAGTGAATATAGTAATGTAAAGGTTAATATTGAATCTAGTAATGTAAAGGTTAATATTGAATCTAGTAATGTAAAGTAAATATTGAATCTAGTAATGTAAAGGTTAATATTGAACCTAGTAATGTAAAGGTAAATATTGAATCTAGTAATGTAAAGGTTAATATTGAATCTAGTAATGTAAAGGTTAATAGTGAATCCAGTAATGTAAAAATAAATATTGAATCTAGTAATGTAAAGGTAAATATTGAATCTAGTAATGTAAAGTAAATATTGAATCTAGTAATGTAAAGGTTAATATTGAATCTAGTAATGTAAAGTTTAATAGTGAATCTAGTAATGTAAAGGTAAATAGTGAATCTAGTAATGTAAAGGTTAATATTGAAGCTTGTAATGTAAAGGAAAATAGTGAATCTAGTAATGTAAAGGTAAATAGTGAATCTAGTAATGTAAAGGTTATTAGTAATCTAGTAATATAAAGGTAAATAGTGAATCTAGTAATGTAAAGGTTAATATTGAATCTAGTAATGTAAAGCTAAATATTGAATCTAGTAATGTAAAGGTTAATATTGAATCTAGTAATGTAAAGGTTAATAGTGAATCTAGTAATGTAAAGGTTAATATTGAATCTAGTAATGTAAAGGAAATATTGAATCTAGTAATGTAAAGGTTAATAGTGAATGTAGTAATGTAAAGGTTAATATTGAATCTAGTAATGTAAAGGTTGATAGTGAATCTAGTAATGTAAAGGTTAATAGTGAATCTAGTGATGTAAAGGTTGATAGTGAATCTAGTAATGTAAAGGTTAATATTGAATCTAGTAATGTAAAGTTAAATAGTGAATCCAGTAATGTAAAGGTAAATAGTGAATCTAGTAATGTAAAGGTTAATATTGAAGCTTGTAATGTAAAGGAAAATAGTGAATCTAGTAATGTAAAGGTAAATAGTGAATCTAGTAATGTAAAGGTTATTAGTAATCTAGTAATATAAAGGTAAATATTGAATCTAGTAATGTAAATGTTAATAGTGAATCTAGTAATGTAAAGGTAAATATTGAATCTAGTAATGTAAAGTTAAATAGTGAATCCAGTAATGTAAAGGTAAATAGTGAATCTAGTAATGTAAAGGTTAATATTGAAGCTTGTAATGTAAAGGAAAATAGTGAATCTAGTAATGTAAAGGTAAATAGTGAATCTAGTAATGTAAAGGTTATTAGTAATCTAGTAATATAAAGGTAAATAGTGAATCTAGTAATGTAAAGGTTAATATTGAATCTAGTAATGTAAAGGTTAATAGTGAATCTAGTAATATAAAGGTTAATAGTGAATCCAGTAATTTAAAGGTAAATATTGAATCTAGTAATGTAAAGGTAAATATTGAATCTAGTAATGTAAAGGTTAATATTGAATCTAGTAATGTAAAGGTTGATAGTGAATCTAGTAATGTAAAGGTTAATATTGAATCTAGTAATGTAAAGTTTAATAGTGAATCTAGTAATGTAAAGGTTAATAGTGAATCCAGTAATGTAAAGGTTAATAGTGAATCTAGTAATGTAAAGGTTAACAGTGAATCTAGTAATGTAAAGGTAAATAGTGAATCTAGTAATGTAAATGTTAATAGTGAATCTAGTAATGTAAAGGTAAATATTGAATCTAGTAATGTAAAGTTAAATAGTGAATCCAGTAATGTAAAGGTAAATAGTGAATCTAGTAATGTAAAGGTTAATATTGAAGCTTGTAATGTAAAGGAAAATAGTGAATCTAGTAATGTAAAGGTTAATAGTGAATCTAGTAATGTAAAGGTTAATATTGAATCTAGTAATGTAAAGGAAAATACTGAATCTAGTAATGTAAAGGTAAATAGTGAATCTAGTAATGTAAAGGTAAATATTGAAGCTTGTAATGTAAAGGAAAATATTGAAGCTTGTAATGTAAAGGAAAATATTGAATCTAGTAATGTAAAGGTAAATAGTGAATCTAGTAATGTAAAGGTTATTAGTAATCTAGTAATGTAAAGGTAAATATTGAATCTAGTAATGTAAAGATTAATAGTGAATCTAGTAATGTAAAGGTAAATATTGAATCTAGTAATGTAAAGGTAAATATTGAATCTAGTAATGTAAAGGTTAATAGTGAATCTAGTAATGTAAAGGTAAATAGTAAATCTAGTAATGTAAAGGTAAATATTGAATCTAGTAATGTAAAGGTTAATAGTGAATTTAGTAATGTAAAGGTTAATATTGAATCTAGTAATGTAAAGGTTAATAGTGAATCTAGTAATGTAAAGGTAAATATTGAAGCTTGTAATGTAAATGTAAATATTGAATCTAGTAATGTAAAGATTAATAGTGAATCTAATAATGTAAAGGTAAATATTGAATCTAGTAATGTAAAGGTTAATAGTGAATCTAGTAATGTAAAGGTTAATATTGAATCTAGTAATGTAAAGGTTAATAGTGAATCTAGTAATGTAAAGATTAATATTGAATCTAGTAATGTAAATGTTAATAGTGAATCTAGTAATGTAAAGGTTAATATTGAATCTAGTAATGTAAAGGTAAACATTGAATCTAGTAATGTAAAGGTAAATATTGAATCTAGTAATGTAAAGGTTAATATTGAATCTAGTAATGTAAAGGTTAATAGTGAATCTAGTAATGTAAATGTTAATAGTGAATATAGTAATGTAAAGGTTAATATTGAATCTAGTAATGTAAAGGTTAATATTGAATCTAGTAATGTAAAGTAAATATTGAATCTAGTAATGTAAAGGTTAATATTGAACCTAGTAATGTAAAGGTAAATATTGAATCTAGTAATGTAAAGGTTAATAGTGAATCCAGTAATGTAAAGGTAAATATTGAATCTAGTAATGTAAAGGTAAATATTGAATCTAGTAATGTAAAGGTTAATATTGAATCTAGTAATGTAAAGGTTGATAGTGAATCTAGTAATGTAAAGGTTAATATTGAATCTAGTAATGTAAAGTTTAATAGTGAATCTAGTAATGTAAAGGTTAATAGTGAATCCAGTAATGTAAAGGTTAATAGTGAATCTAGTAATGTAAAGGTTAACAGTGAATCTAGTAATGTAAAGGTAAATAGTGAATCTAGTAATGTAAATGTTAATAGTGAATCTAGTAATGTAAAGGTAAATATTGAATCTAGTAATGTAAAGTTAAATAGTGAATCCAGTAATGTAAAGGTAAATAGTGAATCTAGTAATGTAAAGGTTAATATTGAAGCTTGTAATGTAAAGGAAAATAGTGAATCTAGTAATGTAAAGGTTAATAGTGAATCTAGTAATGTAAAGGTTAATATTGAATCTAGTAATATAAAGGAAAATACTGAATCTAGTAATGTAAAGGTAAATAGTGAATCTAGTAATGTAAAGGTAAATATTGAAGCTTGTAATGTAAAGGAAAATATTGAAGCTTGTAATGTAAAGGAAAATATTGAATCTAGTAATGTAAAGGTAAATAGTGAATCTAGTAATGTAAAGGTTATTAGTAATCTAGTAATGTAAAGGTAAATAGTAAATCTAGTAATGTAAAGGTAAATATTGAATCTAGTAATGTAAAGGTAAATATTAAATCTATTAATATACAGGTTAATATTGAATCTAGTAATGTAAAGGTTAATAGTGAATCTAGTAATGTAAAGATTAATATTGAATCTAGTAATGTAAAGGTAAACATTGAATCTAGTAATGTAAATGTAAATATTGAATCTAGTAATGTAAAGGTTAATATTGAATCTAGTAATGTAAAGGTTAATAGTGAATCTAGTAATGTAAATGTTAATAGTGAATATAGTAATGTAAAGGTTAATATTGAATCTAGTAATGTAAAGGTAAACATTGAATCTAGTAATGTAAAGGTAAATATTGAATCTAGTAATGTAAAGGTTAATATTGAATCTAGTAATGTAAAGGTTAATAGTGAATCTAGTAATGTAAATGTTAATAGTGAATATAGTAATGTAAAGGTTAATATTGAATCTAGTAATGTAAAGGTTAATATTGAATCTAGTAATGTAAAGTAAATATTGAATCTAGTAATGTAAAGGTTAATATTGAACCTAGTAATGTAAAGGTAAATATTGAATCTAGTAATGTAAAGGTTAATATTGAATCTAGTAATGTAAAGGTTAATAGTGAATCCAGTAATGTAAAAATAAATATTGAATCTAGTAATGTAAAGGTAAATATTGAATCTAGTAATGTAAAGTAAATATTGAATCTAGTAATGTAAAGGTTAATATTGAATCTAGTAATGTAAAGTTTAATAGTGAATCTAGTAATGTAAAGGTAAATAGTGAATCTAGTAATGTAAAGGTTAATATTGAAGCTTGTAATGTAAAGGAAAATAGTGAATCTAGTAATGTAAAGGTAAATAGTGAATCTAGTAATGTAAAGGTTATTAGTAATCTAGTAATATAAAGGTAAATAGTGAATCTAGTAATGTAAAGGTTAATATTGAATCTAGTAATGTAAAGCTAAATATTGAATCTAGTAATGTAAAGGTTAATATTGAATCTAGTAATGTAAAGGTTAATAGTGAATCTAGTAATGTAAAGGTTAATATTGAATCTAGTAATGTAAAGGAAATATTGAATCTAGTAATGTAAAGGTTAATAGTGAATGTAGTAATGTAAAGGTTAATATTGAATCTAGTAATGTAAAGGTTGATAGTGAATCTAGTAATGTAAAGGTTAATAGTGAATCTAGTGATGTAAAGGTTGATAGTGAATCTAGTAATGTAAAGGTTAATATTGAATCTAGTAATGTAAAGTTAAATAGTGAATCCAGTAATGTAAAGGTAAATAGTGAATCTAGTAATGTAAAGGTTAATATTGAAGCTTGTAATGTAAAGGAAAATAGTGAATCTAGTAATGTAAAGGTAAATAGTGAATCTAGTAATGTAAAGGTTATTAGTAATCTAGTAATATAAAGGTAAATATTGAATCTAGTAATGTAAATGTTAATAGTGAATCTAGTAATGTAAAGGCAAATATTGAATCTAGTAATGTAAAGTTAAATAGTGAATCCAGTAATGTAAAGGTAAATAGTGAATCTAGTAATGTAAAGGTTAATATTGAAGCTTGTAATGTAAAGGAAAATAGTGAATCTAGTAATGTAAAGGTAAATAGTGAATCTAGTAATGTAAAGGTTATTAGTAATCTAGTAATATAAAGGTAAATAGTGAATCTAGTAATGTAAAGGTTAATATTGAATCTAGTAATGTAAAGCTAAATATTGAATCTAGTAATGTAAAGGTTAATATTGAATCTAGTAATGTAAAGGTTAATAGTGAATCTAGTAATGTAAAGGTTAATATTGAATCTAGTAATGTAAAGGAAATATTGAATCTAGTAATGTAAAGGTTAATAGTGAATCTAGTAATGTAAAGGTTAATATTGAATCTAGTAATGTAAAGGTTGATAGTGAATCTAGTAATGTAAAGGTTAATAGTGAATCTAGTGATGTAAAGGTTGATAGTGAATCTAGTAATGTAAAGGTTAATATTGAATCTAGTAATGTAAAGGTTGATAGTGAATCTAGTAATGTAAAGGTTAATATTGAATCTAGTAATGTAAAGTTTAATAGTGAATCTAGTAATGTAAAGTTTAATAGTGAATCTAGTAATGTAAAGGTAAATAGTGAATCTAGTAATGTAAAGGTAAATATTGAAGCTTGTAATGTAAAGGAAAATATTGAATCTAGTAATGTAAAGGTTAATATTGAATCTAGTAATGTAAAGGTAAATAGTGAATTTAGTAATGTAAAGGTTAATATTGAATCTAGTAATGTAAAGGTTAATATTGAATCTAGTAATGTAAAGGTAAATATTGAATCTAGTAATGTAAAGATTAATATTGAATCTAGTAATGTAAATGTTAATAGTGAATCTAGTAATGTAAAGGTTAATATTGAATCTAGTAATGTAAAGGTAAACATTGAATCTAGTAATGTAAAGGTAAATATTGAATCTAGTAATGTAAAGGTTAATAGTGAATCTAGTAATGTAAATGTTAATAGTGAATATAGTAATGTAAAGGTTAATATTGAATCTAGTAATGTAAAGGTTAATATTGAATCTAGTAATGTAAAGTAAATATTGAATCTAGTAATGTAAAGGTTAATATTGAACCTAGTAATGTAAAGGTAAATATTGAATCTAGTAATGTAAAGGTTAATAGTGAATCCAGTAATGTAAAGGTAAATATTGAATCTAGTAATGTAAAGGTAAATATTGAATCTAGTAATGTAAAGGTTAATATTGAATCCAGTAATGTAAAGGTAAATATTGAATCTAGTAATGTAAAGGTAAATAGTGAATCTAGTAATGTAAAGGTTAATATTGAATCTAGTAATGTAAAGGTAAATATTGAAGCTTGTAATGTAAAGGAAAATATTGAATCTAGTAATGTAAAGGTAAATAGTGAATCTAGTAATGTAAAGGTTATTAGTAATCTAGTAATGTAAAGGTAAATAGTGAATCTAGTAATGTAAAGGTTAATATTGAATCTAGTAATGTAAAGCTAAATATTGAATCTAGTAATGTAAAGGTTAATATTGAATCTAGTAATGTAAAGGTTAATAGTGAATCTAGTAATGTAAAGTTTAATATTGAATCTAGTAATGTAAAGGAAATATTGAATCTAGTAATGTAAAGGTTAATAGTGAATCTAGTAATGTAAAGGTAAATATTGAATCTAGTAATGTAAAGGTAAATAGTGAATCTAGTAATGTAATGGTTAATAGTGAATCTAGTGATGTAAAGGTAAATATTGAAGCTTGTAATGTAAAGGTAAATATTGAATCTAGTAATGTAAAGGTTAATAGTGAATCTAGTAATGTAAAGGTAAATATTGAATCTAGTAATGTAAAGGTTAATATTGAATCTAGTAATGTAAAGGTTGATAGTGAATCTAGTAATGTAAAGGTTAATATTGAATCTAGTAATGTAAAGTTTAATAGTGAATCTAGTAATGTAAAGGTAAATATTGAATCTAGTAATGTAAAGGTTACTATTGAATCTAGTAATGTAAAGGTAAATATTGAATCTAGTAATGTAAAGGTTAATAGTGAATCTAGTAATGTAAAGGTTAATATTGAATCTAGTAATGTAAAGGTTAATAGTGAATCTAGTAATGTAAAGATTAATATTGAATCTAGTAATGTAAAGCTAAATATTGAATCTAGTAATGTAAAGGTTAATATTGAATCTAGTAATGTAAAGGTTAATAGTGAATCTAGTAATGTAAAGTTTAATATTGAATCTAGTAATGTAAAGGAAATATTGAATCTAGTAATGTAAAGGTTAATAGTGAATCTAGTAATGTAAAGGTAAATATTGAATCTAGTAATGTAAAGGTAAATAGTGAATCTAGTAATGTAAATGTTAATAGTGAATATAGTAATGTAAAGGTTAATATTGAATCTAGTAATGTAAAGGTTAATATTGAATCTAGTAATGTAAAGGTTAATATTGAATCTAGTAATGTAAAGTAAATATTGAATCTAGTAATGTAAAGGTTAATATTGAACCTAGTAATGTAAAGGTAAATATTGAATCTAGTAATGTAAAGGTTAATAGTGAATCCAGTAATGTAAAGGTTATTAGTAATCTAGTAATGTAAAGGTAAATAGTGAATCTAGTAATGTAAAGGTTAATATTGAATCTAGTAATGTAAAGCTAAATATTGAATCTAGTAATGTAAAGGTTAATATTGAATCTAGTAATGTAAAGGTTAATAGTGAATCTAGTAATGTAAAGGTTAATATTGAATCTAGTAATGTAAAGGAAATATTGAATCTAGTAATGTAAAGGTTAATAGTGAATCTAGTAATGTAAAGGTAAATATTGAATCTAGTAATGTAAAGGTAAATAGTGAATCTAGTAATGTAATGGTTAATAGTGAATCTAGTGATGTAAAGGTAAATATAGAAGCTTGTAATGTAAAGCTAAATATTGAATCTAGTAATGTAAAGGTTAATATTGAATCTAGTAATGTAAAGGTTAATAGTGAATCTAGTAATGTAAAGGTTAATATTGAATCTAGTAATGTAAAGCTAAATATTGAATCTAGTAATGTAAAGGTTAATATTGAATCTAGTAATGTAAAGGTTAATAGTGAATCTAGTAATGTAAAGGTTAATATTGAATCTAGTAATGTAAAGGAAATATTGAATCTAGTAATGTAAAGGTTAATTGTGAATCTAGTAATGTAAAGGTAAATATTGAATCTAGTAATGTAAAGGTAAATAGTGAATCTAGTAATGTAATGGTTAATATTGAATCTAGTAATGTAAAGGTAAATATTGAATCTAGTAATGTAAAGCTAAATATTGAATCTAGTAATGTAAAGGTTAATAGTGAATCTAGTAATGTAAAGGTAAATATTGAATCTAGTAATGTAAAGCTAAATATTGAATCTAGTAATGTAAAGGTTAATAGTGAATCTAGTAATGTAAAGGTTAATATTGAATCTAGTAATGTAAAGGTTGATAGTGAATCTAGTAATGTAAAGGTAAATATTGAATCTAGTAATGTAAAGGTTAATATTGAAGCTTGTAATGTATAGGAAAATATTGAATCTAGTAATGTAAAGGTAAATAGTGAATCTAGTAATGTAAAGGTTATTAGTAATCTAGTAATGTAAAGGTAAATAGTGAATCTAGTAATGTAAAGGTAAATATTGAATCTAGTAATGTAAAGGTTAATATTGAATCTAGTAATGTAAAGGTTGATAGTGAATCTAGTAATGTAAAGGTTAATATTGAAGCTTGTAATGTAAAGGAAAATATTGAATCTAGTAATGTAAAGGTAAATAGTGAATCTAGTAATGTAAAGGTTATTAGTAATCTAGTAATGTAAAGGTTAATAGTGAATCTAGTAATGTAAAGGTTAATATTGAATCTAGTAATGTAAAGGAAATATTGAATCTAGTAATGTAAAGGTTAATAGTGAATCTAGTAATGTAAAGGTAAATATTGAATCTAGTAATGTAAAGGTAAATAGTGAATCTAGTAATGTAAAGGTTAATATTGAATCTAGTAATGTAATGGTTAATAGTGAATCTAGTGATGTAAAGTAAATATTGAAGCTTGTAATGTAATGGTTAATAGTGAATCTAGTGATGTAAAGGTAAATATTGAAGCTTGTAATGTAATGGTTAATAGTGAATCTAGTAATGTAAAGGTTAATATTGAATCTAGTAATGTAATGGTTAATAGTGAATCTAGTGATGTAAAGGTAAATATTGAAGCTTGTAATGTAATGGTTAATAGTGAATCTAGTAATGTAAAGGTAAATAGTGAATCTAGTAATGTAAAGGTAAATATTGAATCTAGTAATGTAATGGTTAATAGTGAATCTAGTGATGTAAAGGTAAATATTGAAGCTTGTAATGTAAAGGTAAATATTGAATCTAGTAATGTAAAGGTTAATAGTGAATCTAGTAATGTAAAGGTTAATATTGAATCTAGTAATGTAAAGGTAAATAGTGAATCTAGTAATGTAAAGGTAAATATTGAATCTAGTGATGTAAAGGTAAATAGTGAATCCAGTAATGTAAAGGTTAATAGTGAATCTAGTAATGTAAAGGTAAATAGTGAATCCAGTAATGTAAAGGAAAATATTGAATCTAGTAATGTAAAGGTAAATAGTGAATCTAGTAATGTAAAGGTTATTAGTAATCTAGTAATGTAAAGGTAAATAGTGAATCTAGTAATGTAAAGGTAAATATTGAACCTAGTAATGTAAAGGTTAATATTGAATCTAGTAATGTAAAGGTTGATAGTGAATCTAGTAATGTAAAGGTTAATATTGAATCTAGTAATGTAAAGTTTAATAGTGAATCTAGTAATGTAAAGGTAAATATTGAATCTAGTAATGTAAAGGAAAATATTGAATCTAGTAATGTAAAGGTAAATATTGAATCTAGTAATGTAAAGGTAAATATTGAAGCTTGTAATGTAAAGGAAAATATTGAATCTAGTAATGTAAAGGTTGATAGTGAATCTAGTAATGTAAAGGTAAATAGTGAATCTAGTAATGTAAAGGTTAATATTGAATCTAGTAATGTAAAGGAAAATATTGAATCTAGTAATGTAAAGGTAAATAGTGAATCTAGTAATGTAAAGGTAAATAGTGAATCTAGTAATGTAAAGGTAAATATTGAAGCTTGTAATGTAAAGGAAAATATTGAATCTAGTAATGTAAAGGTTGATAGTGAATCTAGTAATGTAAAGGTAAATAGTGAATCTAGTAATGTAAAGGTAAATATTGAATCTAGTGATGTAAAGGTAAATAGTGAATCCAGTAATGTAAAGGTTAATAGTGAATCTAGTAATGTAAAGGTAAATAGTGAATCCAGAAATGTAAAGGAAAATATTGAATCTAGTAATGTAAAGGTAAATAGTGAATCTAGTAATGTAAAGGTTATTAGTAATCTAGTAATGTAAAGGTAAATAGTGAATCTAGTAATGTAAAGGTAAATATTGAACCTAGTAATGTAAAGGTTAATATTGAATCTAGTAATGTAAAGGTTGATAGTGAATCTAGTAATATAAAGGTTAATATTGAATCTAGTAATGTAAAGTTTAATAGTGAATCTAGTAATGTAAAGGTAAATATTGAATCTAGTAATGTAAAGGAAAATATTGAATCTAGTAATGTAAAGGTAAATATTGAATCTAGTAATGTAAAGGTAAATATTGAATCTAGTAATGTAAAGCTAAATATTGAATCTAGTAATGTAAAGGTTAATAGTGAATCTAGTAATGTAAAGGTAAATATTGAATCTAGTAATGTAAAGCTAAATATTGAATCTAGTAATGTAAAGGTTAATAGTGAATCTAGTAATGTAAAGGTTAATATTGAATCTAGTAATGTAAAGGTTGATAGTGAATCTAGTAATGTAAAGGTAAATATTGAATCTAGTAATGTAAAGGTTAATATTGAAGCTTGTAATGTATAGGAAAATATTGAATCTAGTAATGTAAAGGTAAATAGTGAATCTAGTAATGTAAAGGTTATTAGTAATCTAGTAATGTAAAGGTAAATAGTGAATCTAGTAATGTAAAGGTAAATATTGAATCTAGTAATGTAAAGGTTAATATTGAATCTAGTAATGTAAAGGTTGATAGTGAATCTAGTAATGTAAAGGTTAATATTGAAGCTTGTAATGTAAAGGAAAATATTGAATCTAGTAATGTAAAGGTAAATAGTGAATCTAGTAATGTAAAGGTTATTAGTAATCTAGTAATGTAAAGGTTAATAGTGAATCTAGTAATGTAAAGGTTAATATTGAATCTAGTAATGTAAAGGAAATATTGAATCTAGTAATGTAAAGGTTAATAGTGAATCTAGTAATGTAAAGGTAAATATTGAATCTAGTAATGTAAAGGTAAATAGTGAATCTAGTAATGTAAAGGTTAATATTGAATCTAGTAATGTAATGGTTAATAGTGAATCTAGTGATGTAAAGTAAATATTGAAGCTTGTAATGTAATGGTTAATAGTGAATCTAGTGATGTAAAGGTAAATATTGAAGCTTGTAATGTAATGGTTAATAGTGAATCTAGTAATGTAAAGGTTAATATTGAATCTAGTAATGTAATGGTTAATAGTGAATCTAGTGATGTAAAGGTAAATATTGAAGCTTGTAATGTAATGGTTAATAGTGAATCTAGTAATGTAAAGGTAAATAGTGAATCTAGTAATGTAAAGGTAAATATTGAATCTAGTAATGTAATGGTTAATAGTGAATCTAGTGATGTAAAGGTAAATATTGAAGCTTGTAATGTAAAGGTAAATATTGAATCTAGTAATGTAAAGGTTAATAGTGAATCTAGTAATGTAAAGGTTAATATTGAATCTAGTAATGTAAAGGTAAATAGTGAATCTAGTAATGTAAAGGTAAATATTGAATCTAGTGATGTAAAGGTAAATAGTGAATCCAGTAATGTAAAGGTTAATAGTGAATCTAGTAATGTAAAGGTAAATAGTGAATCCAGTAATGTAAAGGAAAATATTGAATCTAGTAATGTAAAGGTAAATAGTGAATCTAGTAATGTAAAGGTTATTAGTAATCTAGTAATGTAAAGGTAAATAGTGAATCTAGTAATGTAAAGGTAAATATTGAACCTAGTAATGTAAAGGTTAATATTGAATCTAGTAATGTAAAGGTTGATAGTGAATCTAGTAATGTAAAGGTTAATATTGAATCTAGTAATGTAAAGTTTAATAGTGAATCTAGTAATGTAAAGGTAAATATTGAATCTAGTAATGTAAAGGAAAATATTGAATCTAGTAATGTAAAGGTAAATATTGAATCTAGTAATGTAAAGGTAAATATTGAAGCTTGTAATGTAAAGGAAAATATTGAATCTAGTAATGTAAAGGTTGATAGTGAATCTAGTAATGTAAAGGTAAATAGTGAATCTAGTAATGTAAAGGTTAATATTGAATCTAGTAATGTAAAGGAAAATATTAAATCTAGTAATGTAAAGGTAAATAGTGAATCTAGTAATGTAAAGGTAAATAGTGAATCTAGTAATGTAAAGGTAAATATTGAAGCTTGTAATGTAAAGGAAAATATTGAATCTAGTAATGTAAAGGTTGATAGTGAATCTAGTAATGTAAAGGTAAATAGTGAATCTAGTAATGTAAAGGTAAATATTGAATCTAGTGATGTAAAGGTAAATAGTGAATCCAGTAATGTAAAGGTTAATAGTGAATCTAGTAATGTAAAGGTAAATAGTGAATCCAGTAATGTAAAGGAAAATATTGAATCTAGTAATGTAAAGGTAAATAGTGAATCTAGTAATGTAAAGGTTATTAGTAATCTAGTAATGTAAAGGTAAATAGTGAATCTAGTAATGTAAAGGTAAATATTGAACCTAGTAATGTAAAGGTTAATATTGAATCTAGTAATGTAAAGGTTGATAGTGAATCTAGTAATGTAAAGGTTAATATTGAATCTAGTAATGTAAAGTTTAATAGTGAATCTAGTAATGTAAAGGTAAATATTGAATCTAGTAATGTAAAGGAAAATATTGAATCTAGTAATGTAAAGGTAAATATTGAATCTAGTAATGTAAAGGTAAATATTGAAGCTTGTAATGTAAAGGAAAATATTGAATCTAGTAATGTAAAGGTTGATAGTGAATCTAGTAATGTAAAGGTAAATAGTGAATCTAGTAATGTAAAGGTTAATATTGAATCTAGTAATGTAAAGGAAAATATTGAATCTAGTAATGTAAAGGTAAATAGTGAATCTAGTAATGTAAAGGTAAATAGTGAATCTAGTAATGTAAAGGTAAATAGTGAATCTAGTAATGTAAAGGTAAATATTGAACCTAGTAATGTAAAGGTTAATATTGAATCTAGTAATGTAAAGGTTGATAGTGAATCTAGTAATGTAAAGGTTAATATTGAATCTAGTAATGTAAAGTTTAATAGTGAATCTAGTAATGTAAAGGTAAATATTGAATCTAGTAATGTAAAGGAAAATATTGAATCTAGTAATGTAAAGGTAAATATTGAATCTAGTAATGTAAAGGTAAATATTGAAGCTTGTAATGTAAAGGAAAATATTGAATCTAGTAATGTAAAGGTTGATAGTGAATCTAGTAATGTAAAGGTAAATAGTGAATCTAGTAATGTAAAGGTTAATATTGAATCTAGTAATGTAAAGGAAAATATTGAATCTAGTAATGTAAAGGTAAATAGTGAATCTAGTAATGTAAAGGTTAATATTGAAGCTTGTAATGTAAAGGTAAATATTGAATCTAGTAATGTAAAGGTTAATATTGAATCTAGTAATGTAAAGGTAAATATTGAATCTAGTAATGTAAATGTTAATAGTAAATCTAGTGATGTAAAGGTAAATATTGAAGCTTGTAATGTAAAGGTAAATATTGAATCTAGTAATGTAAAGGTTAATATTGAATCTAGTAATGTAAAGGTAAATATTGAATCTAGTAATGTAAATGTTAATAGTAAATCTAGTGATGTAAAGGTAAATATTGAAGCTTGTAATGTAAAGGTAAATAGTGAAGCTTGTAATGTAAAGGAAAATATTGAATCTAGTAATGTAAAGGTTAATATTGAATCTAGTAATGTAAAGGTTAATAGTGAATCTAGTAATGTAAAGGTAAATATTGAATCTAGTAATGTAAAGGTTAATATTGAATCTAGTAATGTAAAGGTTGATAGTGAATCTAGTAATGTAAAGGTTAATAGTGAATCTAGTAATGTAAAGGAAAATACTGAATCTAGTAATGTAAAGGTAAATATTGAATCTAGTAATGTAAAGGTAAATATTGAATCTAGTAATGTAAATGTTATTAGTGAATCTAGTAATGTAAAGGAAAATATTGAATCTAGTAATGTAAAGGTAAATAGTGAATCTAGTAATGTAAAGGTTATTAGTAATCTAGTAATGTAAAGGTAAATAGTGAATCTAGTAATGTAAAGTTTAATATTGAATCTAATAATGTAAAGCTAAATATTGAATCTAGTAATGTAAAGGTTAATATTGAATCTAGTAATGTAAAGGTAAATATTGAATCTAGTAATGTAAAGGAAATATTGAATCTAGTAATGTAAAGGTTAATAGTGAATCTAGTAATGTAAAGTTTAATATTGAATCTAATAATGTAAAGCTAAATATTGAATCTAGTAATGTAAAGGTAAATATTGAATCTAGTAATGTAAAGGAAAATATTGAATCTAGTAATGTAAAGGAAATATTGAATCTAGTAATGTAAAGGTAAATATTGAATCTATAATGTAAAGGTTAAGAGTGAATCTAGTGATGTAAAGGTAAATATTGAATCTAGTAATGTAAAGGTTAATAGTGAATCTAGTAATGTAAAGGTAAATATTGAATCTAGTAATGTAAAGGTTAATAGTGAATCTAGTAATGTAAAGGTAAATATTGAAGCTTGTAATGTAAAGGTAAATATTGAATCTAGTAATGTAAAGGTTAATATTGAATCTAGTAATGTAAGGGTAAATAGTGAATCTAGTAATGTAAAGGTTAATATTGAATCTAGTAATGTAAAGGTTAATAGTGAATCTAGTAATGTAAAGGAAAATAGTGAATCTAGTAATGTAAAGGTTAATATTGAATCTAGTAATGTAAAGGTAAATATTGAAGCTTGTAATGTAAAGGTAAATATTGAATCTAGTAATGTAAAGGTTAATATTGAATCTAGTAATGTAAGGGTAAATAGTGAATCTAGTAATGTAAAGGTTAATATTGAATCTAGTAATGTAAAGGTTAATAGTGAATCTAGTAATGTAAAGGAAAATAGTGAATCTAGTAATGTAAAGGTTAATAGTGAATCTAGTAATGTAAGGGTAAATAGTGAATCTAGTAATGTAAAGGTTAATATTGAATCTAGTAATGTAAAGGCAAATTGTGAATCTAGTAATGTAAAGGAAAATAGTGATGCTTGTAATGTAAAGGTTAATATTGAATATAGTAATGTAAAGGTAAATATTGAAGCTTGTAATGTAAAGGAAAATATTGAATCTAGTAATGTAAAGGTTGATAGTGAATCTAGTAATGTAAAGGTAAATAGTGAATCTAGTAATGTAAAGGTAAATATTGAATCTAGTGATGTAAAGGTAAATAGTGAATCCAGTAATGTAAAGGTTAATAGTGAATCTAGTAATGTAAAGGTAAATAGTGAATCCAGAAATGTAAAGGAAAATATTGAATCTAGTAATGTAAAGGTAAATAGTGAATCTAGTAATGTAAAGGTTATTAGTAATCTAGTAATGTAAAGGTAAATAGTGAATCTAGTAATGTAAAGGTAAATATTGAACCTAGTAATGTAAAGGTTAATATTGAATCTAGTAATGTAAAGGTTGATAGTGAATCTAGTAATATAAAGGTTAATATTGAATCTAGTAATGTAAAGTTTAATAGTGAATCTAGTAATGTAAAGGTAAATATTGAATCTAGTAATGTAAAGGAAAATATTGAATCTAGTAATGTAAAGGTAAATATTGAATCTAGTAATGTAAAGGTAAATATTGAATCTAGTAATGTAAAGCTAAATATTGAATCTAGTAATGTAAAGGTTAATAGTGAATCTAGTAATGTAAAGGTAAATATTGAATCTAGTAATGTAAAGCTAAATATTGAATCTAGTAATGTAAAGGTTAATAGTGAATCTAGTAATGTAAAGGTTAATATTGAATCTAGTAATGTAAAGGTTGATAGTGAATCTAGTAATGTAAAGGTAAATATTGAATCTAGTAATGTAAAGGTTAATATTGAAGCTTGTAATGTATAGGAAAATATTGAATCTAGTAATGTAAAGGTAAATAGTGAATCTAGTAATGTAAAGGTTATTAGTAATCTAGTAATGTAAAGGTAAATAGTGAATCTAGTAATGTAAAGGTAAATATTGAATCTAGTAATGTAAAGGTTAATATTGAATCTAGTAATGTAAAGGTTGATAGTGAATCTAGTAATGTAAAGGTTAATATTGAATCTAGTAATGTAAAGGTAAATAGTGAATCTAGTAATGTAAAGGTAAATATTGAATCTAGTGATGTAAAGGTAAATAGTGAATCCAGTAATGTAAAGGTTAATAGTGAATCTAGTAATGTAAAGGTAAATAGTGAATCCAGTAATGTAAAGGAAAATATTGAATCTAGTAATGTAAAGGTAAATAGTGAATCTAGTAATGTAAAGGTTATTAGTAATCTAGTAATGTAAAGGTAAATAGTGAATCTAGTAATGTAAAGGTAAATATTGAACCTAGTAATGTAAAGGTTAATATTGAATCTAGTAATGTAAAGGTTGATAGTGAATCTAGTAATGTAAAGGTTAATATTGAATCTAGTAATGTAAAGTTTAATAGTGAATCTAGTAATGTAAAGGTAAATATTGAATCTAGTAATGTAAAGGAAAATATTGAATCTAGTAATGTAAAGGTAAATATTGAATCTAGTAATGTAAAGGTAAATATTGAAGCTTGTAATGTAAAGGAAAATATTGAATCTAGTAATGTAAAGGTTGATAGTGAATCTAGTAATGTAAAGGTAAATAGTGAATCTAGTAATGTAAAGGTTAATATTGAATCTAGTAATGTAAAGGAAAATATTAAATCTAGTAATGTAAAGGTAAATAGTGAATCTAGTAATGTAAAGGTAAATAGTGAATCTAGTAATGTAAAGGTAAATATTGAAGCTTGTAATGTAAAGGAAAATATTGAATCTAGTAATGTAAAGGTTGATAGTGAATCTAGTAATGTAAAGGTAAATAGTGAATCTAGTAATGTAAAGGTAAATATTGAATCTAGTGATGTAAAGGTAAATAGTGAATCCAGTAATGTAAAGGTTAATAGTGAATCTAGTAATGTAAAGGTAAATAGTGAATCCAGTAATGTAAAGGAAAATATTGAATCTAGTAATGTAAAGGTAAATAGTGAATCTAGTAATGTAAAGGTTATTAGTAATCTAGTAATGTAAAGGTAAATAGTGAATCTAGTAATGTAAAGGTAAATATTGAACCTAGTAATGTAAAGGTTAATATTGAATCTAGTAATGTAAAGGTTGATAGTGAATCTAGTAATGTAAAGGTTAATATTGAATCTAGTAATGTAAAGTTTAATAGTGAATCTAGTAATGTAAAGGTAAATATTGAATCTAGTAATGTAAAGGAAAATATTGAATCTAGTAATGTAAAGGTAAATATTGAATCTAGTAATGTAAAGGTAAATATTGAAGCTTGTAATGTAAAGGAAAATATTGAATCTAGTAATGTAAAGGTTGATAGTGAATCTAGTAATGTAAAGGTAAATAGTGAATCTAGTATTGTAAAGGTTAATATTGAATCTAGTAATGTAAAGGAAAATATTGAATCTAGTAATGTAAAGGTAAATAGTGAATCTAGTAATGTAAAGGTAAATAGTGAATCTAGTAATGTAAAGGTAAATAGTGAATCTAGTAATGTAAAGGTAAATATTGAACCTAGTAATGTAAAGGTTAATATTGAATCTAGTAATGTAAAGGTTGATAGTGAATCTAGTAATGTAAAGGTTAATATTGAATCTAGTAATGTAAAGTTTAATAGTGAATCTAGTAATGTAAAGGTAAATATTGAATCTAGTAATGTAAAGGAAAATATTGAATCTAGTAATGTAAAGGTAAATATTGAATCTATTAATGTAAAGGTAAATATTGAAGCTTGTAATGTAAAGGAAAATATTGAATCTAGTAATGTAAAGGTTGATAGTGAATCTAGTAATGTAAAGGTAAATAGTGAATCTAGTAATGTAAAGGTTAATATTGAATCTAGTAATGTAAAGGAAAATATTGAATCTAGTAATGTAAAGGTAAATAGTGAATCTAGTAATGTAAAGGTTAATATTGAAGCTTGTAATGTAAAGGTAAATATTGAATCTAGTAATGTAAAGGTTAATATTGAATCTAGTAATGTAAAGGTAAATATTGAATCTAGTAATGTAAATGTTAATAGTAAATCTAGTGATGTAAAGGTAAATATTGAAGCTTGTAATGTAAAGGTAAATATTGAATCTAGTAATGTAAAGGTTAATATTGAATCTAGTAATGTAAAGGTAAATATTGAATCTAGTAATGTAAATGTTAATAGTAAATCTAGTGATGTAAAGGTAAATATTGAAGCTTGTAATGTAAAGGTAAATAGTGAAGCTTGTAATGTAAAGGAAAATATTGAATCTAGTAATGTAAAGGTTAATATTGAATCTAGTAATGTAAAGGTTAATAGTGAATCTAGTAATGTAAAGGTAAATATTGAATCTAGTAATGTAAAGGTTAATATTGAATCTAGTAATGTAAAGGTTGATAGTGAATCTAGTAATGTAAAGGTTAATAGTGAATCTAGTAATGTAAAGGAAAATACTGAATCTAGTAATGTAAAGGTAAATATTGAATCTAGTAATGTAAAGGTAAATATTGAATCTAGTAATGTAAATGTTATTAGTGAATCTAGTAATGTAAAGGAAAATATTGAATCTAGTAATGTAAAGGTAAATAGTGAATCTAGTAATGTAAAGGTTATTAGTAATCTAGTAATGTAAAGGTAAATAGTGAATCTAGTAATGTAAAGTTTAATATTGAATCTAATAATGTAAAGCTAAATATTGAATCTAGTAATGTAAAGGTTAATATTGAATCTAGTAATGTAAAGGTAAATATTGAATCTAGTAATGTAAAGGAAATATTGAATCTAGTAATGTAAAGGTTAATAGTGAATCTAGTAATGTAAAGTTTAATATTGAATCTAATAATGTAAAGCTAAATATTGAATCTAGTAATGTAAAGGTAAATATTGAATCTAGTAATGTAAAGGAAAATATTGAATCTAGTAATGTAAAGGAAATATTGAATCTAGTAATGTAAAGGTAAATATTGAATCTATAATGTAAAGGTTAAGAGTGAATCTAGTGATGTAAAGGTAAATATTGAATCTAGTAATGTAAAGGTTAATAGTGAATCTAGTAATGTAAAGGTAAATATTGAATCTAGTAATGTAAAGGTTAATAGTGAATCTAGTAATGTAAAGGTAAATATTGAAGCTTGTAATGTAAAGGTAAATATTGAATCTAGTAATGTAAAGGTTAATATTGAATCTAGTAATGTAAGGGTAAATAGTGAATCTAGTAATGTAAAGGTTAATATTGAATCTAGTAATGTAAAGGTTAATAGTGAATCTAGTAATGTAAAGGAAAATAGTGAATCTAGTAATGTAAAGGTTAATATTGAATCTAGTAATGTAAAGGTAAATATTGAAGCTTGTAATGTAAAGGTAAATATTGAATCTAGTAATGTAAAGGTTAATATTGAATCTAGTAATGTAAGGGTAAATAGTGAATCTAGTAATGTAAAGGTTAATATTGAATCTAGTAATGTAAAGGTTAATAGTGAATCTAGTAATGTAAAGGAAAATAGTGAATCTAGTAATGTAAAGGTTAATAGTGAATCTAGTAATGTAAGGGTAAATAGTGAATCTAGTAATGTAAAGGTTAATATTGAATCTAGTAATGTAAAGGCAAATTGTGAATCTAGTAATGTAAAGGAAAATAGTGATGCTTGTAATGTAAAGGTTAATATTGAATATAGTAATGTAAGGGTAAATAGTGAATCTAGTAATGTAAAGGTTAATATTGAATCTAGTAATGTAAAGGTAAATAGTGATGCTTGTAATGTAAAGGTTAATATTGAATATAGTAATGTAAGGGTAAATAGTGAATCTAGTAATGTAAAGGTTAATATTGAATCTAGTAATGTAAAGGTAAATATTGAATCTAGTAATGTAATAGTTGCAAGTGCTTATTGTTGTATATGAGCGACATAATATTATATAAGGTAGAGTAGGGCATATCGTTATTCTGCCAATAGTATGTTACATGGTATAGTCTGTATTGTGAGATCACTAAAGAAATAGATGTCAGCTTACTAAACACAATAAACACTTAAAGAGTAATTTAACATATTCTTTCACTCATAATTAACTAACATTTTAAAATCTTCTCTAATAATTGCTCTCTTCACCCTTACTCTCCTCACCATTACTCTCCTCACTATTACTCTCCTCACCATTACTACCCTCCAACATTACACACCCTATCCCACACCCTACCACAATACAGGTCCCAAGTCCTATGGAGCAGTTGACTTTAGTGGTACATGGAATATAGATACTACTTCAGGAAGTGAATATATCGGTATAGTTTTTGGATACCAGAGTAACAGAAAGTTCTATTGTGTGATGTGGAAACGTAGAAATATCAACGACGGTTCTTATAACCCTGCTATCAGAGGAATACAGATCAAGGTATGTGTATATGTATTATAGTAAGATTTATTAGATATCTTTAGATATCTATTTCTATGCCAATTTGAAATATAAGAAAACAAATAGATATCGAGAAGAAATAAATAAATGAAAGGTTATTGTCGTTATTATCGCAAGGGTATTGTCGTTATTATCGAAAGTAAGTGTAATATATATAAAGGCGAGTAATGGAATTAATTTTTAATAAGTGTTGGAAGAACAAAAGATACATGAATATTGTGATAGCGTATAATGATGAGAAGGGATGATAATGTGTTGATACAATATATGTTTAGTGTATAGGATGTTAATAGATAGTTATTAGTAAGTTGCTTGTAGGTGAAGGGTAGCGAAATCACATATAAAGTGTAATATTTAATAGTTGATAGTTTAAGTAAATGAGTAATTTACTTTCAAAGGACTTCTTATTAAATATATGATTGTAATTTGGAAGGTAAAATATTCCATAAATAGTCAGAGATTATAGAATTAAGTTATTATTTTATTTAGTATTTTTTATTATGATTTGGGTTTGTTGATAGTTAATTGCAAAAGTCAAGTTTCGATAATACATGCCGAGGTTATTATTTTTATAGCTTTCTGGTAAGTAGGTATTTTAATTATTTTATTATATATATTTTATTGTTATATTATTTTGTAAATGAAGATATATGCTTATAATGGTTCACGTTAGGATCATAATCCATGTCTAATTTTTTTCAAATATCAGGCTTTATTAATATGTTAGTCTTAATTAATGTCAGTATTTATTTATATTTTAGTGATCGCTAATATGATATATTTTAAGTAATATGGTATTTAAATCTTAAGATTATAAATCTTAAGTAATAACTGTAGAATATTATACATGTTGACTCAATCCTATTGAATTTAAGGTAGTTATTTTTGAGGTATGTTTTAATGTATAAATATTATCAATCGTTAATGAATTTATTTCTTAAAGAGTCTCCTGTAACTAATAGTTTGTAATTGAAGTATACAATTGTAATCTTCCCTGATGAACTCCTATTTATTTTATATTCAATGCATCAGTCATATATTATTGATAATAAATGTTATATTTATTATATTAATAGTTTTATAATTACAGTGTCATGTATGCAAATGGTTTTAGTTTGGTTTTAAGTTGTTTATGATGTATTGTATGAAATGCTGCAATAAACTCCAGTAATGTAAGTATTATGTAATATTGCTGATGATATTATTGGATTGAAAGTTAGTCAGGTTTTGTAGTAGAGACTCAGTTAATTTGTGGATATTTTGTATGCACGTTATCTAGGGTTATTCATGTTATTATTTAAAATGTGCTGATAAAATGTGCTAAAATTTTTTTGCAATTCTGCCGAAGAGTTTTTTTAAGATTCTAGTTTTACATTATTGGTATAATTAATGAAAGTTAGTGTGATAGTTGGAATTCCGAGAATTGTATATATTTTTGTCTAGTTTGGCAAAATAAGTTAAGGTTTTTCTTTAGTTGAGTGGGAGTTATGTATTAAATAAGTAGTGTGCATGTATGTGTATTTGTATATATATATATATATATATATATATATATATATATATATATATATATATATAAATATATGTATGTGTGTGTATGTGTATATATGTGGGTGTGTATGTGTGTATATGTGGGTGTGTGTGTATGTGTATGTGTATGTGTATGTGTATGTGTATGTGTTTGAGTATGTATATGTATGCCCTATAGTGCTTACATATTAACAAAAACACAATAGTGTACATAAGGTGGATCACTTTGATAAATTGCTCATGGCTAAAAGCTTTATATGATATATTATTAAATAAAAACATATTTAAATTTGTTTTTAATTATTACTAGGCAATTCCAGGACAATTAAATTTTAATAATTTGTTGTATATTTTTAAAATTTTTTGTTCTTAAAATATTGTAAAAAAAATATTGTGTTTTTCTAAAAAAATTCAAATTTTAAATAATCCAAATATTTAATTTATAAATAATTTTTTAATAGTATATACTTACTATGCGATAAAATAAACTATATGTAATGCTATATAAACCGTTGAGATAATAAAAGTAAAACTTATTAAATTATATGCAAATATGTAATACCACATTGTAAATGTTTACGAAATATTATTTATTTTTTAGTTATAACTATGTAATATTAGCTATCATTGAATATAGTTAATGGTAAATATAAGTTCATTTGAACATATTATAGTAGTAGTATTGATTATTTATTAATATTAGAATATTAAAAATTATTCCTGGAAATTCTAGAATTTATAAAATTATAAATATTAATAATTAATATTAAACATAGAAATAATACTAAATCAGTAGTTAATAAGTAATTATTTAAGATGTATACATAAATATATATTACACTTTTTACAATAATAAGTGACATCTAATATATTACAGGATATCGTAGGTAAAATTATTTAAAGAGTCAAAATTAAAAATTGTATTTGTAGCTTTTAAATAACTTAATCTATAAGGATAATTTAATTGAAAATATTAAATGGAAATATATATAAATTGGAAGCTGCCGATTACTCATCATTATTGGTGTAAATAGACTATAAAATGTAGATTTATTGTGTAATTTCATTTTGAAATTAAAAATATATATATATATACTATATATACTATATATTATATAGTATAAACAAAGAATAATAAAATGGCGGAAATAATAAACAAGAATTTATTTATTTTTTATGGGAAATATTTCTTCAAAATCTTTATAATTTTTAATAAGTCGATAAATTCAGACTTCTGGCGCTACCTTAATATTGCAAATACTTTTTTTTAATTATATGATTAATTTCCATATGCCTTATAGTTTATATGCTGAGTGAGCCAGTTAATTCTGAAAAAAGTAATCCACCCTAATGTGCATGTTGTATGTTCACTTTTATACTCGATATATGTGAATCTTGGTTTAATAGTTTTTATAAATTACGAAAATAAAAATAAACATATATAATTAATTTAATATATAATATCTATATGGTACTAGAGTATATTATATTTCGGATATATAACACTTCATATAAGTTATAATAATACTATATACAACATTTATAATCGAAAATTTACAAATTTACCATAGTGTTTATTATTTGATAATATTATTATTAATTAATAAGTATATTAATATACTCCATATCTCGACAGTTTGTGAACTCGACTGTAGCACCAAGTACAGCTCTATTGAACTCCATATGGTATAGTGGAGATACCACATCGATAAGTAGCACAATGTACCATGACCCCGATATGGTTGAGTGGCGGCACGGTTCGGCTTATAAGTGGATTGTGAAAATTAGACCCAATATTCAATTGTTCAGGTATACATATTTGAATATATAGATTATTTATTTTAATATATTATGCATGATCATCATTTTTGGTTATCAAGAATATACAGACATTATTGTTTATATATGTAATTTATATATATTTATATATATATATATATATATATATATATATATATATATATCTATATATATTTATATATATATATAAATATATATATATATAAATTTATATATATATATATATGTGTGTATATATATATATATATATATTTGATATCATATCTAGAATTACCAATGACTTTGATATTACATATTATTATATATATATATATCTATATATTTTCATGCTATGATAAGTGAATTACACATACACAATTTACATCTACTACCCCAGTTTGAAAGTCTACCATAATAATGGTTCATTACTTATTGATACTGGAAATATATTCTCCGATTCCATAACTGGGGGAAGGCTGGGAGTTATATCTTTCCTCCAGGTAATTACTAGTCATATAAATCTAATAATACAATATTAAACCAAATTCATTTTAATATATTATATATTCAATTCATACATTATGATAATGTTATATCGTATTAGATAACGGTAAACTCTAGTAATATGGTTCCTTGTATCTAGTACATCACCCGCATTACATATATTTACATCTAGAATAATTCATAACTACATTACACCTACTATGCAATTACTAAACTATATTTACTAAATCATAACTATGCAATTATATCAAAATAAATATATATTTGTAATATAATATTATAAATAAATATATAATATGAACAGTAATTTTTTAACAAACATTGCCCCAAACTTAACTAACAAAATAATATCTCTACAGTCCCCATGCGACCATTATCACTTTATCGTAATCATAATTTCTTTTTATCGATCAAATTAACGATTCTGTTTCTAATATTACCATCGACTACATTATACTGACCTCACTACCATTAGTTGCTCTTTCCATTGCCCTCTTCTTTCACTCCTCGCCACATAGTTCTTCCCATCCCTAACATTATACATTTTCCCTTCATCACTCTTAGGATAATACCAGATGGTCTAACATGAAAGCTAAATGCGTACAAAGTACAAACGATGCACTACAATTTGATGGAATAAGTACTTTCGTTACATTATATTCTTTTTCCGACTACTCGATATATAAGAGGTATATGTTTATAAACCTACATTTATATATATAATTAACCACTGCTCACGTAAAACTTATATTTAACCAATTGCTAATATTTCGATACATATATTGATACAACTTTAAATTACCTAATGATAACGAATTATATTACACACACACGCACACATACACACACATATATATGTATATAAACATATGTATATAAATATATATATATATATATATATATATAAATATATATATATATATATATAAATATATATATATATATAAATATATATATATATATAAATATATAAATATATATATATATATATATATATATATATATGTCTATATACTAAGAAACGTATTAAATATAAACTTAATTGATTGCGTACAGTTAAACCGCTGACGTCCGAATTTAGACAATACAGTTAATTATTTTCTATTACTAGAATTTAACGAGTAATTTAAGTAATGATTTAATGAATTAATGAATATCATCCTATTAATAACATTATTATTATGAATAATAATATATTATAATAAATCAAATACATTGCGATTGTGTGTATAATAATAGAATATAATTTATAAATAGCTATTTAATTATGATTTCGTAATTCAATTTAATATATTGCGTCATCTGATCATCTGGAATACATATTTGTAGACACCTCGACTACTCAGACATTTATTCTAGTAACTAATCTATATAACCACCAGCTTCACGCTAAGTCTATGGATCCAATTTGGAACCGGAGATCTAAACTCTACTCGCCCTATAATCTGCACCATGGTCTCGAATGCTCTATGCCTTACCAGTACGGCATCCGGTATTCTTACTTTGATCTACAATAATGCTACTTACACGTCTACTGAAAGCGTTATCGAGAATTCCTGGTATCACCTAGCGATAAGATACGACTATAATAGTTAGACAAATAAAGATGCAGAACAGATCATAATTATTAATGTATGTTATAATGAGTTTTGTGAACTCGCTAATGTATAACTTGCTGACCACTGCAAATATATTTAATAAACAATATTTATATTAAACTCTAAATTATACATAATTATAGATATAACTATAGTTATAGATATAGTTATTATATCATTATGTATGTAGAGTTTTAGAGAGATTTTATATATAACATATACTTTTTATTAATCATCATTATATATTATTTATTATATTTCATTCGTATATTTTATATATAAATTTATTATATTAATGTTTATAGTAATTCAACAATAATATATATATACACTATATATATAATATTTTATTATATCTACCACAATCTACTACTAATATATATTTGTATAATCTATACGTCATATAATTCACTAATGTAAATGTATTGTATATTTTAAATTGTATCTCCTGGATTGCCTCTTTAGTTTTGTAAAAATAAATTGAATTTTTATAATTATTATAATTTTATTTTAGCGAGGATATTGAACCTATTCATAAACGGAACAATTTCGGATATAACTGCAAATTTACAACAGCCGCTGAACTATGTAATTATTGTAGTCATTACCTTTTATATAATTCATTTATTAATATTCTAAATCATAAGATTTAATTATATAATATATATATATATATATAATTTAAAATACACACTATTCAGATAAATGCAGCCGACTTAGAAATGACTCTGGGTTATAGTTCTGGATATTACTTCAAGGGTATAATGGATGAGGTTCTGGAACATATAGTAATACAATACATACCTCAATAAATACAGTTGTATAGTGTAATATTATATTCTAATGTATTACATAAATTACAGATATTGTTACATAAGCTTATATTTTATATAAACACTTTATTTATATTAACAATTGTTATAAATGATATAAAGTTGGGAAAATGCTCATGAAGATACAGTTATATAAAAATATATTAATAATGAATATCTACTAATTAATTCAATTCATTCTATCCACAGATATCTGTTTACAACATTGCTCTACAAGATAACGACTTATTATCCATCCTATCCGGTACATCTCATGATAACACCGCCCTCTACAACCGTTATGCCACTGCTTTCTATGGCCTGGAATCAAGAGTTTCTAACGTATTGGTTGACTCTTCTCAAGGACATCTTAACGTTACAGTAGCTGGCACATATGTATTCGTTACGGTTTGTTAGCTACTTTTACTTTCATGTAGCTACTATGCGGTACCCTTAAAATATCTATTTCACATTTATTTATACCTAAAATCTATTATAGATTTTATAACTTACTTATTCGCATTCTTTAATAGAACGTATACATAATTTCTAGTTAATTAATGAATAAAGGTATTTAATTAAAACAATATAGTATCTTATAATATTTACTTAATACAATATAAGTATATTCCTTTTTTATTATAATCATACTGATATGAAATACAATCTATAAGCTTGTAATACTATATTTACAGAGTACTTTGAATCAAGCTAAATTTGTAAACCGATATCCCTCAAATTAAGTTGAAACTCATTTCCGTTTATAATTATATTTACTGCGATATTTACTGTATAATATTATATTATATTATATTATTATTATTATAATATCGATATTTATTTATTTCTAAATTTAATAATAATATTTATTAAAAATGAACTATTAATTTAATATGTATATTTATATTTTCATTTTTATTGACCAGTGTACTGCTTTATATATTTATATTTAATTTAAGACATATAAAATAATAATACAACATAGTATTTAGAAATGACTTATTCACTATTTAAACTTTAAAGGACCATTATATAATGCAATTAATATTGTATATATGTTTCTGATAGAATTTATAAATGAAATTATACAAAATAAATAGATCGACGAATAGATAAAAAGTACTATTTGACCTTGACCAGTACATAAACAATACACACATGATATAATATTTACTCGCGGTTGCTGCGATGCTTCATAATTGCGAAGAGTCTTATAAGGAAGATAATCGAATGGTTACTATTGCATGTGTTTCCGAAACACGTGCGATAGCATGTCTTCAGCATCCGTTTTTCATTCGTGAAATGACTGTAACAATAATACTGATCCATCGGTATAGAACTACATGTTCTTATAAAGTTTTTGATTTTATCTGTTGGAAGTAGAATTTGTAGGAATTTGAATTTTGTTGACATGTATATATATATATATATATATATATATATATATATTTACTAATATATTTTTAAATGAAGATTTAATCGATTGTAATGTTATAATAACTACGATTGAGCATTTTAATAGCATCTAAATCAAAACTCGAGCAGTTTTAATTTAGGATTTTCTGATTATCAAATACTATGATTTCTCAATTTAAAGCCTTTTTTAAATGTGAGCAATACATTGAGAATTTCAATCTCTTAATCAGATACAAACCTTGAATATCACTTACCACCTAAATGTACATTTTCTATAACTTTCGTTAGATGTACTAAACTTAGTGCCCGAAATAAGTATATTTAAACAAAAAAATGAATAAAGAAAAAATTTGTAAAAAAGATTTAACTAATTAAAGTAATTTAGGAGTAAATTTGTTAATGATTTAAAGTGAGTTTTAAATAACTAAAGTACATGGTTTTATAACGGTGAGATATTTTATTCTTAAAATATTATCCTGAAATAAGAATTTTCACAAAATCACCATTTGATTTGATTTCAAATTTACGTTATAATCATGAAATCTAATAATAAATATTTGTCATCTATTGGTTTCTGTAAATTTACATTATATTTCATTTATGTGTATACGTTGTTTTGTTTCTCACATATCTTTGATTTGTAAATTTAATTACATATTTGAATAATATAACATTTGTATATTTTATTCTCTATTTTTTAAATATACAAATTTTCTATTTACAAATCAATTTACAAAAAAATATATAAACCTTATCGAAAAAAAATGTTCATATTAATTTATTTATTAACTAACATTACTCATTTCTATCACTTTCAAAATATACCAATGCCAAATTAAACAAATTAACTCTATTTAATAATTATATTTTTTATTTATATCTAATTACTGCATGCACACATTCATATTTTATCTATTTTAAAATAAATATGGATGTAATTAATATTGATCAAAATGTAATTTAATTATACAGCTTTTGATAAATATACTAATAACCTAATTAAAAATGACTATCATCACAATTTACTAAATAGATTTAACACATGTAACGATGATTTTAATTTACATATTAATTCTTCTTATTATACTTATTGAGATCTAAATGCATCTAATCTCAAAGATAATTAATTTCTTCCAAATAAAATATAATAAATTAGTAATCATAAATTTTACATTATTTTATTATTTGAATGGTTGGGTGATTATAATTCATTTATCATGATATAATCATATTTTTTTGAATTTCAAACACAAAAGAGGAGGTGGTACATTGTTTTACATCAAAAATAAATTTTAAAATTTTAATTCTTAAACTTCAATATATTGCCCCCCGTCTCTATTTCTAAAATATAAAACTTTATTCTAAATATGTATTATTTCATATTAACAGTTTAAATGAAAATAATGCATTTGCAAAAATTTAATATTTTTTAACATAATTAATGATTTGGAGTGGATACCGTATAAATAGACCCATAAGAATTAATTTAATTAATATTAAAATTTTCACAAATATTACTAATTTATTTCTTAAATATGGAATACTTTAGGATCACTATCCAATTATTTAAAATATTAACTTGTTGTATACATAACCATTTAATGTTACGAAATAGATTTAAAGTAGATATAACATTTAATAAAAGAAAAAAACACTGCTTAAATTGTATTGAAAATATAAAGATAATGATTTGATGTTTTTAAATAATATTTAATATTTTAAAAGCTGGGAATTATTTTTAGATTACATAATTTTAAAATTTAATGAAAATTGACTATGTATACAGTTACAAAATTCAATACAAAAATGATACCTTGGATTTCAATTGAACTTTAAAAAAAGAGCAGGAAGGAACAAAAACAATTATATAGGAAATTAATATTTTCTAATTACGAACTTGATCTTGATAAATATAAATCTTTTCAAAATCAGTTCACATCTCTAATTCGAAAGAAACAAACCAAATATTATTCAAATTTATTGCAAAATAATAATTACTCAAACATCGTCTCTTTCTGTAATGGCTATCTAGTTATTTATCTGATATATTATGGTATTAAATTTATAAATAATCAAATAATCTATTATTTTATAAGAATTTTTACTTATTTTGTATCTAAACATGTTACTCATCTATGTTACTCATATTGCATTAATCATTTACTTCTTCAATGAATGAATCAATTTAAAATAAATTACATTAACAAAATATTTTAGCATATTTTCATATCTTACCATTTTTATAATATTTTTTTTTATACCACAATTTATTTTACTTTAACTTAAATTTACCAATTTATTTTATTTCTTTTAATATTTGTTAATATTATTAACATTAAGTAGTAATTGTATCAAATTTATTAATTCTGATATTAAAAATACATTGAATTAAAGGTACATTTTTTATAAACTTTTTAGCTTCTATATATTCTAATATGAATACAATATAATATAATTCAATACAATATATATATATATATATATATATATATATATATATATATTAGTTATATGTACAAGTTATAAAAAATATAGTCTTGCAGTACAACTAATGTCTATACTTGCGTAACTTAACAGAATACCTGCAATTGTAATAACTAGAGTTGCAGTTTACCTATTGAACATATTGGACGTGTTACGGTAAACTTCACACTACGTGGACGCATCAATGATGATAACCATTCTCCATTCCTATGTAATATACAGTCAGTGAAAGCGACTCATAATAATGGTATCCACAGCAATATTTGCAGAGAAACTTAGAATTGACGGCATTGAACCTTGCAACACATGCAAATGGGCTAATGATTATTATAATATAATAACTGAATTTAAATGTAATTACATAATTTGTATACAGATTGATATCTCATTATACCGGAAGACTGTTGGAGTTATAGTAGCAAGAACAGTGAACCCCGTCTCATTCAATCATATAAAAGATTGAATGCATGACCATGGTCCCGTTAGATGGTATACCATCGTATGCATACATTGATGAATAGAATTTACATGTTCAAGTAGAGTGTAGCTTTTATTATAGAGTAGTACACTGGACTTGTACTCGTCATTGAGTTATGTACATGTACTGTCAGGTATAATAATAATGTCAGGTATAATAATAATAATATTGTGAAAATATATAATAAATATATATTTTTATATATTGCAGAAATGTCAACAAGCCAACAAGAATGCCGATAGTGCTTGGAAGGAGGAACACAAAGCTGAATGTTATAAAAAAAACTTTAACACATATTCTGTTGGCACGGAGGTAAATACGTATATCAATATAATATGTTTGATCGTTTATTATCATTTGATATAAATAATAGGTTAATGCTACAGAATTAATTTGGGCTCTCTCTATTGAGAAGTATGGTCTCCGTTACTCTACGGTACTTTCTGATGGTGACGGAAAAGCACATACGAAAGTGAACAGTTATTCTTACTCTGTCAGCAAGGAAATGGGAACACCTCCCCTTAAGATAATACAAATATATAAATGTATCATATGTATTACATTAATATATATCTATTATATTATATATAATTCATATATATTAAAATGGTAATGCATATGAATAATTTATGTTTTAATGGTATGCCAATAAAACGATATAACATATATTTTACAGAGTTCCTAGAATT
>OZ038317.1:6804786-6882286 GCA_964035775.1 Osedax frankpressi | reverse complement strand
AACTTCGGCAGTTATACAAACAACATCCGTTAATTGATTTAAGAGGGAGAGAGAGAGAGAGAGAGAGAGAGAGAGAGAGAGAGAGAGATAGAGAGAGAGAGAGAGAGAGAGAGAGAGAGAGAGAGAGAGAGAGAGAGAGAGAGAGCGAGAGCGAGAGAGATGATTTCAATGATCTATTCTCATTTCTCAAAACTAGTATTTATTTATAATTGTTGCCAATGGAAACATATATTTATAATTTATTTTATTAATAAATACATAAATGAAAAATGTATTAACTTATGTTTTAATGAATATCAAATGGATACTTCAATACATGGATAGGATGAAGAATGTACCAACATATGAAATAATGGATAACCAACTTAAACCTAATCTACAATCAACTTCACAATTTACACCGACAACATCCGTTAATTGAATCTAGAGAGATCGTGATCATGATAAATATCAGTAGGGAGAGGGAGAAATAGAGTTATATAATAATATGTAGAGGTAGAGGGTGTAGGGTATAGAGGTAGATGTATGGGATAGGGAGAAGGAGAGAGAGAGCAGTAGATATAGTGATACAAATGGTTATGTAATAATGGTTAGGTGGAGGGGTAGAGGGGGAGAGAGAGAGATTTAATTTATCAATTAAATTAATGTCAATATATTCAAATTTATTAATAATATTCATAAATATCAATTTAATGAAAATTCTAGAATTGTTCTATAGCATCCTCTTAAAATCAACCTATAGTTCAATTTGAATTAGTTATTGAGCTCGTGATCATAAACTCTAACAATGCATAACCCTTCATAAATATTTATTAATATTTGAAAGTTAACTTCAAATACAAATACTACTTCCGATACAACGCACAAAATCTCTCAATTGAGAGATTTTTGCATTAAAGAATCTAATAAAACTAGCACACTATAAAACTATCAAATCCTTTCATCCACACAGCATAGATTAGTTAATGGTATATAGATTATATATACGAATTTTAAGTTTGTATATGCAGTATATAAGTAGTATCTAGGGGTTGCTATGCGATGCATATATGTAGTATTTAAGCATTATATGTGAGTAGATTGTATGTAAATAAAAAATTTTTTAATAACAGTTTAACTGCATCACTGTGGAGTCATTGAATAATATTTCGCTATTTTATTATACCAATATCTCTATATAGTTATATGGGTTTTTGTAATACCCTAATTACTTATAGAAATAGACAAATTCTCAATATTGTTATACATAAATATATATATATATATATCTTATATATATTTACTATCTATCATTAACATTTAGAGTTATTTGATTGGTTGAATATTTAATCCATCAAAGATTATTATAAATATATATTTAAAATTCAAATTTTAAAGGTTGTAATTTTATTTTTCTTTATTTCATTATATAATGTTAATTTATTTATCTAGCATACATACATATTCATAATCTAATTAATTTTAAATGTTAATGTTTATATTATAATAAATTATTATTCTATTATAATTATTATATTTTATTATTATAGTATGCTATTATGAATCTCAGTACACCGTACCATTAGTAAGTATATTAAGTACAACCTAATAATATATGTGTTTATAACTAGCTTTTCATATTAGATACATTTACGTCTTTGCCGTTATTATGAGTACACTATATGTGTAAGAGTACATGTTTACTCACAATCATATAATTATATATATCAACATTTATTTCTCAGTGATTTAACTTAGATAGTATAAGCGAATGTGTACAACTTTTTTTTACTTGCCATAGAGTAACATATACATATCATCAGATACTATATATTTTAAATATCATACTAATCACTATTAATGTTATATTTTATATTATATTACCTCTTATTACATAGTTAATATATATATATATATATATATGGAGTAATATATGATGTCATATATATTATGTATTATATTATATATACTATAATTCCATTTACTATATTTTATATAACTATATATAGAAATATCTCCATATGTCTACATGTAGTAGTGATATCATTGCTAGAGCATTATAAATCTAGGATTTGCCATACCTGCGATTAAGATAACTAGAGGAATTCTCTTCGACCGAGTGAATGCATTTAT
This sequence comes from Osedax frankpressi, assembly GCA_964035775.1. Taxonomy (NCBI): domain Eukaryota; kingdom Metazoa; phylum Annelida; class Polychaeta; order Sabellida; family Siboglinidae; genus Osedax; species Osedax frankpressi. Next base: position 6,880,174 of record OZ038317.1, on the reverse strand, counting down.
TCATTTTTTAAGTGAAAACAAAAAAAATAATAATATTTAACTATAATTTTATTACTTGAAGAATTCACAAACGTTCATAAAGAGAATGTGACATATAGATCTTCAGAGTAATAAAGGTGCCTTGCAAACTGATAGGCATCTGTTATAGATATACAGGTGTTATTGTTTATGAAAATAATTGATAAGAGAAGTCTGTAGTATTCAATTATTTTGGAATACTTGTAAATTGCAATGTCGCTTTATGTAAATATTATGTCGATTACAGATTCAAACCGCTAAAAAACCCTCACAACTCCTTAGCAATCTGGAATAACATAAAATGCAATAATAAACTATATATATATATATCTCTAAATATTGCCAACACTAAATATTAATAAATAAACAAACTTTAATAGTAGATCTGGAAATATTTTAAACAAATTTTAATAATATATCCGATCTCTAGATCATTCATTCTCAAAAAAATACTGGTAAAAACAATAAATTATTATTGGGCAATGACTAAACATCCATTACATCTAGAGTTAACTCTCTCTTGTATTCCAGGGCCATAAGAAAGAGAGTCACATTAGGTATGGAGTATAATTATATTATTAATAATATGCATTGTATAACAAAAAGTTGTATCTTCAACTATAATGAACTATAAATTAATATAGTATTTAATAATTATTATTATATATTCTGAAATATATGCAGTATACGGCACATTTAAATGTATTGCCAGTGAGTTAAGATATGCCAACTTAGACTAGATCCGACTACTTATAATTAGGACTTAAATGCAGGTTTATAGTCTAACAAAAGACATACACTCCACAAGTGGTAATGTTTTACTGGATAACATTATCGTAATTATTATATAATATATATAAATAGATTGTCTGTGTAAAGGTGTATTACCTGTCTAGTAATGTGATTAATAATAACAACCCATTGTGATATTTCTATTAACCATAATATAAATTTATTATTATTTTGTCTCAATCAAATAATGATTCTATAGAAAACCTTCAGTATTTAAAGTTTATAAATATCGTAATATAAACAATCATCATTAAATAAGGTAAATATTGAAGTAGCATTCCTTCTAACAATCTTTGGTGTTAATCTACTATTTGTACTTTAATAAACTAGTTACTTTAATAAACTATTTATTTTGTAGTGATATGATCGATCTGGATTATATGTGATGGCGTTTTTTATATCCAGGGTATCAAGACAAAGATATTTTCATATAAAACAACAGTTTTCATCTCTTTTAAAAGAAGTTGACTCACTTCACCAAATTAACTTTCTAAAAATAAAATCAGTTAGTTAATATTTATATTTTATTTATTAGAATATACCACCTTAGATATATTTATCTACCAAATGAACACATGATTTATACTTACAGTTATTAACTAATCAGAAGACTTTTGCGTCTCAGTTACAAAGACCAGATAGAAATAAAAAAGGTATTTTGTAAATCTTGAAATGAATTTTCTTTTCGCCGATGCTATTTTAGTGTGATTATATAATTCTTGATGTTTAGTTGAAGACCAGAACAGTCTTAAAGAACATTGTAATGTTGGAACAATAGGACATGTTGACCATGGTAAGACTACGCTTACCGCAGCCATTACAAAGGTTATTTTTTATTTCCGAAATTATATTAGTATCATCACCTCAAGATGTTAAAGTTAAATTAATGATACATGATCAAATACATAAAACCATTAATAGATAATCAAATACATTTAGTTCAATTTTTTATAAATTAACTTGTATTTAATCTCATTGTTTAACTCATTATTTATCTGATAATTTAACTCATCATTTATCTCATTATTTAACTCATTATTTAACTCATTATTTAACTCATCATTTAACTCGTCATTTTAAATCTTTAAAACTTGACTATCTCTTATCTATCTTGACCTACACATTGTACTATAAGATTGATGTTATCTTCCTCCTTCTGTATCTAGAATATCTCAAAACAATCACAAGACTTTAACCTTTATAATTGACCATTTCAAACTAAAGAACAATACTTCCTTTATACGTCACCATTTCATCTTTCCACTTCAAACCCTTAAGAACTATATATCCACCCAAATATCTAGTAAACTCCTCACATCTCTCTTTTGCATATCCTTACCCTTCACTCCCCCACATCTCCCCTTCTCCCCTCCTCTCCCCTCCTCTCCCCTCCTCTCCCCTCCTCTCCCCCCTTCTCCTCTCCTCTCCCCTCCTCTCCCCTCCTCTCCCCTCCTCTCCCCTCCTCTTCCCTCCTCTCCCATCCTCTCCCCTCCTCTCTCCTTTATCCTCCTCTCCCTCCTCTCCCTTCTTCTACTTCTCCCTCCCTCACTGCCAGGTGATGGCGGAACTAGGTTTGTCGCGCTTCGTCGATTACTCCGAAATTGACCGCAACCCCGAGGAACAACGACGGGGCATAACTATCAATGCGTGTCACGTTGAATATTCATCATCATCCAGGCACTACGCCCACACAGACTGCCCTGGACACGCCGACTACATCAAGAACATGATCACGGGTGAGCTTTTACTGTACAATGTACAGTGTACAGTGTACAGTGTATACCGGCTTGTTATTTATATATTATTTTATTCTCTATTATTTGCTATAGTTAATAATTTATTACTATTTAATTTAATCAAAAATAATATTTTTATTCAAAATTTATTTTAAAATAATATATTCAAATTATATTTTACAAATTTAATAGAAATTTGAAATATGACAAATTTATTAATAGATATTTTGTTAGAAGTTTGTTAGATATGAAATTAATAATAATTAGGATATATATTTTCTTTATTTTTATTTATCTTAATAATATCTTTAAAAAACCTTTTTTAAATGTTAAGAATTCTTTCTATCAAGGTTGTATTGTGAGTATTTTACTATGAGTATAATCAGACAAATACATTACTATAAGTACATTAAAATCATGTACTTTACTAAGAATACATTAAAGTCATGCTATGATTACATTACCAGAATGTACTTTACTAATCGTACAGTACTCTCACGTACTGCGATGTACATATTATACCGAAGTTAGCATGGAGGCTCGTGATTCTACTAGCCATCGTAAACGTAACACATTCCTCCTCCCGCTCTCGCATGCGGTTCCAGGCACTTCTCAGATGGACGGAGCAATCCTGGTAGTCGCGGCAACTGACGGCACAATGCCCCAAACTCGGGAACATTTGACGCTGGCCCGTCAAATCGGCGTCAAGCGCATCGTAGTCTACGTGAACAAGGCCGACCTCGTGGACGATGAGATGCTCGAGCTCGTCGGCATGGAAGTACAGGTCAGGTCAGGAAGTACAGGTGAGGTCAGGAAGTACAGGTCGGGTCAGGAAGTACAGGTCAGGTCAGGAAGTACAGGTCAGGTCAGGAAGTACAGGTCAGGTCAGGAAGTACAGGTCAGGTCAGGAAGTACAGGTCAGGTCAGGAAGTACAGGTCAGGTCAGGAAGTACAGGTCGGGTCAGGAAGTACGGGTCAGGTCAGGAAGTACAGGTCAGGTCAGGAAGTACAGGTCAGGAAGTACAGGTCAGGTCAGGAAGTACAGGTCGGGTCAGGAAGTACAGGTCGGGTCAGGAAGTACAGGTCAGGTCAGGAAGTACAGGTCAGGTCAGGAAGTACAGGTCAGGTCAGGAAGTACAGGTCAGGAAGTACAGGTCAGGTCAGGAAGTACAGGTCGGGTCAGGAAGTACAGGTCGGGTCAGGAAGTACAGGTCAGGTCAGGAAGTACAGGTCAGGTCAGGAAGTACAGGTCAGGAAGTACAGGTCAGGTCAGGAAGTACAGGTCGGGTCAGGAAGTACAGGTCGGGTCAGGAAGTACAGGTCAGGTCAGGAAGTACAGGTCGGGTCAGGAAGTACATGTCGGGTCAGGAAGTACAGGTCGGGTCAGGAAGTACAGGTCGGGTCAGGAAGTACAGGTCAGGTCAGGAAGTACGGGTCGGGTCAGGAAGTACAGGTCAGGAAGTACAGGTCAGGTCAGGAAGTACAGGTCGGGTCAGGAAGTACAGGTCGGGTCAGGAAGTACAGGTCGGGTCAGGAAGTACAGGTCGGGTCAGGAAGTACAGGTCGGGTTCAGGTCAGGAAGTACAGGTCAGGTCAGGAAGTACAGGTCAGGTCAGGAAGTACGGGTCGGGTCAGGAAGTACAGGTCGGGTCAGGAAGTACAGGTCAGGTTCAGGAAGTACAGGTCAGGTCAGGAAGTACAGGTCGGGTTCAGGAAGTACAGGTCAGGTCAGGAAGTACAGGTCGGGTCAGGAAGTACAGGTCGGGTCAGGAAGTACAGGTCAGGTCAGGAAGTACAGGTCAGGGTTCAATGGCGGCGGTTGACGTCGTCGTTACGAAAGCCATTACTAGACTCGCCGTTACAATCTCTACGGGACATCGTAATTATAATATCGACACCCGGGGAGGCTAACTTGTAGTTACTTGAGTCTGCGGATAGTAATGCGAAGTGGTTTTTGTAATTTGCTACATTTTTGAGTAGAATTACTAGGTAGCCAGTACTGCGCGGACCTATGCAATACTTTACTTTCGCAACGCGTGTTGGAGTTGTACACAAACTTGCGAGGAACAAACAATACAATACAACAATACAACGATTGTAAAGCCGCAATAAACAGATTCCTGTACACTCAGGAGCTACTAACGGAAATGCAATTCGACGGTGAAAACACTCCTATTATCGTTGGATCAGCGCTGATGGCCCTAGAAGATAGGGACAGGGATCATCTCGGGAGACAATCTATTATTAACCTCGTGGATGCCATTGATCGTTACATAGAGGTGAATGCGGCAACTCATCGCACGCTAATTGTATTGAGTCTTTCAAATTCAAGTTATTCGAGAGTCTCTAATAGTTCGCAGTTAAGAATATGGATGATTTTATACATTTATCTAAATATGTCTGATATTTGTCAAATGCATTAAGTCTTCTTTGTAACGCGGATATCAAAATAATATTTTCACAATTTTAATCTTCTTATATCATTAAAGTGAGAAATTATTTGATATCACCATGAATATTTATTATATTAAAGTTACCGTATTGTATTGCATTTCATTTGTGTTCCGTCTGACAGATTCCAGAAAGAGAATGCAATGGGCCTGCTTTCTTGCCCGTCGAATCTGCTTTCTCCGTTAAAGTATCTGACCATTCTCTTTTATACATTAACATATTGAATAATATTTCTTATATTATAGTTATTTTATCTAATATATCATCAAATATCTAATAAGATTTATAGTTATTGGCAATAATTAGTAGTTTCTTAATTAGTAAAATAATATTGATTCCATTCTCGTATTATTAATATTTCATTATTATTCTTTAAATTTATGAAACTTGATGTTAAACTTCCTATTTACTCACCAGGGTCGAGGTACGGTTGCCGTAGGTACTGTACAAAGAGGAGAACTGAAAAAAGGACAAGCAATGGAACTACTAGGTTTTGGTAAGAAAATCAAAACTTCACTTTCCGACCTACAGGTTAACCTTTGACCTTTGATTTCACTGATTATCGAATAAGTCATCGGTCAAGCATTATCTGTAATGTACAAGTCACATTACCCTACTAGTATATGTATGCCCTACCTATTACTATATTACTACATCTCTTACAAATCCTAATACTAAAGACCATTATATACACCTTTACACCACTAAATACACCTTTACAATACTATATACACTTTTATACCACTATATACACCTTTACACCACTATATACACCTTTACACCACTAAATACACCTTTTAACCACTAAATAAACCTTTATAATACTATATATACCTTTACACCACTCTATACACCTTTAACCACTATATACACCTTTACCCACCTATATACACATTTACACCACTATATACACCTTTACACTACTATATACACCTTTACACCACTATATACACCTTTACACTACTATATACACCTTTACACCACTATATACACCTTTATACCACTATATACATCTTTACAATACTATATACACCTTTACACCAATATATACACCTTTACTCCACTATATGAACCTTTACAATACTATATACACCTTTACACCACTATACACACCTTTACACCACTATATACACCTTTACACCACTATATACACCTTTATCAACTATATGAACCTTTACAATACTATATACACCTTTACACCACTATATACACCTTTACACCACTATATACACCTTTACACCACTATATACACCTTTACACCACTATATACACCTTTACACCACTATATACACCTTTACACCACTATATACACCTTTTCAATACTATATACACTTTTACACCACTAGATACACCTTTACACCACTATATATATCTTCTAACCACTAAATATACCTTTGCAATACTATGTACACCACTATAAACCTTTATATATCTAACCTTCATCCTTACACCTCTATTATCGAATTCTATTACAAAGTATTTGACTATAAAAATGAACTAAAACAACATTTAAACAAACTAAAAACCTCTAAATCTAACATATCCTCTAAACCCCAAGTAATGCCCCCCTACACCTTGCAACCTAGATAACCTAATACATGCCCCATAACTCTATACACATAGCCCCATACTGCCTACTCCACCACTATCGATTATAACCCCCATGCTACTTGTCTATACACTTCTATTCTTCACATCTCACCCCCATCTCACCCCCATCCTTACCCCCATCTCACCCCCATCTCACCCCCATCCTTACCCCCATCTCACCCCCATCTCACCCCCATCTCACCCCCATCTCACCCCCATCTCACCCCCATCTCACCCCCATTCTTACCCCCATCTCACCCCCATCCTTACCCCCATCTCACCCCCATCTCACCCCCATCCTTACCCCCATCTCACCCCCATCTCACCCCCATCTCACCCCCATCTCACCCCCATCCTTACCCCCTCTCCCTAGGTATTCCACAAATCAGTATCCCTGTGTAAAGCTGGGGATAACGTAGGGTGTCTATTACGGGGCTTATCATCTGAGGTAGTGCAAAGGGGCATGGTGCTAGTGGAGCCCGGCATGGTTGAACAGGTATGTGGGTCTTCAATTGCTATTCATGGGGCTTAAAGTTCTCTTTAATTAAAATTCATCTCAAATTAAAATAAAGTATAAGTTATAAACTATAAATAACTTCTATGTCAATATAAGGAATTGATCATTTTTATAAAATTTATAATATTTGTAATATTTATATTGAGTACATATAAAAATATACTTTCAACAATATCAAGTCATTTGACATAACATGTAATGATATACTAATTTACTGTTTATACACCAATTTTTACGATTTTTTGTGATTCTATATTTATATATACTTCTAGACTAAATTCTAGAATAATAGATAATTTATACACCTTACCTTAGATATCCTATATATCAGACTCTATCTTATAATTCTAGTTACTCCAACAAACCATATTAAAACATCTCAAAGTCCTACCAAAACCCCGCTCTATCCAATACTCCTCTCTACTCCACTCTACCCTACTCTAACATACTCTACCCCCACTCTATCCAGTACGATAGTTTTGAAGCTCTTATCTATGTCAGAACTCAGCCAGAAGGGGGTCGTACCAAACCTGTCACTCAAAACTATATTCAAATGATGTACACAGATGTCTGGTCTATTGCAGGCTGTCTAAGACTCAATGGGGAAGATGGAGAGGTCAGTTTTCTCCTCGTATTTATCTTATTCCCTATATGATATTGTGAAATTTCATATTGTACTTACATATATATTCCAATATCTAATATTTTGCATACAAAATCTTTATTATTTAATATAATCTTAACTACATTAAATTATATTTCACTTTTTACATACTTTTATTTTTTTGTTTTAATTTTATTCTTTGTAGAAATACTAAATTTGTATCTGTTAAATTACTTTTTTTCACATCATCATTACTTTTTAATAACCTTCCCTAAATGTTACTAAATCTATTGTACATTTCATCTTTCAAAGTGTTACCTCATGCCTAGATTATCTTGTAGCATCCCTCCAACACACCTTGCAGGCACACGAGGACCGTAGGCTAGTCATGCCTGGAGATTCGACAACCGTAAACATTCTGTTACGTAAGCCAATGGTATTACATGAAGGTTATTTCAACAGGGTATATTGTATCTACGAATAAACAGCCACCTTGGTCTACTTATGTTATTTATAGTTTGTTATTTCGACCTCATTGAAGGATCATTTTAAATGTTTCGCTATAATTGAAGAATATTTGTTAAATATAATCATTAATAATTATTATTAATAATATTAATATATTTGTTTATTTTCGATGAATTATAATGTCTTATGTAAATATAGGTCAAAGATTTTTTATGAGGGAAGATGACATAACATCAATAACTGGGATTATTACAAAGTGTTTACCACTAACAAGAGTCGGAATTAGCGGTTTTAATAAGGTTAATATTTAATATGATTATGTAATCTAATTGCATTCATTAACATGGATTCCTTTATTTCAAAATGAAATATAAGAAAAATTATTAAAAATTGTATTAATTTGATGATCTCTGATTATATTTTAAAATAATAACAAATATTTAATATAGGCTACATTAAAACCAATGAAAATTGAAGGAAATTGTAAAGTTGCCATTAGGAAGAGGAGAAAGTGAATTTTATTCAGGACATTTTAACAAACTAATTTTTTGTTATTTATTATTGATTATTTATGTGAAATATTTTAATTAAAAAAATGATATGACACCAAATATTATATTACATTATATTAATTGTAATTGTACAGATATATATATCTTGTTAAATGTAAATAAACTTAATTTGTTTTTAATATTTATTCCTTTATATTGTACTTAAATAATGCTTGAATTATTGTTTGCAAATATAATAATATATAACTCATCTTTAATCAATATCTATATTCATACATAAGTAAGTTTTTATTTACATTATCTTAAGATTATTTACAATAATGCTTAAATACTCTTAACAAATCTACTCCAAAGTACTATATTATATATATATTCTACATTTACTCTATTATACTCATGGTATGAGATTGAACAACTGCGATGAAATATAAATAGATAATTTTGGATTGTTTCCCATTCTATAGAATTCCTTCGAACCCTGCACATTTACAACATATAAATAATAGCATATATATGCATACAACATATTCATAAATTACACTTAGGCCAGCTCGGATGACCCTCGACCATGTTCACTAGTCCAGTTGTTCCCAGCTTACAACTATTGATCTGAAATGCCTGCCGGAGTTCACGAGTTAGAAGATAATGCCGCAATTGAACATCTCGGACTGGAAGGAGTTGACCTCGCAGACCATGTAGCCTACAAAGCTAACAGCATGAGTCATCAGGTCAGTTTTGACACTTGTTCATATCGGGGTTGACTTTGACACTGGGATAATAAGTATTCAACATATATCATTTATATTAGAAATCTTTTACATTTATTTATATTTTCTAAATCCATACAATAATGATATCACGTTCTGCTGTGTAATAAGCTTATAATGTAAGTTATAAATAATGTAGATGTTTTAACTCACTTTAATATAATTATTATAATACACTAATACATATTTAATAGAGTATTTAATTACTGAATTAGGTAAACACAGAAATTTATATAAAATCTTATTCGATATAGTCTCAATTGCAGGTATATAAAAGTAATTGAAGGTATATAAAAGTAATTGAAGGTATATCAAAGTAATTGCAGGTATATAAAAGTAATTGAAGATGTATAAAAGTAATTGAAGGTATATAAAAGTAATTGCAGGTATATAAAAGTCATTAATTCATAGTCACTAATTCTTCGTAGAAAGGAGGAGACTGTGTCAGAGTATACGAAGATTGGGCTTTAGCAGGAAATTATGAACAGGTAAATATAATTACATTAAAACTATCTCTCCCTTCCTTATCTCCAACATAAGTACATACTCACTACTTCCTCACTCCCCTAATTAATCCACCAGACACGATTTCACTCCTACCAACAGATGTTAAATCGGAACGTATACAGAGGACCCAGTATTGTCGCAGCTGCCCTAGTCCATTGTCTGTTACAGTCTACTGCCGTCCTCGTGGCACATGAAATTCATATCCTGGACGTAGCCGCTGGTACTGGTTTAGTAGCGAAACATGTTAGAACCACATCGCGTTGTGTACGGGACCACACTACTGGCTAGTCCGTTATGTACAGTGTACAGTTTGTACATTGTACATTGTGTCTAGTCAATCAAGGTACTGAAAACAATTAAGAGATACGAATGAAACACTATTACGTTGTTCTAAATTAATTCTTTAATATTTTATTTTGTCTAAATCACATAGAATTGAAATTTAGTGACAAATAATTGAAGAATTATGATTTTAACTGAATTTTAAAGTATTGATAAAACTTAGTAAAGAAAAATAATTATTAACTACTACAAACAAATATATTTATAATTGTTGATAACATTTTCTTTCAAATAATTATTATTTTAAGCTATAATTTATACCAATACCTGTAAACATACCAATATCTGAATTACAAAACTCTTTCTTACAGTTGGTGAAACATGGATTTCATAACATAGACGCTCTGGACCCCTCAAAAGAAATGTTGAAAATTGCGCGTACTAAAGGAATCTATAGGAACTTCTACAATGTATTAGTTCCAGATATCTCCAGGACAATTTCTAATGGTCAGTTTCATTTTGTAGTTTTTGCTTTAATAAAGTGGCGTCTAATTATTTAAAACAATAAATGTCGTGATTGGTTAATATCTAGTATTGGCAGTTGCTATGTCAGGTAGAGGAAATCTCATTATGCAGATTTAGTTTAAAGTATATTTAAATCTAAATTGATGATCTCGAATTTTTATAATTAAATATAACTAACAATTTTGAAACATAATTAGTAACCTGGATATTACTATTGAATAGCTGTAATTTAGAGAATTTATAATAATAATCAATATTCCATTATATTCTAGTTATAAATATATCTTAATATGAATATGATATTTTAAAATCACAATTGAAATTATCATAATTATTAATTTTTAAAGACCAATCAAAAATAAAATATTAAAAGTTTAAATTACATTTGTGATTTTTTACAGAATTGTTCATTATTAAGCTAAAGTTTAAACATATCTATTCATAGATACATACGATTGCGTGTTGTCATCCGGGGGGATGGGTGAAGGTCATATCCCACTTAGCGGACTCGACGATATCATACGCATGACAAAGCATGGTACGAAAGCACTAAAGAAATAATCAATTCATTAAACATACCGCTGAACTTAAAATAGATACGATATATTCATAATGTGTTTAGGTTAAAGTCTTATCGTTAACAATATTCACGTTCACCACCAGGGGGACTAATTATCGTCGTGATGAGGTCGGAATACCTCGAATACGTCGAAGAATACCGGAACAAATTGAGGCCGAAACTGCGCAACCTCGTGGAGGACGGAGTTATTACTCCAGTTAGGTACTTCTGTTACTAACTACATGTAGGTAGTTAGTAACAGTACTTCAGTTATTACTCCGGTTAAGTACTTCTGTTACTAACTACATGTAGGTAGTTAGTAACAGTACTTCAGTTATTACTCCGGTTAAGTACTTCTGTTACTAACTACATGTAGGTAGTTAGTAACAGTACTTCAGTTATTACTCCAGTTGAGGTACTTCTGTTACTAACTACATATAGGTAGTTAGTAACAGTACTTCAGTTATTACTCCAGTTGAGGTACTTCTGTTACTAACTACATGTAGGTAGTTAGTAACAGTACTTCAGTTATTACTCCAGTTGAGGTACTTCTGTTACTAACTACATGTAGGTAGTTAGTAACAGTACTTCAGTTATTACTCCAGTTAAGTACTTCTGTTACTAACTACATGTAGGTAGTTAGTAACAGTACTTCAGTTATTACTCCAGTTGAGGTACTTCTGTTACTAACTACATGTAGGTAGTTAGTAACAGTACTTCAGTTATTACTCCAGTTGAGGTACTTCTGTTACTAACTACATGTAGGTAGTTAGTAACAGTACTTCAGTTATTACTCCAGTTAGGTACTTCTGTTACTAACTACATGTAGGTAGTTAGTAACAGTACTTCAGTTATTACTCCAGTTAGGTACTTCTGTTATTAACTACATGTAGGTAGTTAGTAACAGTACTTCAGTTATTACTCCAGTTGAGGTACTTCTGTTACTAACTACATGTAGGTAGTTAGTAACAGTACTTCAGTTATTACTCCAGTTAAGTACTTCTGTTATTAACTACATGTAGGTAGTTAGTAACAGTACTTCAGTTATTACTCCAGTTGAGGTACTTCTGTTACTAACTACATGTAGGTAGTTAGTAACAGTACTTCAGTTATTACTCCAGTTAAGTACTTCTGTTACTAACTACATGTAGGTAGTTAGTAACAGTACTTCAGTTATTACTCCAGTTAGGTACTTCTGTTACTAACTACATGTAGGTAGTTAGTAACAGTACTTCAGTTATTACTCCAGTTAGGTACTTCTGTTACTAACTACATTTAGGTAGTTAGTAACAGGACTTCAGTTATTACTCCAGTTAGGTACTTCTGTTACTAACTACATTTAGGTAGTTAGTAACAGGACTTCAGTTATTACTCCAGTTGAGGTACTTCTGTGTATACCACATGTAGGTAGTTAGTAACAGTACTTCAGTTATTACTCCAGTTAGGTACTTCTGTGTATACCACATGTAGGTAGTTAGTAACAGTACTTCAGTTATTACTCCTGTTGAGGTACTTCTGTTACTAACTACATGTAGGTAGTTAGTAACAATACTTCAGTTATTACTCCTGTTGAGGTACTTCTGTTACTAACTACATGTAGGTAGTTAGTAACAGTACTTCAGTTATTACTCCAGTTAGGTACTTCTGTTACTAACTACATGTAGGTAGTTAGTAACAGTACTTCAGTTATTACTCCAGTTAGGTACTTCTGTTACTAACTACATGTAGGTAGTTAGTAACAGTACTTCAGTTATTACTCCAGTTAAGTACTTCTGTTACTAACTACATGTAGGTAGTTAGTAACAGTACTTCAGTTATTACTCCAGTTGAGGTACTTCTGTTATTAACTACATGTATGTAGTTAGTAACAGTACTTCAGTTATTACTCCAGTTGAGGTACTTCTGTTACTAACTACATGTAGGTAGTTAGTAACAGTACTTCAGTTATTACTCCAGTTGAGGTACTTCTGTATATACCACATGTAGGTAGTTAGTAACAGTACTTCAGTTATTACTCCAGTTGAGGTACTTCTGTATATTCCACATGTAGGTAGTTAGTAACAGTACTTCAGTTATTACTCCAGTTGAGGTACTTCTGTATATACCACATGTAGGTAGTTAGTAACAGTACTTCAGTTATTACTTCAGTTAGGTACTTCTGTTACTAACCACATGTAGGTAGTTAGTAACAGTACTTCAGTTATTACTCCGGTTAGGTACTTCTGTTACTAACTACATGTAGGTAGTTAGTAACAGTACTTCAGTTATTACTCCAGTTGAGGTACTTCTGTTATTAACTACATGTATGTAGTTAGTAACAGTACTTCAGTTATTACTCCAGTCGAGGTACTTCTGTATATACCACATGTATGTAGTTAGTAACAGTACTTCAGTTATTACTCCAGTTAAGTACTTCTGTTACTAACTACATGTAGGTAGTTAGTAACAGTACTTCAGTTATTACTTCAGTTAAGGTACTTCTGTTACTAACTACATATAGGTAGTTAGTAACAGTACTTCAGTTATTACTCCAGTTAGGTACTTCTGTGTATACCACATGTATGTAATTATTAACAGTTATTACTAATTAGGATATATTCATTAAACAAAGCGCCATTGTTAATGTTGTTACATAATTGTAAGTTAACATGAATGTCATTAAATATGCCGAGAATATTTAGTGGTTTTTTAAAATACAGATTATTATAACCAATATTATTTTCTGTAGTTAAATAATTTAACCACTTGCCTACTTACTAGGTGGACCCGGAGAATGAGATCGGGGAGAAGAGAGTTTCTAATTACTCATTCAATAAACAAGGATCTGTATTCTCATTCTTCAAAATATAATCAATTTTATTTTAATTTACTTATAATAACAATAATCGTTTAATTTGATGCGAGTATAAATTCAAATGATATTGAATTGCAATTCATATATCCATTACTCAATTATATTCGGCAATATACTATCACAAGTGGTATGTATATAATAATAAATCATATACACAAAATAATATTTTAATAATTAAAATGCAGTTTTCAATAAATTATAAACAAATTTTCCTGATGCAAAATTTACAATTGTAATTATAATAATGTTAATAAATTATATTAATAATGCTAATTATAAATTTGTCATAATTTCAATCTGAAAAATGTATATAATAAATCATTTATACTATTAAAAGTAAAATGATTATATGCGATACATTAAATTATAATGCCCCGTAATAAATGCTTATAATTTCACATCTTAAGGAAAACAATTTGGGAGGACATTAGATATCTCATGGGGATGTCATATACTGTAATATTAATATATCGTATAGGGACTTTAGATACCTAACATTAATATTCACTGGGATGGTAGATACTGTATGTTAACCTTTAATACTTTTGTATTCAATAACACTTACATAACTTGATAGTATTTTCTTTTTATTGAATTTGGAGGTAGTTTCAGAATCTCTATAATTTTTGATTAAGATTCTTAAAATTGTTATCATTATCATTATCTTATCATTATCTTATCATTAAAGCTTCTCAGCCTTTTCTTATACATTCTCATTTCAATGCTCACCTGAGTTCACATTTGTTACCTCTAATAATATTCATCACAATCTGTTCATTTAAAACTTTTCTTAAGTCTGCATTACTTTACAAATTCCACAATATTCCTTACATACAATTTCCCGAGTGCATTAGTAGTCTTATAATTTGAGTGTAATGTCTACACTTTCTCAAAGGTTACACTCATTATTTCCATCTTCACTCACTCGGAGTTTACACTCCCAACTCGCTCATTTCCTTCATCTTTACTTGTATTTTCATTTTCTTCAGTTTCATTATCTCTCCCTAATGATACATTCCCTACTTCCACTTCTGTGTTCTCTACAGCTACGACATCTTCAGATTCGAGGTCATAGTTACCTTCGTTCAGGTAGGCTTCGAGGCTGTTGGTATCGTAATCGAGATCGATGTCGGACAGTCGTTTGGTGGTTGCTACATCCGGTTTCACTGTATTAGTATAATGCCAATGATTATAATAGTTCTTTCGACAAACATAGATTTAGAATAGATTTCAAATTAAAACTTCATAAAACTCAAATTAATGAGTTATATTATATTATTATATATTAATATGCATATTTAATATATATATTAATAAGTATATACTTATGAAATAGTGCCATCGTTAAATGAAATGAATGTTGCTGGGATATGCTATAGAGTATAAAACACTTGCAAATACACTTCTAAGCAGAATTGTTACTGTAGGAATGTAAACGCGAGGTTTCGAGTACTAACGACTGGTCAGTCCAGTTCGCCTGTAGGCGTCGATCTCAAGGTCGTAGGTGTCGGCCATTTCGCGTCGCTTGAAGTTCAACTTCTCTCGCAGGGTCATCTCGTAGATTGCAGTCGTATGGGCCAATTCGCGCGATAACTTTCCTTCGGGGGGCAATGCTAAATGTCATCATTAACACTAAACAATTCTCCGCGTAGATGTATTGATTGTATGATACGTAATTATATATATAAATGTAGTCCCATAAAATGTATATATTTATAGTGATACTATTATTATGAAGCAATAATAGTATCACTATTGTAGTAACAATATTAGTGTAATAGTAAATAAACTTATGTAATCTAAGTAAAGACAAACCCTTTAATTTCTCTATTTGTATGTGTTTATCTTCTTTTAGAAGTTCAATCTTATCTATTTCTAATTGTTTTCTCAACCTATCATTCTTCTGAATTATTAAATTATCCAACTCGTCCAATTGTTCCTCGCACAATAGGCATTTATTTCCTAAATCGTCTGTTTTTTATGAAGTTTAGAAATGTATCTAAAATATGAAATTAACGCGTAGTTCTTTGATTTTTGAACGCTAATTAATAATACTTGTAGCTTTAGTCTAGGCTCGCAGTAACCGATGCATAGAGTGATCTCGTCGATTTCTTTACAGAGGGAAGGTAATGCGTGGAACAGTCTGTCGAATTCGCCAATCGCGGAACACCGACTCACGATTTGCGCGTGTAAAACTTCGACATCCAAACCGACATTCTACAATAAACGTTGACATTTAGCCCAAAAAACGGCGAACGCTTCGAACAAGAAACCACGGAGGTCGCGCCGATTGAAACCTTGGCTTTGTATATATTTTCAATCGTAGCGTCTTTTACACCAGAATACATACCGCGAAACCTGCGAGTAAAAGTAAACGTTAGGAAAAGAAAACACAATGAATCGAATGTTAACCTAACAAAGAAATCACTCGCCTTGAAAGAAGTTCTGCACCCGCGTCTGCATTTTTCCCTTTAAAGATTTCGCTGCGTTCCCTCTCTTTAGTTATGTACTTAAAACTATTGAATTTAGAATGATTAATATGAATATGAATAAATATTATTGTGTTTATATTTAAATAGATATTTTTCTAAAAAAAACCAAATAGATATATTTATTATTTATTACAATAGATATTGCAAATTGAATCTGTAAAATTTAAATTTATCATCTTAAGATGTTTCTATTAATTAGGGGGGAGACGGTCATCTTGGTTGACTGAAAATAAAATCTAATTGAAAGTTGCGCAAGTAGAGAAGATTGGTGATTATGTGGTGTGCAATTTACATGATTCTATAAATCAATATTTGCTTAATGAAATTAGTAAATAAAGTGAATATGCAGCTGTGTCTACTGTAAATTATTAAAGTAATTCATTCTCTTTCTAATTATAACTAATCACCGGATATATAGCCATGTATGAAGCTTTTAATGTAGAGTATAAGAGGGAACAATTTGTAAAGTTGGAACGACGGAGAGTATCTGGAGAGTATTTGGTCTCGGATATGTCAAAAATAAGCAAATCACAATACATTTGTTTCCTGACATGGACGTAATTACCAACTCTAATGTCAAGTTGCATCTACAAATGGCATTCTTCATAAATACCGATATCTTATAATCAGTGGAACAATTATAGCCACTATTCTTAGGTTAAGATTACATAATATAGAATAAAAATTCATAGTTGAGAGGGTAGAGAGGGGTAGGAGGGTACGAAGATAATAAATTGCATGGAATTAAAATATCTAAACTTATATTTTTATAGAAAAAGTAAAGCTTAGTACAAAATTTTCAAATCTCATCAAATACATGAGATCCTAAGTACTCATTTACAATTGTAATCATGATACTTAATACAGATGACCTTAACTCCCAGGTACACTCAGAACGGAATAATAATAAGTACTCAAAATACCTATTACCCATGACTCTCATTATCAAATATTCTGTACTCAGTGCTGATGATTAACTTAATATTATTTATTTGATCTAAGCTATTTATTTGTATTAAGTATATCTTAATTTAGATTTAATCACTATGAACAAAATGCTTACAATTAGTTACTATAAATATTTACAGTATAATAAGATCTTCTAAATTGCATACTTTGGATGATATTAAGAACTATTGGATCATTTCAAATGCATATTATTTAATTAATGGTTTTTAAATTCTTAATAAAAGATATAGTTTTCAACATTTATAAGTTACAGCGAATATAATAAATTTAATGGTTTATAATTCTATATTTCAATCAATAATTATTTAAACGAATACAAAAATGTCAGGATTTTTTAGACTGTGAACTTTGATGAATTGTTTAAAATTAATATTATTAATAATTTGTACAGTATGCATGCCTTGTTGTTCATATATGTTTGATTTAAATTGTATAGATTAAATTGATCTCAATATAGCTTTTAGTTGTTAGACTCTGATATTTCCTAATATATTTCATAAAAATAGTATGAAAAATTGCAATATTAACCAATTTAACAAATATGTATTATCTCCAATAGAAAAATAAAATAAAAATTGGTTATATAATATATTAAATAATATATTTGTTTATGATATTACACTATTTCACACTATCTTTATGGAATATATTTTATAATAGTGGTTAATACCACAACTTTGGATTAAGCTAATCAATTATACAAATCGAAATCTATAATTGAGGATATCAACTTGATTTTATTAATATAAATATATATGTATATAAGTATATTTACTATGAAATAAGTTAAAAGACTTTAAAATTTAGATATTGAATTTATCTCAATAAAGAACATATTTTCTAAAATGTAACTCATCGGAAAAACAAAATGTTCATAAGCTATATATGGAATACTTTGAAATTTGTATGATATTCTTATAATTATAAGAATACATACATATCTTAACAGCCTATTGATATCTGATACTTTATTTTAATATTATATAATATCAATATATTATTGAAATAATATGTATTTGAAATCCATAATAAATATACGAATAAATAATATTTATTATATGTATTTATTAATTACATGCTATCTTAAATATAGATATATTAAAAAATTATTTACATTTCGCGATCAAATAAATTTCAGTTTTTATATATAAATCGCTTACTTTCATAATTAAATAATGATATATATTAATAACATGTATAGTATAATATAGTATAAACAAATATTCCAACTATATCGAGATCAATTAAATATCTATAGATACAAATAATAAATCAATTTAATAATAATCAATTTAATAATATAATTTAAATTTAATCAATTTAAATATATGAATCGCAAAGATATGAAAATTGCATAAATCATTACTCATATTATATATAAACAAGCATCAAACTTCATGGACTTTCTAGCCACTATCTAGCCAATGCTAAATATCAATATATTTGTAAATAACTCAGATTTAAAATATCATAATACATATGATATTATATATTTGTTTCATTCACAGTATGTAATGCTATTGAGCCAGTATAACTATCAAGTTAAATAATTAACTAGTAAATATAAATTAAAGTTAACTAGATTTACCTACTTTAACAAATAACACATTAGAGTTATGTATACTTTTGCTTAATCTTATATCGAATGAATAATACAATATATATGATAATTAACCTATTAGATAATTCTTTCTTAATGTTAATAATAGAATTTAGCATAGTTTTTAATTTAAAATATATAAGTTTTCAAATCACTTTTATCATGTGATATTTAAATAATAATTAGTCATTATGGGAGTAATCTGAAAATGTTGGGAATAATATGTCATTTTGCTATATTTTCGGAAGTAATAGTTATCTATATTACTGAATCTTGTTAAGTATTCATCAATTTCCATGCAATTAAAAAATTGAAAACAGTTTACCTAAAGCGGTGGTTACTTTCCTCTATAAATTACAATTACTCCTCTAGCTAGGCTAGGCAATAGATACTTTAACAAGGCAGACATTTTTATAAAATATAAAAATATGAGATATTGTGTAATACAATTATTGCATTTTATATTGCCATAATAGTTATATTGCAGGTAATGATGTTATTTGAAGTGTATACATTATAAACTAATTTTTAAAAATGTATAATCCGTATACTTATATATAACGATATATACTAGCTAAAATTATGACATAATATTACCCAAAATTAACCTAGATTATATACGATTACCCTAGAATTTGGTCAAAAATCTAACATTATTTAAAACAAAAATGTATGTAATAAAAGTAATGATTCTTGCCAGGGATTGGGTATATTAAAAAATTCTATATCGTAATAAAAGGTGACAATATACAAGTAATAAAAACATTTACTTCAGCGTATAGTCTTAAGTTATAATGTTATTCAGCTATACATAATTTCATACAAATTAGTATTCTCGTCTAGCTTTTACATTTTAAATAGATGTTTGATGATAGCTATAAAGTATCATTTTTATATTCTTTTATATATTTTGTATTAGATAATAGTATTCAGGTTACGGTATTATGTCAATTATATATTATATTGTTAGTTAAAATATACATTAATTAAAACAATTAGTTTAATTATTACATTTTTACTAAATAAATGAAATTATATATACTGAAATTCACCTTAACATGACTACTATTATATCCTAGAATATATACTTCAAGAGCATTTATAATTCGATCTATATTTTTTACGGATTTTATATTTACTATCGTTTATATATATACTAACATCGTAAGGTTTATTGTAAAGTTTTTTAATTTGTTAATATGCTAACTAATGTTATCTTTACTTGGATTATATTACAGCCTATAACTTTTAATAATAGAGTTCCTATAGGTATTATTTCAACCAAAATGTCATCAAAGGTAAATAAACGTTTTATAACTGTTTATGGCCCAAATGATCTTGCATATAATAATATCAATACGGTATCACCATGAAATGGGTAATATTGTTGATATTTAGAAGATATAGAAAAATATTATTAAAATAAGTTTCATTTTATATTTAATTCTAGGGATGATTACATTCATGTTTACTCCCCGATATTAGCACTCCCTGATCTTATGTAAATAACCAAAGATTTTAAATCAGTTTATTAAAAATGGTTGTTTTTAGTTTTCTCAAATCAACTACATCTCGAAGTTTCTCATTGTATGGAGCTGCAAAATCTAGCATTACAAATGGATTAAATTTTAAAATAGAAAAATGTTTAGGTATATATTCATATAAATCTGACTAATATAACTACTTTTTGTATTTGAAATATCGATATTAGTTGTAACCTTCATAATATTTTCAAATACAATTCTGATTATTTTAATTTTAAAATTATTTATTTAATACATTTTTTACAAACTTCCTAGGTTATGTCATTATATTACACAATTATATCATATTATTTGTTCACGTTTTTCAATTACAATGTGATTCGATAACATCGATATTTAAGGTGGTTTGCGACATATGAGCAGTAAAAGAACCATGCAAGTTATCCCGAGTAAATTTGAATATATGAGATTTAAAGATAACCTGGTACGTTAATATCTAATATATCTATATATTTATTTTAAATTATATTTTTTCATCATCGTACTCAATATTATCCTGGTAATCTTAAGTATGATAATGATAAAATATAAATATAACCGTATAACCTTATCAGATTATTTGTTTAATAACACATATAAATTGATTATAATAAACACATCTAATTCGATAACTCTTTTAACATACCCTGTAAACTTATTTTACTTATACTTTATAAATAGAAATTGATTTCAAATTTTATCATTTAAAATCTAAAATTCATAGACATTCATAATATGTAAATTATGCCTGATAAAGTATGAATGCTTGAATTCTACTCTTTGGATATATACATAATTACACAGCATTTATTTATTTCAATATTAATAATTAACTTTCAAGCAATCTATTGAATAAGGTGTTCAAATTGAATACTAATCATTTAATAATTCTACAACTTAATTAGATATATATAATGGTTATAATATACATTTTGTTACCAAATATAATCGCAATGATATGTTAATCAATTTTATATAGAATTGTCTATTGAAAAAAATTACACATCAGTTATTTATTTCAATATTAATAATTAACTTTCACGCAATCTATTGAATAAGGTGTTCAAATTGAATACTAATCATTTAATAATCCTACAACTTAATTAGATATATATAATGGTTATAATATACATTTTATTACCAAATATAATCGCAATGATATGTTAATCAATTTTATATAGAATTGTCTATTGAAAAAAATTACACATCAGTTATTTATTTCAATATTAATAATTAACTTTCACGCAATCTATTGAATAAGGTGTTCAAATTGTATACTAATCATTTAATAATCCTACAACTTAATTAGATATATATAATGGTTATAATATACATTTTGTTACTAAATAAAATCACAATGATATGATAATCAATTTTATATAGAATTGTCTATTGATAATTCTCTAGTATTATTTATTCATATTATTATAGCATCTATATACATGGATTGGATTGGGACCTATACTCGCTATCATCTTCGGGACAAATGTCTACATGGGTTAGCGTTACATTATGTCTAAATTGCTATTGCATTATCGAATAGTTGATGCGTATAAACTTTGTAATGAAATGTTAGGAAAATGTGAATTAGCCGAGACACCGGAAGATAGAAAAGTTGAACACTGGGAATATCACGCAGTTAGTACGTTGACATGTAAATAGAATATAGCGGTAACACATGTTTGTACGTTGTAAATATAGATTTGTTATATATTATCAATTTGAAAAATGTATTATTAAATTTTATGATAAAATTATTTATCTTTTCGAATGTGAACCCGTTTATTGATATAATATTGTAAGTAAAGAGGTGTGTAATGATAAATGTAGGGGATAACTTCATGTGAACTACACTCTATGTTATCCAGCATCCTATTGCAAGGAGCTTCTCCAGAATCTTCCATTTCTCCCCCGAAATGACCTACGAAACACATATGCACCACATTAATCAAGAAGTCAAGAAACGAGACCTCAGGTTCTATTTTCCCATTGACGGCCAAGTCTATTTATATTCGTGTCAGTAGGATGTAAGTTTACTAGCCACGTAAAGTATATGACTAACTTAGTTAAAGCACGAGTTATAGCGTTTTACAAGTTTTCAGTATTTATGCACGATAAAGATAGACATTGGTTCATGATACATATAATTCTGGCTACAGAATAACTGAAGTTTACTTTTTATTAATATTCATATTCAATTGTTATAAATATTATGTAAAACTAAACGTCACCTATAAACGTGACGTCACACATTCTTATATTATTTCAAACTATATGTAAATTTCGAGTAATTCAGAAACTAATTCAATAAACCTATTAATGAAATATCAGATGAATATATTTATGATCCATTATTAAATTATGATAATAATGAATTAGTACTTCAGTTAGTCATTTAGTTCCTTATCAAGTCAAAATGACAATATTAATACTATTTTGGATGACAATATTAACTTAGTAGATACTGACTGATTTTTACATGATTATATAATTAATATTTTCAATATTAATATACTAGTTTTAGATTTTTATTATAATCCATATTATATAATATATTGTAAGCATATATGTAAAATGTGAAGTAATACCATTAATAAAATATGTTGAAAAGTATAGAACCATTTTTAAGCAAATTTTTGTATAGGAAAAACAAATACAAATAAATATAAGTAAGTGTGTTTTAAATGTATATATAAATAGATAAATTCAAAATAATGTTAGTTTAACATAAAACTGACTACCCCGTAAAATACCAAAATATAAATATAACATTTATCTTATTGTCTTATTTAGTTCATCAAGATTAAATATCCTAATAAGGGATATTATATACAAAGTATTTAATATTGTAAAGGTTTATTATTACAAAATATATTGATACTCATATTATTTTATTTATTATAACTCAAGTTAAATAGTGGTAGTGATAGTGGTTGTTGTAATGATGGAGGTAGTAATGCCTGTAGTGGTTGTGGAACATATATGTTTAAAATTGAAATTTTCATTTATATTGATTTTTAATTGTTTTTATATAATAAAAATATATATTTATATATATTATTTTATATAGTAAATTATTTGATCATAAATTTTTCATTTTTTAATTTATTTTTAATTTATTTATTATTCTTATCCTATTACTATCTTTTTTGATCTAGTTTAATTAAATATATTAAAACTAGAATTGTCTTCTTCAGAACTTCCTTCATGCTATATTTGTTATTAATAATTTGAAATAAATAATTAATCTTCTCACATAAAATTCAAAACAATTTACTTTAAAAATTGCTATTTAAAACTATTATTACTATTTTTATTTATTTGTTAAAATATGTAATTGTTGAAATTGTATCATTTTGCTTTAAACAATATAATTGTGATTCATAATTGAAATATATTTTATTTAAATTAATATATTTGTTACTATAAATTTTTATAACTACTTATATTAAATATAGAAATAAATATAATTTCATTGTTTTCTAGGCGATTAGAGAAGAAAGTTCGATTATTAATGAGCGAGAGACAAGATTCTAAGGGATGGTACTATGTACCCATGGACAAGAATAAAACGCTTATTGCAAGAGAAAAACAATTGGAAATAGACAATATCGGAGGGCCTAAATAAAGTCAATTGTTTAATAAATTTAATTCATGAAATGTTATATATTTAATCTCTAGTTAATAAATGATTAATGTACTCGTGAAAATATATATTTCCATCTAATTCCAAATATAAACTATTATATATAGTAAAATAAGATTATAATAATGGAATTTATTTATTGTAAAAATTACAAACGCAAATAAACGAAAAAAAATTTAAAAGATTTTATTCGGCCTTTACTTTCTTTTCCGGTTCTTTGAAGTGCAGGAATATAAAACTAAACACGCATAATCCTGCCATCATGGAGAAAGAGCTGATGTAGTAGGGATATGCGCAGTCAATGAAGCGTTCATACTGCGTGTGCTCTAGAGGTCTTACTGAAGCTTGAAGCGATGAATATAAATTTGTATATCCTATACGTTTGTAGTCCACCCTAAACTTGTAAATTCCGTAAACGTCGGGTAGTTCAAGAACTGTTTGGAACACTTTACCTGCAAATAGTGCACATGGTAGTAAAAGTTCAATTGATACATTATATAAGAAGATTTTAATATTGTATTAGAAATCAATTTAAATCAATTTGTAGTTTCTATATTAAACTTATTGATTTATTGTCATATAGAAGATAAGAAAGTTAACATAATTGTAATAATAGGTGAATTTAATTACCTTTCTTGGGAAGAACGATACGGATGAAGGGATCAATCCTAACAAACTCGAGTTGTATATCTTTACCATTGAATGGAACTAGTTTTCCCTCAGAGTTCAATTCATTAACTTCAATACTGTACTCCTAAATATGTAGCTTAGATGAAAACATGTCTACTTTAATTACCTATGATATGTTCAGGCTTTTGCTAGTTCTATGTTATGCTTTACTTTAATTGAATAATTAATATTAGTATTTATATTACTGACCACTTTATCACGGACGGTGTAGTATTCAGGTGCATATTTCTCTCCAACCAAATGATGTTTCACTACTCCGAGTGTTAGCACACCAGTCTCCTTAAACACCCATTTCATAATAGACTCTACTAGCTTTTGGTTTCCGGACTTGTTGAATCTAGAGTTGAATTAATTTCAAAAATAAGAGATAATAATGAAATATAGTAATATAGTATAAAATTGTCTAAAAGAACAAATTATTTCACTATTAAACTAAATATTGATAGTGTTAATTCTTTACATAGATATTCATTAATAAATCTGTTTTAGAATAAATATAAACTTCTTTGATGATGGGTTCTGCGATTGTACGGATTTTGTGAAGTATTCATCCGAGATGAAGTCAATGGATCCAATAAATACCACTCGGGCGTTATTCCTAGCCTGAATACCAGCTATCAATAAAGTCTCTTTTCCAATAGCGTGTGGAAACTGAAATGAAAATAAACTCATTATTGTCTCTATTTACTATCTATATAATAAATTAATAAATATTATATTTAATTGTTATCTTAATATAATATATATCTCATGAATAATAAACTAATAAATCTGATTTTCTTAAAATATCTAATCAAAACATTTAATAAAATAAATCAATAGATTAATTTATTTAATAAAAAACAAAACCTAACTGCAACAGATTTGAGAGTTACGAGATATAATGTCTTAATTCAAATTACATACAAATTATTAAATAAGTATAAAATGTAGAAAACTAAATCAACTGGATTGCTTACTAAGTTTTAACACATTTATAATTGTATACTAGTTATGTAATCTAAGACAATTAATGTAAGAATGTCTATAAAACTTTATATCAAGTATTCGACAGTAGACTTACATCATTAACGTCGGATTCAGTAGAGAAGGAGTAAGCCGTCGATGAAGCGGTCAATATCTTCATGACAAGGGTATTTGCGGCATCGGCGGTCATTCCAATGCCGTTGAACAGGAATGGAGCGGAGTGACCAGTGCCTACGATCACCGGAGACTTCATGAGATTTTCTACTCCGGACACAATGGTGGTGTGCTGAAGGAATAGATTTAGGGTCGAGATAAAGTTTAGTAGTATGAGGGAGAGTCAGTATGAAATATGTAGAGTGAGTTGTAGTGTGGAATGATACTAAAAACAATTTTCCTTCGATGGTACAGTGAACTTAATTAATACGTTACTAATTACTACATTAATACATCTTTAAAGTAAATTATTAACTTTTCCATTGTCACTTGCATCGTAATTCAGATGATCGATAACATTTGTACTTTCTTCATCAAATTCAATTCCACATTCGCTGGCAAATTCAGTGATGCTATCACCTAGATTTTAAATTGTATATATATACGCAACGTGATATGTATTCTTTAATATTAAAATAACATAAAAGTATAATATTAACTACAATTAATTACGAAAAAATTTGCATGTTCTAAATATTATATAAGCTTTACTAATTGAAAAAAATAGTATCTCTAAGTTATATTATAATATTATACATTATCATAATTTATACCAATTGCAGAACTGGCAGCAGCGAATACATTATTTCCAGCGTCTACAAATTCAGTCAATGCTTCAATAGTTAGGGTACCTCCAAAAGCTGAAAATGATCAATTATATAATATAAATGTGTAAGAAAGATTAATATTAATGTATATTAAAAAAATTATATTTATTAATTTCTAACTTTTTACCGATGGAGCTAAAATTACGAGATTCTTGTATATGTATTCTCCGTATTTTGACAGAGTTAACGAAGAATCATCAGCTTTTCTGAAGGTAAGTTCATAGCCTCTATCTGTATAATAGAATGTATGGTATAATAAATATGGACTTTTTAAATATATAATTAAATTCTAAAATATTTATTGAATACGTGGCGATTTGATATATTTTAACAATGTTAATTTTGTGACTGCAATACTAACTTTTGAGATATTTAAAAAATGTAGAATGTGTTTCCTTAATAGACCAATTGTCAACAAGAACTAAAGTTTTACCTTTAGCTTCAATATTGGCGATAAGAGCCAATATACCAAAAGCTAAAAATAATATAAAACGATATAACTCCATTTTAAAAAAGTAAATAAACCCTATCGTTTAAAATTAAAACAATAAAATAAATCTCTATTATTCACCCAGGATTACAAAATCTTATACTATTATTAGTTATTAATCATAGAAGAAACTCATTATATAAATATGATATTAATATATCATTTTTATAATTCTAAATTAAGGGTCTTATAAATTATTGAATTTATCAAGTATGGAACGTTAAAGTAAATGATCCATCGTATATTTTTAAATGGGTATAATAAAATAAGATTAAGAGACATATTGGTATGCTTGGTGTGTTAACAAAAATTAATATCTAACATGAGTATATAGTGGTTGACAGTATAGCCAGTATTGACAGTATAATTCTGATATGATTATTATAAAATAAGAAGGCTGACTTCCGAGAAATTCCTCTACTTTTCTAAACTGAACCAAAATTTAATTTGAAAAGGTTTCACTTTCCTCTATCGTCATATCCTTAATTAAACTATTGCAGAACTATTCTAAATAATATTTACAACATGTTATTTGCTAAATATGTTGTTACTTTAGATTAAATATGTTAATTTTGATATATAAACTTCTTAAATAATTTAATGTATCCCAATTTATATAATTTAATAGAATATTTACTATTCTTATTCTCTAATTTGTATACTTCAGCAAACCATGCATAATATCATACCTTCAACTTGATACTTATTTATAATATATATAGGTTGTATTTATAGAGAAATGTTAATTTATTTGAGTATTTGAGTTTTTTATAGTCGTGATAATTAGTTATGGCTAGTTTGCGATTATAGTGACTATCTAACTACCTGTTGGTGTATTGTGCAATTGTAACGTTTTACTCCATTTTAAAAGGTTAAATAATTATTTTAAGATGTATTTGAGAGACATTTTAAATTTCACCATGGATCTATGGTAGAATGATGATATATAGTTCGGAATAGATAATATATATATATATTTATATATTGAAATTACTTAATTAAATACTATATAGTACTATTAAATATAATCTCTAGTTTATATGAAATAATAAATTGATATTTTACTCAATACAAATATTGAAATTGTAGAAAATTGAGAAATATTACATATTATATTTATTAATATATGAAGTTTATACACAATTATACGTAAAGCACAAGTAACAATATAAACGTAAAGGTAGCGTATAGAGTATATTATGTATATAAATAATACATTGAATATGTATAGTTATACATATAATTATAATTACTATAATAATTAAGCAGATTTTATATTTGGATCGTTTTGTTTATTTTCATAGAGAAGTCCCAATGCACAACAAAATGACGAGTTTTCACAGAAATTCACTGCAACTTGTTTCTGTGGTAGTTGTTAGAATGGAAGTAGTTATAGCTACTCAATAGAGTATATATAGCTACTCAATAGAGTATCTATAGAGTAGTTATAGCTACTCAATAGAGTATCTAAGTACTTCTTAGCAAAGAGTATTTATACTATTTTATATATTAGTTTTGCTTAGATTACAAAGACAATATATCACAAATAGATAATGAATTATATTATATATTATTTAATTTTACAATTAACTAATTTACTATATTAAAGTAGTATTATTTACAATATTATTATAATAGTATTCTATTTTGTTTTCTTAATATGTAAACAGATATTATGTGTAATCATTGTATTCACCTAGAACACCGTTTTATATAATTATAAAAAATTTAAAGTATACCAACTTCGAGGAGTGTTATCCTGGAACAAACGTCAAATGAACTGATTATAAACTTTTTTATTACAGGGTGGATACAACCTCCGATGAAAATTATATTTTCTATATTCATAGTTTTAGCTAAGTAATATAATGAAATACATTTTAAGATTTCTATGATAGGCACTTCGTATGTATATATATATAGATATATTGGTTGAAAATTAATTGTATATATACGGTAATTTTGAATAGATATAATAATTAATGATTATTTATTTACGCGATATTAACAAAGAATAACTAAATTTGTTAAAAACCTAAAGTGAATATATGAATTGTCCAAATTTCGCATAACATCTTCACCAGGCTGCTCATTATATCAGCCATGTCCAGGCTGTCTACAGTACATAATATGCTAATATAGAATAGTATACGCCAGTGTATAATTATACATAATATGCATTATATTATATATTATCTACCATGGATTAAGATTGGGATATACTACACAAAATTACCTTATAGGAAGTATAGCTATATATATATATATATATATATATATATATATATATATGTAATATTTTAAAAACCTATTTCTTGAATGTCATTAATTTTGCCAAAACTAGATGTTAGCATGTTCTCAGAATATCTTCCGTAATGATCGCCCGTATTCTTATCTATAAGTGAATATAGATATTAGTAAAATGAATTGTTTTAATGGGTAAGCCAAGAAGATATAGAAATGTATTTGTTTTGTAATCCATTGATATGTTATCGAATATATAATAATAATATAATAATTTTAAATTCAAATAATACACTTTTTTGCATTGTTATCTGGGTATACGTACTATTTCCGGTATACAATTAAATTAATATATATATTTGTAATTTAATATGCCATGAAAACAGACTATGAAACTATGTAACATTATTAATTCTTATATATTAATTTTAAATATAAATTAATGAGAATGGAATTATAAAATAATCTAAAAATAAAAGTAACTTCTAGGATATGATATTTTTTATTTCAAATAATTATACTATTATTTGCAATAGTTGTAGCATACAGTTTCGTGGATAATACAATATTAAAACATCATACCATTTCTACTTTATGTCAATCTCCTACCCTTGATAATAACCGTCCAAGTAATCTCCGATAAAAACGTCGAGTTTGTTCGAACAACCCTTCCCAGCCATATCGCATACCTCATGGAAACTCAACTACAAATTGTTATGTAACGCCTATAATTATATCTAAAAGATGTTGGTATAGATTTACGGTTAGTTATTATATTTATAATAATCCCATAGAATTATACTTTTAATAATATAATTTAATTTAAATATATCTCAAAATAATATTTGTAATCAATATATCATCTGATAGAGAAATACACACACATACGCACACATACACACACACATACACACACACACACACACACACACATACACGCACATATATTTATATATATATATATATATATATATTTAATATATAAGAGTAGGAGAGGGGAATATGTTCCCAATAGAGAAATGGAGAGTAATACTCTATCTTTCTTATCCTCTTTCTGTAGCTGTTTAATATTTGTATTGTTATGCATAATAAATGAAATACATACTAGCTACTGTACAGTTTCCAACCTGTTTTCTAGATATCAGTCTCGCCAATCCCATCAAAGTTTTGCCACCTTGACTACTTCCGCCGACGACATGGCAGACACCCCCTTCCAGCTTGACGTAGCGGATGGGATAGGTTCAGGAAAGTGGGATTTCTAATGTGAACGTTCTCATTACGTTCTTATTAACTTGCAAGATATCGTAAGTGAACGCTGGTATCCCTATAGGGTTACCACTATAGTCATGTCATGTATTATTATCGTGTCGCAAGTAGGAAAACTAGTTCTATACCTGTCATTATAATTTGTTTACATTACAAATCAAGTTACATTATATAACAGGAATATGAAGATGACCTTGGA
This sequence comes from Osedax frankpressi, assembly GCA_964035775.1. Taxonomy (NCBI): domain Eukaryota; kingdom Metazoa; phylum Annelida; class Polychaeta; order Sabellida; family Siboglinidae; genus Osedax; species Osedax frankpressi. The sequence continues at coordinate 6,849,086 of OZ038317.1, read as the reverse complement.
AACTTAATTTAACAATGAAAAACTGGAAGATCTTCATAATAGATTTAACAGAGGAAAGCATCAATAATTATTAAATACAATTCCATAATCTTAAATTAATAATTAATCTTGAATATGAAGAAATAATAATAAGATATGTCTAATATATATTACCCGATGACCAGCTAATTTTTAAATGGAGGACATACACATCCTCAATTATATTTAGATACCTCTAAATATATATATATATATATATATATATATATATATATATATATGTATATATTTATATATTTATACGTATATATATACCATGGTTAATAGTTAAACATAAATATACTGTATATATTCTGCTAATACTACATATTACACTATGAATATATATTGTATATTAACTGTTGAAATTGTAACGGATGAACCAAGTGCGACTGCGAGATAGGGACTGGGCAATACTGTCAGTCGTGGCAAAAACAAAGGGGTCATTGTAGTCAGAGAGTTTCCAATGTATTTCACCTCGTCCGGATCGAAACTAAACCTTTTATTGCAACATTTGATTAACGTATTACATCATGAAAACTCTGAGATTAAGTATAATACAATATTTAGCATATACGCATATAATACTATCGTTATACTATTAACAATATAATTACATATATATATATATATATATATATATATATATATATATATGTCTATATATATACATTATAATAACAAGAAAACTAGAAGAATTTTTAATTTCAATAAAACTGTATAATATAAACACATATCCCTCATACCTCATTTTGAATATATATATATATATATATATATATATATATATATATATATAGATATATATATTAATATAATCATACAATTTTATCATAACACATTTATTGTGTATATAAAATCATATATTGTATTGCTAATTAATATTATGGTTTATGAATACAAGAAATGACCCCATACTGAGAAATAATTAATTAACTTTAAATTTCAATACATACTGCCAATAATAATATTGATTTTTATAATTCCAATTTAGTTTAAGATTAAGGAGTCTATAGTTGTAACTAAAGTAATTAGATTGAATGTTAACAATTGTAATAATAATGTTTATATAAACATTGATAATAATAATACACAAAATTAAATTACTTGGTTTTTTGTTGGGTCCAGAAAACATAAAGATATAATTATTATATATAATTTAATACACAACTAAATGAAATACAAATTAATATAAAATAAATATATGTTAAACATTGTTAAATATTATATTATTTTAAATTGTTGATAACATATCAACAGATTTATAAAAAATATTAATATTAAGTTTAACTTTTTATAAAAGTTTCTCATGTACTAGGTTCTTATTACATGTTATTTATTGATATATAAATATATATATATATAAATGTAATTAATTATATTCATAAAACTTAGTAATAATAATTAACGATAGATATAACTGATCAGGTATTCAATAAATAAATTCTGTTGCTTACAATAATAAATATTCGTGGTCATTTGTTCAATTAAAGTTTATATATAAACTTTAGATATAAAGATTGTGATGTTTTTGAAAATGATAGTCAGACATATCTGTAAATACTCAACATATACAGTTAATATAAATAATATATATATATATATATATATATATATATATATATATATATATATATATATGTATATATATATGCATATACAGGTATATATTTATATAATATAATGAATAAAAGATACTTAAATAATATATTATTAATTAATAATATATAAAGACTCTACATTTACACTAAAGGTACACTACTTTAATTCAATTACAATATTTTCTATACTCATTGAATATATATTCTACAATATTACAATTGATTATATAAGTTATATTGTAAAATAAGTTGCTACCTCTTTTAGTATAAGAATTATTTGTATATATATATATATATATATATATATATATATATATATATATATATATATGCAGCCAGTTAATATCGCAGGGAGTACCCCAATATATTATATAAAATATATACCTATCCGTAAACTTCTTTTTTAAGGACTGCAAATGGAGCTGACATCCGACTCCTGTACCACGGATGGGCAGTGATGATGAATTTTGACCAGTGAACTTTGACCCCGTATATTCATAACGCTCCAATACATTCAGCACGTCTTCGAAGTCCGAGGCAGGCAGAGTGACCAGCGTAAGCCGACGTATCTGCGGGCATACGAATGATATGCGATGGTTGGGGTATGGGAAGACAAGGTGTATAATAACTTAGTTAATAGGGATAATTATCTTTAGAGAGTGTGGTATATATGAATGATATTTAAAGATTAAATAGGTAGTATGTAAAGGATAGTAGAAGGTCATGGTTTATATTTTGAAACAATTAATACTATTTACTTAGTATTTACTTAATATTAACAAAGTTATGATGTGACGTCATATTAAACACAATTCTGTATTAAAAAGATTAATTATATTCAGTAGAATTTGGCGTAGTTTCTTGGGATAACTAATAACATGTATTCTTGTTAATGGGTGGAAATGATAATGACATGCTATTATTACGATTATTAATATTATTATTATTATTAATCATTAAATATGGATAATTTACATTAAACATATTATATATATATAAATATATATATATATATATATAAATATTGATAATTACATTGTAATCGCAAACTTAACATTTGATATATTGTATACATGCACTGACATACATGATATAACTGTTAATAAGTGTTACACTATGTAAATTACAGATATAGTTCAAAGTTCATTTACCTGATTAGGACAGTTTTGATAAACGACGATTTTTGCCATTGTTCCACCTGAAAATTATCTTCGTATTTTTACAAAAAGTTACTGAATTCATAAATAATCGTCAGACTTTTATGGTTGAGATTATTACCAGATTCTATATACATATAAATATATAAAATGTTAGTATACTTATAATAAGCTACATACAATACGATATTATTATATCAACCTATATCCAAGCCGATAGAATCGCTAAGCTCGGGATAACTCTCTCCGAGACATATAGTAGACGTAGTAATCGAAGATTCCATTACAGTTTCCACTGGCGATTTGTAGTACAAGGAAATGTATGCTTATAGTATTAGACTAAATTTCAACTCGGATATACCGGCTACAAGTTCCCAGGTATTAGATAACGTGATGCGTTCGCTTATTATGACAACAGAAAGATAGATAAACGTGTTACTTAACATTGTGGTGGTGCGGTGGTTTGCGTGTGTATAATAACAGTTGAGTTGATTAGATTGTATCTTTTGAATTCGCGCATTTTGTAATCAATATATTACTAACAGCATTTCTGATTTGTTAAAATTAATTGGATTTAGTTAAAACCTATCTAAGAATTTCCCAATAATTGTATTTATATTTATACATTAATTATAATTTAAGTTCTTTATATAAATAATTAATTTATTATTTCAGATTTTCCTATATTAGATAGATATTATAAAGTAGATTTACTTATTATTATAGCAACATACAAAATTAAGGTAATAATGATGAAGATATATATTTACCTAATGATGTTAATTTATAAATAATGATAATTACAATTATGATACAGGGTATTATGTATACATTCTTTATAGGATTTCTTAACAAAGGTGAAATTCTCAAATGCATCAATATATATCTAGATTGTGAGCTTGTTATGATTATGGTGTAAGGCAATTGTAACTTATAATTTATACAAAATATCCCTTAGGTATTTAAATACATATTATATATAGGGATTACTAAATAAAGATTTTAAAATATGGTCGCAATATACTTATAAATTAATATGTATTACTTCTCTGAATTTAAGGGTATTCCCTAGAAATCTGATGATTTAATATTAGAAATTCTTCACAAAATTTGAGTAGTTATCAAAATTAAGGAATTCAAATTATTTTATCTAAAAATATCCAAATAAGAAATGAATATTTATAACTGATAAAGATATATGAGATAAATTAATGTAATTATATAAATATTCAAATCCCCGCAAATCAATAATTTACTGAATAAAAAATACTTATTAATTTAAAATATCTACGATACATTTTCATTAAATTATTTTGTATAATATTTTATTTATGAAATAATCCATTTAAATCAGAACAAATATTGTCATGAATTTCAGAGAATATAAGATAGAGGTTGGTTCCTATGCATAATAGTGATGTTTTGAGAGCTACATTATGGAGTGAGACTCAGAGCGATTTTATCCGGTGTTCTTTAATGGCCTCGGATATGAGATCTTCATTCACAAAATGGACTCCCCGACATCTATGGAGATAAAATTTTATATAATCTTATATAAATATAAAGAGAATAAAAAAAGAATGTATAGCTTGATGAAATAAAATTGAAAATATGAAATTGATAATATAATTAAATTTAAATTAAACTATATTTGTACAAATTTATATTACTATTTTATAATATGTTTAATTGTGACTATAGTATGTAATAATGAACTGGTAGAGTAAAACATCCTACCTTTTGTTGGTAATGGGATCAACGGTCTCACCGATTGGAAATAGTAGCTTTTTTACCTCGTGTCGGATATCTACAGATTGAGGAGTTTCCATGTTCTGCAAATAAATAATTCATAATTCTATGATTCACTATAATTACTATTAAAATATCTTTTTATTTCAGTCAATCAGTTGTATCTGAATACAGTTGTATCTAATACTTTCTAATGAATAAGGCAAATACAAAACATTTTTAGTAATAAATTAATTAAATATATATTAAATAAATTACATATTAAATATATATTAAATTATATATTAAATAAATTACATATTAAATATACATTAAATTATATATTAAATAAATTACATATTAAATATATATTAAATTATATATTAAATAAATTACATATTAAATATACATTAAATTATATATTAAATAAATTACATATTAAATATATATTAAATTATATATTAAATAAATTAATATAAATGATATTTAATTAATATATATAAATATACAAGATTATGTTCTGCCATACCTGTATCATTACCATATCACCGACTTTGCAATCAATATCTTTATTAGAAGCCCAATATTCAGAATTTTCATTAAAATACTGTGAAATATATAAACATAAGATATATAAATATTAATAATAACTTATACAGGAAATTATATAATTTTATGTGTCAAAATAAAGAAATTTATTTATTAAATACAATTTACCGCATTCAAACATTTAATGGATTCTTGAATCATCTTAAATTACACTAAAAATTTAATATGAAATATACAGAAAAAGAACAAACTTGGTCACATTATTTGTAAACAATATTTAAGCTATATAAATCAGTTGTATAATCTAAGTTATATAAATTAGTTATATTACCTAATTAATAGAATTAATCAGAATCTAACTGCCGAAATTTAAAAAGTACATTTATAATTATTTATTTTATTTTTTGCATACTATTAATATAAATTCATTGACATAAAATGATCTATTGGCAAAGATAAGCACAGTGCTGAAAACTGTCAATTCTCTAAAAGTATGAAATAGAAAGAAACATGCAATAATCAATTATTGAATAACCTTACTTTTATAATTATTACTTATATAATTTAATATATTTTTTAATATTTAAACAATCTTTTAAAGTATGTCTTATTTGTTTTCATAAAATAATTTTTTTAACTAAATATGTGTTAATCAGCTATATATAGATATAAAAAAGATAATATTATATTCATATATATTAAAAACAAATTTTCAACCATTTTTACATATAATAAATTATTTATTCATGGCTAAAATTAAAGAATTGTTTATTTTATTTTAATATTACATATAAGAAAATATTAATTATCTATTTCATTGAAAATCATTTATTAAATATAGTAAATACATATTTTCAAATAAATATTGGAATGTATTATTCTATTTCAATTTGATTACCAGTAAATAGATCAAAAATAGATACTTTTTAATATGCCAGTTATTTCAATTAATTCTATTTTATAATTGATATTTGTTAATTTACTCCACGAATAATTAGGAGCTCAATGTAACTTATAAAAGACTAAACTTGTAAACATTATTTAATAGAATAAATTTTAAATTTTAAGGATAATTTAAAAAAAAATTTAAACAATAAATTCTACAATTTTAGATTATATTTCTTTTATCATATATTATTATGGTAGTTGATTTAATAAGTATGTTTAGAAGTTAATTATATATTCTAGTATAAAACATTTGTTGCTGATTTGAAAAATTTTAAATTGAAATATGGTTATATATAAGTTTAGAATACCATTCATTTAATCATTGGATATTGGTTAAAGTCACATGAATAAGTTTAATTAGATCTAATTATTAATTAGGTAACTTAGTAATTAGGTATAATTAGTAATTTTGTCTAATTATTTGATAATTTTCTGGGTTTAATGATAATTTAATTTAATGGTTTAATGTTCTTCTCAAATGCGTGATTTAGGTTTTGTGGTATTTTTATGAATGTAGATTTTGTAGAATATCGACAAATATTTAAGGTGATCTAGTTTCGAAAAGGAAGTTATTCGACATTAACATTATTTAACCTTATTATCAAAGTAAAAATGGTATTTAATCCTATTAATATGTATAATACATAACAATATATATATATATATATATATATATATATATATATATATGTATATATATATATATATATATATATATATATATATATAATCATATATTATACATAGATTGTGAATATAATATAATTAATGATTATAAAAGTTAAATATTATTATATCACATTGAATTTACGGTGTACTTTTTCATTTATAATGAATCATTGCCATAAATCCAATTACAGAGATTAATAAAGGGAGGAGATAAAATATTACATATAGTTAAAAATATTAACGTTGACATTGATGTACTATTATCTAATTACTATAAATAATATATAGTATAGCAAAATAAGTAAACTTAAAAATATAAAGATATAACTATAAATAGAATTATAATAATTAGCTCAGTTTAAGCATAGCGGGTATTAGTTATCTAAATACATATTTATTTTTGGTACAAAGAGTAAGTAATCGTTGCTAAGAGTATCATGAATGGCTATGAGTAAGCGTTTGCTAATTTAATTTAATTTAAGTGTATAACTTTTAATTCCTTGATCTTACGATATGTATTGTATTATACACAAGTAGAGTGTATAATGCATGTATTATATTATCATATAATATAGTACGAATTTATATAATATAGTATATAGTAGTCCTTTTACAGATGGGTTCATCTTCTATCTGTGTGGTTGAATTCATTTATTCACTTAAAATTACCTTACTATAAGGAGTAACTATTATATGCATATGATTTATATAATATATATGTATCATATAATACAATATGGATTATTGTTATATCGTATATACTATATCATGGGAATTAAAAGACGTATACATAGTCGTATACCAACAAGATCTAATAGATTTATTAGCCCTCTAATAAAATACACCATGCTCTAATATTCTAGATACTAAAATATAGTTTTCCTAATAGAGTGTTCCCATTTAATATATATCTGATTATATTATTTAATAAATATCTGATTATATTATTTAATAAATATCGAAAGATAGATACTTTTTAATTAAGGTTAAATTAAATTTACAAGAGAAAGGATATTTTATATGATTTACCATTAATAAAAATTCATCTAGTTTCATTTGTGGGATACATAGTCGTATACCAACAAGATCTAATAGATTTATTAGCCCTCTATCAAAATACACCATGCTCTAATATTCTAGATACTAAAATATAGTTTTCCTAATAGAGTGTTCCCATTTAATATATATCTGATTATATTATTTAATAAATATCGAAAGATAGATACTTTTTAATTAAGGTTAAATTAAATTTACAAGAGAAAGGATATTTTATATGATTTACCATTAATAAAAATTCATCTAGTTTCATTTGTGGGACTCGAACTTGAACAGACTTCAATTGGTTATTATATTTAACAACTTGACCTATTACTTGCATAGATTTAATTACGTTTTGCATTATATTTATTTTAATATTAAATTTTGAAATAATATTTTTTATTTATCAAAGAAAATCAAAAACATATTTTAAAATAAAATCTTTAAACCTTGAAACCCTTATAGGCTTAACACAATATTTGATATAACATAATTATATTAATTGTAATTTAATTTATATCATAGTTTACACATTGACAACATTAAATTATTTATAAATAATATTAAACCAAATTTACAAATTCATTATCTATTTCTTGTATTTTTAAAATTAATATATATATTAAAAAACCATATATCGATATTTTAAATGTTTCATCTTTGACATTGACAACAATGTAAACAATTTTAAAATATGTCCAAATTATTGTAAAAGTATGTGTTTTCGAATAAATAACTAATTATCTAGATAGATTAAGTATTATTAATTTTCCTACACAATAAAATATTATGGTGATTCAAGAATATGTAAGTTATATACTCTATACATTTTTATTATAACAATGTATAACTATAAAGATATATAAGATAATATATATAGAATTCATTTTTTTTATGTATGTATTTTTAAATATTCGTTATAATTTTATTTAATTTAAATATTTATCATAAATAATTATCATAATTATATGATTTAAAAAATATTATATAATTATTATGTAATATATTCAATATACTAAACTATTATCATATGTATTATTATGTAATATTACCATCTAATTTATTTGTAATACAACTATTTAAAAATACATTTGATTACGAGAATTTATTAGGTTTTTTTAAAAGTAGGAAATAATTAATTACATATATCGTAGCAATGTACTCTAATATATTCTAATATATTCTTATTAAATTACTTCTAATAATGCCAATATAATATTTTGAATGTATTTAAAAATAATAATAAATATATAAAATTAATTACTATAATCCAATGTATCATTTATATAAACAGTGATTACTTATTAGGTTATTAATAGGACATTTTATTTTAATTGATTATACTATACTCAATTATTTTAAACAACATTTCAACATCAACATTAACAGTAATTTATAAAATTTTAACTTACTTTACACAAATTTAATTTGTTTGTGTCTTATAATATAATTTTCAATTCTAACTTATTTTGTAAGATTGTTTGCAACTTTAAAATTTGCTTTTAATAATAGATTATATAACTTTTCTTTTATAAATCTACTAAAGAATAATATTTATTTTATGTTACTTCATTATGGTTATGTAATAATTCTTAAATGATGTTAATAAATAATAAAACTACAGTTTATATATATTTCATTAATAGTAGCTACAGTTTAACACTTTTAAACTATATATTGTCTTATATGCCTTAAAATTTGCTAATAGAATTAATATTATATATTTTTTATTTGTTTTCAATTATCGATTACAATGCATATATATTACACTATTGTATTTTAATCTAAACACCTTAGAGTATTTGATTAATTAGTACACAGTTAATTGACATGCATAATATTTATTATGTTGAAATCTTTATGTCGGTATATCAGCGAGTATTTATATAACTCTATTGATATAATGCTATATTTGCTAAGTTATAATCTGTTATAAGGTTCCTATATTTATATCACTACTATACCATAATAGAATAATAATGGCGGTTCTTTTTCGTCATATTAACTAATTTTATTCTCAAAAGATTTTTGTTATTCTCGTAATTAGTCTCCTCATAATTCCTCATAATCCCGTGATAAATTCTTTATAACCTCACTCATATCCTTACTTCACCTCATAACCCCCTCATAACCCTTCATTAACCCACTCTGAATCCCCTCATAACCCCTTATGTCACCCTAATAACCCTAACAAACCCCCTCATAAGCACCATCATAACTCCATTATAAACACCATTATAAACTCCTCGTAACCTCATCATAACCTCTCACAGTCCCCTCATAAACCCCACCATAATCCATATTGATACTTCTCCCTTATAAAACTTCTCCACACATAACACAATTTCACACGATCTTAATACATCCAAAGTCTCTTAATTAAATCTTCCAAATATCTTCAAAGTCTACTCATCTTATACGCATTCTATAAACAATGTTAAACAACATAAGTATCATTAAACAAACTCCTCTCTTAATATTAAAATCCGGTTGTCAGAGGTGTAATGTTCAACCAAAAGCCAAACACGCTCCATCAAATAAGGAATCGAAGCTCTCTCACTCCACATTCGATATCGATATTCGTTTTTTACCAACTGGAGAACTGTACCCGATCTCCGGTGAGTATAACATGTTCTGTATATGTCGATATCGGCTATAGGTATTTATTATCGATCTTTCATTTGTGTCGGATTGAATTTGTCACCAACCGTAGATTATTTTGAAATCAAATCTATTAAATCGATAGATTTACAATTTTGAATTTAAAAATTATAATCCATGTAATAAAATATAATAATACAAATTTCTTAAATGTAAAATAATAAATATATAAGATGGTGACTATCGGTGGTAATTTTTTTGATACTGTGTTTATCGGTTTCGCATATCCTATAAGTAATGCCCTCTATATATTAATTCCGATATAAACAATATTATTTTATTTTGACATTTAAATTCACCATTATGAAAATAATATATTAATTACAGTTTTATACTGTATTATAATGGTTATAACACATATTTTAACTCACATAGTTAGCTTATATAGGTAATCTTCATTAATTTGTATATGGGTGAACACAAGTGGATAATTGAATTATAATGAATTCGTTTTCAACTCAAATAAATATTTCTTGGAATTCTATTGCTACTTTACACGCTAGCATGTAGTAGCTACTATATAGTAGGCGAATAGTGTATAGTGTAATTAATACTGATACTTTTAATAATATAATATTCACTCTTGTTAGAAACTTTCCTTAATCCAACCAGGTGTCTACAATGACTTATCTGTTCACAAACTACGAGAGATGATTGAATACGCAACAGGTATCCCGGTAGAAATCCAGGTGATCACCTATCTAGACAAAGGTTCATAGGATCTAAACAATACTCTTTAATCTAATCAAGGCTATATAATGTACTCACTTCGTTTGTTTGTTGTCAGGACACCGTTGTTTAAGAGTTGTAAATTGCTTTGGAGTATTTATTTAAAATATAAATTATTTAAAGTAAAATAAAAGTATTTGGGTTAATTCATTTTTCGTGATTTTACACAAATGATTTTGCACAAATTAAATATGAATATGTGTATTTAGTTATAGTATTTAGTATGTATATAATAAAGTAATATTTATCTATACTATAATATATAATATAAATAAACTATATTTTAAACTTTATACAAATAATTTCAATTATTAAATATTATATACTTCAATAATTGAATATTTAAATATGTCATTTAGGTTGCTATAGCAAACCATGCAGGTAATTTCATTGTTTTTACTGTATTTAATTTATTTTATATTATTATATGTATCTAAATGCGTCGAAGAAGCCTGGTGCTAAATACGATGAGATATCTTTAAATTATCTTTTAGAAATGTTTAAACAAATTAATTAGTAATTTTTTGATAAATATATTACACATTCTTACTGTTATTTATAGAAATTACTAATTAATTTAATTGTATACAATATAAAGCATTTGTATACAAATGTATACAATTAAAGGCGACATGGATATCTTTTATTATTTAAAATGTTTACAATTATTGTTGTCTGATATGTTAATAAATTCACCACCTTTATAGGTGACCTTCCATTGCATACCGACATTAAACATTCCGATGTCGTGCCTCAATCGAAACTCATTCTCGACGTGAGAAGTCAGTGGAGCTCTCTGATTGTTGCAGTTTGCAAAAACGATGAACAAAAGGTCATTTGTCAAGTAAACACCTGCGTATACCATAAAGGAATAACAATGATCATATCGATACCAAATGTAAAACATACTGATACTATTCATAAAACAAAAGAAATTCATTTAATAACGAGAATTAAATAAAAAAAACTATTTGTTAATATTATTAGTATTAATAGTATTACTCCGGAGTATAAATAGAAGTTACCACAACTATTTATAATTCTGATTTAACTATAATACATTTTGTTTAGTAAGCTTAACTATATATATATATATATATATATATATATATATATATATATATATATATATATATATATATAAAATTATACTTCTGCATCACAACAATAACATGTTCTATGATCTCTAGATCTAATTATTATAATTAATATCTTAATGCCCATTTTACCCGCTAGGTGCTCGCTTTGGGCGTACACCCAGACGACTCGTATGGTACACCGGCCTTACAGTACATGTCGCCGTCGGAGCGCAAGTCTGAGAAACGCAAAAGAGCTCTTTTCGCATTATACATAGCGGCGCATCGCGGGAACACTTCTTTGTGCCACGCCCTCATCGATATAGGTCAGTTAGAAGATAACTGTCTGGCTAGCGTTCGATAGACTTGAGTTTGTTATGTAACTAGTTATGCAAAATATAGCAATGCCTGCCGGATCGGACGGGGCAAGTAAATTGCAGATAACTCCTTCTTACTTTATAAATATAAAGAGTAGATTGGCATATATAGTAAATTGTAGATAACTCCTTCTTACTTTATAAATATAATGAGTAGATTGGCATATATAGTAAATTGCAGATAACTCCTTCTTACTTTATAAATATAATGAGTAAGATTGGCATATATAGTAAATTGCAGATAACTCAACATTAAGCCAAATCTTTATCGACATTTCGAAAAATATGTAATACCATTTGTTATACATGTGATAACACAGTTTTCTCATTTACTGAAAGTACCTCGCAAAATTCAACATTTCAGGATGTCTATTGAATATATACACTCTAATTAGGTAATGTTTTAATTAAAACTCTACAAATCAAAAGCAACTTGATCATTGGATATGGACAGGCTTAGATCATTATTTAAAGACATACAACAACATATGTTTGAACTGTTTGATACTATATATTACTATTTAAATCATAGCAGCACTCGAGTGAATACTATATGTCTCTATTTATTTAAATAATGTATGATTAATAAATAACATTTTCATATTGTAAATTTGACATATAAATATCATTTACGTATATCTAATATAGAAAAAGGAATTTCCTTATAGCATTGGAATAATATACAAAATGTTTTCTAATAAATAAGAAATATTGCTAATTTCTAAATATTCGTAAATAGAACTCGATTTATTATTTTGTATAGAACCATTGTAAATATACAATATATATACAATATATGGCTTCTAGCCTACATGATATTATTTGTAATATGTTTAGATGCACTTTCTGTGTAATCTATATTACACCATAATGACAATTCTCTATATACCTCCTCAAAACATCCACACTCGCCTTCTTATTTGATATATAGTTTAGGTATTATTTCCTTCGTAGTATGTTAATATAATCTTGATCTAATAAATTAATAAATATATATATATGTACTTATTTACTCTATAATTTCTCATCTCATTAGTTAGTAGTCCAGTCTATATAACTACTCATTATACCATTTGTTGTTACGTCACCACATAGCTCATTATGTAACACCGGAAACAGGAACCGATGTTAACGGTGCTATAACGAAAGGACGTCACGTCCTTCAGATTGCATCTTCTCAAGGTCATGGCAAGATCATCGACTTACTACTGCATAACGGTCAGTCTGTACTTCTGCTTTGATCTTCATACAGTACACCGAGTATATATATACTATCTATGGACATTCTATACAATGTGTTTTACACAGTTATTCTATACAGTTATTTAATAAAGTTATTTAATAAAGTTATTTAATACCGTTATTTAATGCAGTTATTTATTACAGTTATTTAATACAGTTATTTAATACAGTTATTTAATGCAGTTATTTAATGCAGTTATTTATTACAGTTATTTAATACAGTTATTTAATACAGTTATTTAATACAGTTATTTAATACAGTTATTTAATACAGTTATTTAATACAGTTATTTAATACAGTTATTTAATACAGTTATTTAATACAGTTATTTAATATAGTTATTTAATATAGTTATTTAATACAGTTATTTAATTCAGTTATTTATAGTATATAATTATGGAATACTTATCGTATTAACTTTAACTTTAGATATATTTAATAATGCTTACTATAGAACATTTGTCATACACGTAATCCAGTTCATCCCTTTATTTAATGGCTCCTCGATATAGTTTCTTACAGTTTCCATTGATACCATTCATCAATGTTGAATGTAAATAACATTTCTGTAAATAACATTTCTGTAAATAACATTTCTGTAAATAACATTTCTGTAAATCTAAAACTGCATCAAAGAAGATCGATATTTATTATTAATCATGTTTTATTGTATTTGGTGTATTGGTGTATAGGTGTAAACATTGTCAAATTGGGCTTTCCATATAAACTGAAATTTAGATATTTAAAGGATCTATATTAATATAATGTAATATCTATATTAATATAATTTAAGCAATTTATCTAAAAATATAATATAAATATACTTTGTAAATAATCAATATATGATAAGTTATTAATCCCAAACACAAACTCTAAATTAAAGGATTGCGCGGATTACCATATTATTAAATTTTTATATTATTAATATATAATATATTTATCATAAAGTTATAGTTATAATCTATATGATAACCACATATAATGTAATATAACATAATATAATCTAATAGAACATAATACAAATAAATTAAATTAACTTAACATAACCTATAACTTATATAAACAAAATATATCATCATATAGAACATAATCAGTCTTAATATAAGTAAATAATAAACTCAGTAATTAGTTGGTACTATTCATATTACATCAACATAGAGGTAACACGAAATTTAATATATTTAACGTATCGGATTTTGATAATAGGGGCCGATATCGACGCTGAAGATGATTCAGGAGAGACGGCATTATCAATTGCAGATAAATCATCGGAAAGGCATTTATTCTTGTATAGATGGCAGCAGGTTATCTCCTTCTCCTTCTCCTTCTCCTTCTCCTTCTCCTTCTCCTTCTCCTTCTCCTTCTCCTTCTCCTTCTCCTTCTCCTTCTCCTTCTCCTTCTCCTTCTCCTTCTCCTTCTCCTTCTCCTTCTCCTTCTCCTTCTCCTTCTCCTTCTCCTTCTCCTTCTCCTTCTCCTTCTCCTTCTCCTTCTCCTTCTCCTTCTCCTTCTCCTTCTCCTTCTCCTCCTCCTCCTCCTCCTCCTCCTCCTCCTCCTCCTCCTCCTCCTCCTCCTCCTCCTCCTCCTCCTCCTCCTCCTCCTCCTCCTCCTCCTCCTCCTCCTCCTCCTCCTCCTCCTCCTCCTCCTCCTCCTCCTCCTCCTCCTCCTCCTCCTCCTCCTCCTCCTCCTCCTCCTCCTCCTCCTCCTCCTCCTCCTCCTCCTCCTCCTCCTCCTCCTCCTCCTCCTCCTCCTCCTCCTCCTCCTCCTCCTCCTCCTCCTCCTCCTCCTCCTCCTCCTCCTCCTCCTCCTCCTCCTCCTCCTCCTCCTCCTCCTCCTCCTCCTCCTCCTCCTCCTCCTCCTCCTCCTCCTCCTCCTCCTCCTCCTCCTCCTCCTCCTCCTCCTCCTCCTCCTCCTCCTCCTCCTCCTCCTCCTCCTCCTCCTCCTCCTCCTCCTCCTCCTCCTCCTCCTCCTCCTCCTCCTCCTCCTCCTCCTCCTCCTCCTCCTCCTCCTCCTCCTCCTCCTCCTCCTCCTCATCATTCTCATTCTCCTCCTCCTCCTCCTCATTCTCATTCTCATTCTCCTTCTCATAATGTAATACAACAATACAATACTAGAGAGCTAGGGTAACCAGACCTCGAATAGCCATCCCAAGATTTGCGCATCAGTATTTCGACAGCGTTAATCCAGTTTGGCTAAAAGGTGATATATAAAATAGAATTACTCATGTTCTACTATAAAGTACATACTGTTATTTATTAAATTTATCTAGGATTGTCTTTATTTTAACTAATAATGTTTCGATTATTAATAACATAACTGTATATGTATGTGTACTAACTCAGTATGAATTTAATAAGTCTATAATAAGTGAGAATGTATGCATGTGTCTTGAGCTCATGTCTTGAACAGGCATATTTAGGTATTCCGAATCGCTATGACAACCCTTTTACACCACACATATTTCCCTTCCCTTTATTCCCGCTCCTGTATAATGCCAACAACTTAACAATAGGAAAAAGGGCACAACTCTATTTTGCCCAAGTGCTTCCGTCAGCCGAGTTTGAAGGATCTCATTTCAGCGCCCCGAAGAGGAAAATAGGTTTGAGTATATTAATATAATTCATTATTATATATTATATCAACTTTAGTTGATTATTTATAGAAATAAATTTGGATACTATATTTTGTTATTGGTAAGCTAATATAATATTAATAATTAAATGAATAACATAGAAAATAATGTTATATTAAGAATTATTAATATTTTATGAAACTGCTCTATCCATACTACGAATTATATTCTTCTATAACTAAGTGTAGTCTATCCTACCTAATTATCATTGTCTAATTATCATTGATGTCTCTAATATATTTAAATATTTCGATGTTATCATCTCAGTTAAGATACATTGGTATCGAAGGTCAAGTTAAACGTTGGATTATATCTATTCTTTATGTCTATTGTTAGAATTTCTTCAATGAAAATGAACTCTTCACTATCGAATCTATACCCGATTGAATGGAGTAAATGAATTTACTAATGATCTGTTATCTTTTTATATTTTATATACCTCCAATTAAACAATTTTTTTAATATCATATAAATTACCATCCTCTTCATTTAAACTTATAAATAATTTACACTATGTTGTGATAATGAAAATATTGAATTATATATAATTTACAGTATTGACTGACTGGTTCTCTACTAATTAAGTATCTCTTAATATATGTTAGGCAGAGTATTATATTATATTTCGATCAAGAGATCCACAAACCTATAAACTAACTATACCGATTAAATAATCTTATATCCGATTCACTCACAACTATTTTTATTTCTTTAAACTCTTACCCTTTTAACTTTTAAATATTTGACGTTTATTATATTCAATATCATATTTATTTAATATAGTTCTTAGTTTTTAACCGAATTATATGTTGAAGCTTTTTATTTTACAATTTAATAACATATATCTTATATTATCGAATTTAACGTTGCGCCCTTAGTAAATAATAGAAAGTGAAGAGCTGATCTAGTAATTATATTACTGTTTTAAATCAATCCCTAACCTGGATTAAGCTTCAATATTTATATTTCGCAAATTTAGATTAATATAGAATATTATTCATAAAATTATACCCTGTATCTTTATAACTAGTTATCATTTTCTTTGGTGGATTATACCTTCTGAAATTAACTACATAAATAGCTCAATACGTTAAGTTATTTTCAACGTTTATATATAAACGTATTTTTATTAATTTATTATTAATTAATTATTAATTATTAATTTATTAATTTTACTGCGATATTAATAAACAAACTTATTTTGTTTGTTAGTCAATAAGATATATTATAGTATACATACAATAATAATCTAATCTAATAATAGATAGATATACAATTATTTAAATAAAATAATATACATCAAATGATATTCATATAATATATATTTAATATAGTGTTATAATAATAAGTTATTTATAGCAATATTATCTAAAATATAAATGATATATAATAAGGCAGTTTCTCTTAACGAATGAAACGCGTTTATTAGGTCCCTTGACCTCTAACCTGGGCAGAAGGTCGCGCGCCTTATGCACGGAGAAACCTTACAACAATTGGCTAACCAGTAAAGAAACAGAAGAGGCACGTCAGCGTCTAATCGAGAAAGAGAAAAGGGATCAACTAAAACAGGAAAAGGAAGATAAGTTTGTAATATTTTAGATCCAAATAATATAATTTTTTTAGTTTTTAATTAAAAACAAAAAAATATGTTTTATCAATTTACCTTCCTAAAGAAAGAAATATAACTTTTATACAATTTTAAATAATTATTTTAAATTAAAAACATATTAGATCTGTAATGCAAATACATTCTGAATAGCTCCAACCTGCGATATATTTTAATTTAATATCGATAAATATCTATCTGTAATATACTCTATATATGGTATTTTAATTTGTACTGCGGTCTAGATTATATGGCACATATGCCCATATATACACTCAAGAGTTAATATGAATATATATTATTTGAAGTAGTAAGTATCGACCAGTTTTACAGTTATTACTGAAACTAAAATTATGTAATTGAAATAGCAATAAATATAAAATATTCACGTAAATAATATTTATCACAATAATTAAAAATACTTTTTTACATTCCACAATTTTCGTGGGAATTCGTTAATTTCTAAAAATGAATTTTAAAATATCATTGTTAACTTTTTAGTTATTAATTATTTTCGAATTTCATTGTCTTTTTAATTTGATATAAAATACATATATATATATATATATATATATATATATATATATATGTATATATATATATATATATAGATATATATATATATATATATATATATATATATATCAACATATATATTCAGTATTGATACATAACACACACATATATAATTATGTATATAATATTACATGCTTACGATATTTTTATAATCATATTAAATCATCAAATGATCTATTTCATATGTACATTTTTACAGAAAGAGACTAGTCGAGATGCAAGATAAATCCTACGAGCAATGGCTCAGCTCCAAAGAACAACAAAAAGTACCTTCATCAACTAAAAAAGGTTATTAATGTACAATTTGCGGAGATCTCCATATTTAATGAATTTTGCATGAATATAATTTATACATATATTTAGATAAATACTTATGAGTATTAATACAATATGAACAAAACATATATCTATTAATTTAAATGAAATTCGATTTAACATTGGTGTTTGACAATACTGTATAATAAACAATAATTAATGTATATTATATAACACCAATATTAAATATCATTTCATTCAAATTAATAAGTGTATGTTTTTGTTCATATCATAAATATACCCATGAAATTATTTATATACATATAAATATATGTAAGCTCAAGAAACAATTCAGGTCAATTTAGTTGTTTAGTTATGTAACAAACAATTTTATTATAAATATTATAAATATATTATCGTTATTTTTTATTTAAAATAATTATATAAGATTGCATAACAGTACGTGATCAGATTTCTTTTATGCTAATTAGCATTAATGCTTATACAAGTTTACTAGAGATATATAATTGTAGTAAATTCATTTTATACCATTACGCAGGTGCAACTAAGGATGAAAAGGAGCAATCAACATCTGCAAGCATTATACAACAAAGTTCTTACCGAATATATATAATTATTAAAAAATCATATGTTTTATTTTAATAAACTAAACATATTTTAATTGAAACTGATGAAATAATAAATTAAATTGTATTAACCAAAAATGAAACTACCTTTTTATTATTTACTTTTACATTCCGCACTCCTCCAGACACCCTCCATAACGGACCACTTACCATGACCGACATTCTGGATAACATAAAGAGGAAGAGATTGTTAGCTAGGGAGGAACAGGAAGAGTCAGGATTCGAGAACAGTCGCAGTCACAGTCGCAAGTAAGTGTATGGATTGTTATATGTCAATTGTATTATACATAGTTCTATATATTACTATAATATACTAAATATATACACACATATATATATATATATTTATATATAAAATTATATAAACTTACAATTTATAAACACACATATTTTTTACTTGTTCAATTTTTTAAAAGTTTATATTATAAATGTTTGCTATAATTACGATAAGAACAATATACTTACCCCTTTCGTAATATCCACAATCCTTAGCGACTCAAAAAGAACACAAGACTTAGTTACAGATGACCAGTGGCTGACACTTTCCTCCACGGAACTCTATCAGAAACTCAAGAACTGCTCGCTCCCCAATATTTTTACATAAACATCCGGTCATTCTGAAATGCCGTTAGTTTATCTTTCGATTACTCGGACACCCTTCACCGGGAAACTATGGTAACTACCCATTAGGATACTCTACCACTCCTAAACACCATCACTAGACAAACGTGTTATACTGATACTCTGATATCTCATAACTTGAAAATGAGTCCTCTACATAAAATTTACATCATTTGGAAATGTCAACTCAATATTTGCATACCTTGCCCCTCTGTGATAATGGCACACTAAGGTCAAACCATTCAGACCGTGCATTGAATTTCACAATTCACTTGCCCATCATATGCTAGAGGTTGAGATACGCTATAGGATATACGTCTTTATATACGTCTTTATATACGTCTTTATATACGTCTTTATATACGTCTTTATATACGTCTTTATATACGTCTTTATATACGTCTTTATATACGTCTTTATATACGTCTTTATATACGTCTTTATATACGTCTTTATATACGTCTTTATATACGTCTTTATATACGTCTTTATATACGTCTTTATATACGTCTTTATATACGTCTTTATATACGTCTTTATATACGTCTTTATATACGTCTTTATATACGTCTTTATATACGTCTTTATATACGTCTTTATATACGTCTTTATATACGTCTTTATATACGTCTTTATATACGTCTTTATATACGTCTTTATATACGTCTTTATATACGTCTTTATATACGTCTTTATATACGTCTTTATATACGTCTTTATATACGTCTTTATATACGTCTTTATATACGTCTTTATATACGTCTTTATATACGTCTTTATATACGTCTTTATATACGTCTTTATATACGTCTTTATATACGTCTTTATATACGTCTTTATATACGTCTTTATATACGTCTTTATATACGTCTTTATATACGTCTTTATATACGTCTTTATATACGTCTTTATATACGTCTTTATATACGTCTTTATATACGTCTTTATATACGTCTTTATATACGTCTTTATATACGTCTTTATATACGTCTTTATATACGTCTTTATATACGTCTTTATATAGACCTCAATGGGACGTTTGGTTGCAGCCTGATAGTTATAATACCAAGCTATTTTAAAACTTTACTATGGAATATTTCTTTCTATAGTTTACATCACAATTGACAGTACGTTTTTTTTTACATACGGTGCCAACACAAATCTTTGCCTATTCAATTCGATCACGTAGTGCTATAAGCTGTTAGTCAGAATGAATACCGTCATAATGTAATTTGCCTTCCCGCAATGCCTCCCTGTATTCGGCGTCTATGTTTGATATATATTATGTAACGACTTGTAGAGTTTTTCCAAGAGTTCTGTGATATTTTAATAAATGTTTGTAAATAAACTATTTGCTCGCTATATTATCTAATTTAGAATTATTTACCCTGTTATTTATCATTAATAATTACATTACTATACATATTTTAAAGAAAATAATATTTCTAAAATAACTATAAATAAAAATTATATTATGTTATTTATATTCGAAACACAACCTATAAAATATATATAATTTAAATTTAAATTTAAATAATGGTAGGCTATTCCTTATATATATATAGTAACTAACATACTTATATATATATATATATATATATATATATATATATATATTTCTTTTAATATCAAAGCACACTAATTTATAATAATTTCCGAAAATACATAATTCGTAACTATGATGAATGTTAAAATAGAAATAGTTTAAATATTTGTAATATATAATAAATACATGTCCATAAATAAGAACATTTATCAATATACGTAAATTAATGAGTTTGTGCATATTAACGTAAGTAAGTATTTAACATAATCGAAATTAGTAAATATTTAAACCATTGTTTAACATATAATAACTTCGTATATATAATAGATATTTTATTTAATTAATAGCGATTTTCACATTTGATAACGAAATATATATCAATGAATACATATATAGATACAATACTGATTGTACTTATCCTATAACTCATAATGTACTAGTCATTTAATATCAATTGCTAAACACCAGAGAACAACACCACAAATAATTACTTACCAATAACCAACCAAAATCATAATCAATCTAGTACTTGAAGTTAAACAATACAGTAAATTACTTCTTAAAATATTCATACATATATTTGAGTATACCAATAAAATAATCATTATGAACAACATAATAATAATAATGTAATATAAATATCACTCTCTGAATGCACAAGCCATACGAACTGTTCTCTATTCCATAACATTACTCTATAATCATATTATTATAAAGTAATAATAATAACTAATAATCAATCTGGATTATAATATACTCTATATAAATTAAGTTTGATATCTTAAATATAAATGAATTATAAATAAATATTGATTTCAAGTATATTTTATTAGAAATATTTAAAGTTATTTATAATGTTTTAAAAAAAAACTACTACTATATTATACTTTATATATATATATATATATATATATATATATTGAGATACTAGTATGACAATTCTAATATAGTATACATAAGTAATAATATATCAGATGCTATTTTTTCTCACAATGAATAACTTATAAAATTATCTATATAACTTATTTTGATTTATTGAGTAAATTTATTATATGATGAACATTACATTTTTATATTTCATATAAACATATCATTGTAAGTATACAAAGAGCCCATAATACATATATATATATATATATATATATATATATATAGTAATATACGTGGTATATACTACTATATACCATGTTTTATATATTTTAGTCAACGATCTTGGACTCAAATATTTTTAATTACCTTTAATTAAATATTATAATATATAAAATATATTTTTTATATAACCATATATAGTTTTATTTCAAGCAATATATAAATATTATAATAATTGAATATATAATATTTAATATTAATATATAAATTTTGTTAAATTTTGTCTTTTGCTAAAATTAATATTCTCATTTCGTTAATAAAATAGATCTACAACGGTGTATTTGATTTCCCCTATAGCCAAGTAGTCGGAAACACACTCAATAGAAGGTATACCTACTACTGTGTTATGAGCTGGTGAATATTTCAAATACGTTAAGAACCTATTCACCGCGTCTCGCGTCATTCTCCATAGTTACCGAAGGAGACTCATTGCACCGCGTGATGACGTCACTGATATTCGGTTCTATTGCGTCATATTATCAACCGACTGGCGTTGCGCAACAACAGGTATCCGGGCAACCGATCGGTCATCGCGAAGTCTAGTGATAGCTTCGTATAATAATTATTCACGCAGTATATATAAATATATACTATACGATTATTTGAATACTGCCAAGGTAATCTTGGATACTACATTATATAGAATTATGCAATTAGAATGCTACAATATATAATATTACGTATCGACCTTCATTTTGATTCCACAGTCAAGCCAACCGCTTACAAGCGCATGTAGTTTATTGCAGAGAGCTAGTTTTGTTTAATAAGACAATAGTTTTTAAACAACATCTTGGAAATTTGTTATTAAATTTATTTAGTTTAAACTTGATAGAATGTGCGCCGATACGAGAAATTGTTTAGATGCAGTGCTTTAATATAATAAACTATCTTATACGATTTAGGATTACAATCTTTGTTTTCAGACCGTTATTCCCTCATTGGAATGCCTACTCCCAATTCGTACTGAGGAACGAATTTACCTTCATATTATTATTTATTAAGTCTTTTTCATAATCAGTATTAATATAATATATTTCAATGTAAAAAGCGCTGAATATCATGTTGGTATTAGTACATTAACAATACTAGGGAAATCATAAGATCCACAGTAAAGAAGATGGTGGGGGATTATCAAAATAATATATATATATATATATATATATATTTAATTAAATTAATATATATTTCTGTGAAATAGTCAGGTAAATTAGTCATGGATATGTTCGTGCCAGTACCGAGAACTGGCAGATTTCGATGATAGGTGACATTAGCTGCCGCCCGTTGCTAGGCAACCTGACGATTATGTAATTCGCGTAGAGAGGTCATACTGAGGTCGCCACTAAGTGTATCGGACAAGTGAAGCGACGAGCGTTCTGCGATTGACAGAAAGTTATTAAAAACCAGAGACTTCCTAGTTAATAACTGGATACTAATTATGAATCGTAAAATATTTTATCCGTACTCTATAATCGTAAAACTATATTATCCTTACGATTACGTATATGTTTGAATTTAGTTTGTTTATTGATTATAATATAGCATAAGAAAGCAATAGTTTAAGTTAAAATATATAAATTAAATATAAAAGTTTCAACTATTAATATATTAATGAATTGAATAGATAACGTATTATATAAGTTATATTTATAACTTATATAATAACGTATACGTTATTATATACTATAAAAAATATATAATTATAGATAATAAGAAGTTATGGAAAAAACTTTAAAGATAATATAATATAAATACTTTCATTTATTCAGACTATAGTTCATGTATTCATTTATTTATTTATTTATTCATTTATTCAGACTATTCAGTCTATTAG
Source organism: Osedax frankpressi (assembly GCA_964035775.1). Lineage (NCBI taxonomy): Eukaryota > Metazoa > Annelida > Polychaeta > Sabellida > Siboglinidae > Osedax > Osedax frankpressi. The sequence goes on along the minus strand of OZ038317.1, from coordinate 6,824,432 downwards.
TATACTAAAATATGCGCTAGAGAAGTTCTGAACTGATAAATCACTCAAAAATGAAAAGATTAATAAAGAATGATTATGTCAAATCCTAATTTGATTCATTTACTGAGTATATATTTATTGAGTATATTATTAAAATTTATTGAGTATATTTATTGAGTATAAATTTATTGAGTATATATTAAAATATTATGACAATTTTGTTTTACATGAATATATTATGACTAAATTTAGTAAAAATTCCACATCATAGAAATGCGCCTATTTATATATGTAGTTCATTAACTGCAGATATCAATGGATATACAGAGAAATTAAACTAGCCTAGTAACCATTCATGATAGAAAAAAACTATTTAATTAGATATAATGTTCTCAGTAATTATAATTATAAACTATAGTTTAATACTATATATCATTAAAATAAACGTAATGCTTTTCTCTGAATTACCACCCACTATTTCAATTAAATACGATCATATATTATATATTAATTCTGATAAACTTAATTCTGATAATGAATTCACGAAGCTGAATGATATATAGTGGATATTAATTATAATTAAAATTATTTTAATATGAATATTATTCATATCGGGGAAATATGAAATCTAAATTAATAGACGACTAAATAATAGCGGAAATGAATAGTTATTATATTTTCTTAAGTATTCAAATATTCATTTATTTTTAAAGTTGCCTAATATATATATATATATATATATATATATATATAATTATGTATATATATATATATATATATATATATATATTTATATATTTATATATATATATATATATATATATATATAAATATATAATAAATATTATAATAATTGAATATATTTTAATATTAATATTTGAAATTTTGGTTTTGCAAAAAATAATATTATTCTTTAGTCTTTATAAAATAGAGCTACAACAATGTATCTGATTCCTCCTAAAGCCCTGCAGTTGAAAACATACTCTGAGATATATGTTTATATATATGTATATTTTTAAGTATCTAAGATTATACAAGTAGATATTTAAGTGTCTAATGTTATATAAGTATTTAATGTTATTCAAGTAGATATTAAAGTATGTTTGGTTATGTGAGTATATATTTAATTATCTATAAAGATATTTAAGTATCTTAGCTTACTTAAGTAGATATTTAAGTTTATTTATGCAGATATTTAAGTATCTAAGGTATTTAAGTAGAAATGTAAGTAGTTCATGTTGTCTAAGGGTATTTCTAATTATATAAGCGTAAATAACCTAGGGTATATAGGTGGATACTTAATCATCTAAGATTTTAAGTAGATATTGAAGGTATCTAAGAATATGCATGTATCTTAATAAATATCCAAGTACGATGAGTTTGAATTAAGATATTAGCTAAACTTTCACCTGCTTTTGGTAAAAAGAAATTCGCAATGTAGTTGAGAAACCTACCGCCAGGTGGACTCGTTGTTGAGATTTCTAATCACTAGATATAATGGTCTCCATCTCAGAGGTGTTGTCAGATATACACAAGGGGAGTTACGGGGAAATATATAGGCAGTGAGATGTATTACATGAGCAAACTTAGGATGATTACTCGAGTTACATTACGTCATAATTATGACATAGGAGAAACACCTTTAGCATAGCTAATTAACACATAACAATACATTATGATTTATGTCTTAGATTACCTTTTCATAAATTCATAATTCTTAGGAAAATGATAAAATGTATAACTGTATTATATAATTTTACTAAACTACATATTATATAAATCAGTATAACATATAAACCAACCATATTAGATTAAATAATATTATGTTATTGAAATGAAAAATATCTTTAATTAGAAAATTCGCCACATATTTAAATAGTGTTTATGTCATTTTACTACAAAATATAAACTTATATATATATATATATATATATAGTTGATTAATAAATTATACCTTATCATTTATTTTAATATCTTTACAGTCCTAATATGACTTATAGATTTTAAGAGAGTTACTGAACAATGAAAAGACGAATTCAATGTTATTTTAATTATGTAATAAATGTATTATATTGAAACGTATATTTAATGATTACTATATAGATTAAGAACTACCAAATTATTTTAGAATTTATAACACATTAATATAATATATGTTATAATGTATATGATATATATGTTATATATATATATATATATATATATATATATATGATATATATATAAATGTATTGATTAAAGCAAACTATTTTCACTATTAATGCACAATTTAATTTATCAATACATTTTTGAATGTGTACAGAAAATATACTTACTTAGTGAGTTACTTTTGATTTTATGACAATTACGAGGACACATTTAATACACCTCTATGATTGACAGTCTAGTTAGTGGGTAGATAGGTTTGTTGTCACGTGGTATTGAATTTCATACTCCACCATCTGATCATTATATATATATTAACATACCAATTTTTCATATATGCTCATATATCGCATGGGTAAATATAACATAAGTGAATGTAATGTGAAAAAATTACATTTCTTAATATAATGTATATACAAAAAGCGAGGATTATTCTATTTTTTTAATATTACATCTCTTAATATTGTGGAAATTAATGTTTTTATTAATATAATAATGTGCCAACTATATTACTATCTGGGATAGTAGTACAGTAGTATATATACTAATATATATAGTATATTATATATAATATACTATAATATACTCTACTATACTATACTATAATATATAATATGATACTATACAATAATATACTAAATAATACAATAATACATTATAATATACTATACTATACCATACTATACTATATTATACTATAATATACTATACTATACTATACTAAAGACTCAATAAAATTTCTAGAAAATCGCTTGTTTGAAACTTTTTTAATAAATGCAACATTATATTGTTTAATAAAACTTTGATAGGAGTTATATATTTTAAATATGAAGAGTATACCGTAATTTATTAAAAATAAATTATATATTAAAGTATATTTACTATATAATAATATTAGATTTTAACGCTAATTACTTGAAAACTAATATTAATAATCTTGTATCTGTAAAACTACATACATATTTCTAAAAGCACATCATAATTAGTTATAGTTATTTGTTTATCTACTGTGCCATGATATATTCATAATAACGGAATATAAACAATACGATTGTATGAATTGTAAGAACTTGTCACTTGGGAGTAGGGAAAATTATTTTTGGATCGCTGTTTTCTTTTTATCAACATTAATTTTAATATATATATTATTATATAATTCTATCTTTTAAAATAAATGTATCTATAAATACATTTGTTGAGAATATGTTCTCAGCAGATACAATTTGAGAATATGTCTTATACTAATTAAATATTTTGTTCATTTTATTTTCAAATATCCTTATGATTTATATATAAATATATATATATATATATATATATATATATATATCCAGTGTAGGTTAATCTAAATGCACATATTTACATATCTATGGTATTAAGAAATTATAGAATTCACTAAATAATATATTATAGGACATGCACAGGACATGACTAATAAAGGTATCTCCCTAATCAGTCGAATATTACATCGGATAAAGTTCATTTATACGTAACTCAATATTTGATATCGAATTCAGGTAAATGTCGAGCCATATGATTAATCTTTATATAACACACTGTAATATGACACCCAATGCAAAGCTAGAGAGAATGCTTAATGTGTTACGTGAGAGGGTAATAAGAGAACGGGAATGTTTTTAATTCGAAGATAACACTTATGTTTATTCTATCACAACTTTACCATTAGAGAGTATTTCCATTACATTATTTAAGAACAATAAAATGATATCACTATTTAATATTCATGCGAATGTAATATTACAATGTGAGTATTTATTAGTAATAATTTTAAAATATATACATAACTTTTTATTAACTAATATTTATTATTATTATATAATATATCATCATAATGGTTATTAGTAATTATATATTATATTGTATTACTTATTAATTATTATATACATTATTGTTATAATAATTATTAATTACTATATTCTATAGTGATTTAACAATTATTAATTATTATACACTATATTGTGTTAATACTTAATATATATTATAATGTTTACCTGTATAACTAATATCTATGTATGATTTTCGTTTTATAATATTATTATAAAAGTGATTTTAATATTTATAAAGAATACAAGTTATATCATTATGATTGCCCAATTGAATAATTAATTATCATGGTATGAATGTATATGTATATATATATATATATATATATATATATATATTATCTATAGACAATGTATACACATTAATAATTAATATCGCCATGGAGTTTAACGAAATGTACTTCAATAAAGATCGTAATGAAATAAAAATGAATTTCAAATAATAATTGACGCAGTCAGCCCCGAGGGTGAACAATCTAAATCAGTTTAGGAGGGCTGACCAATGTCCAGTGGACATCCTACGACCGGATGTTGTCGGTAATCACACATTTAGCTTCCGGGAATTGGGGGAAGAGGGCACACGAGCGATGAAGGGGCGTTCAAAGCTGTAAATCTGCTGCGTAGTCTGGTGTACCGACTATTGTCGTCGGACAATTGTATAGGCACCTGCAAGGTCACGACCTCCTTCCTCTGGGGTCGGGTTGTAAATAAATAGAACACGCCCTCTGGCGACGGGTAACGCCCACTCAGTAATGAAGAGGGCGGGGTGTGATAAAATCGTAGATTATTGATGTTTGGCGAGATTGAAGTAGTGGAGGTGGCGGATAATCGGAATTCCAAAGAAGTTTTATAAATAATCGCATTTCCGGTGCCGACCTTTAATTTAGACGTACGGTGGTGTGAATAAACATTATGTGAATAAACATTATGTATTACGTCATACCCGAGTTATGCGTATTAGACTTGATATGTATTTATTATTTGATGAAAATAAATAATATATATATATATATATATATATATATATATATATATATATATATATATTCTTGTTAAATCTTCATAACACTATGTAATAGTTGGTATTTATGTTAAATAATATTTCTATTTTTATAAATGAAAATATATTTCATATTGATATTTTATATAATTTAGGATATCTGCAATGGTATGTATTTAATTAAAGTAACGCATTATTATATTAATAATAAGTAACGCAGTATGGATTTATTTGTATGTATTGTACTTATAATAACTACGGAGGTATTCTAATAACTTAGAAATATCATTAGTAGAAATAATGATATAAATATATTCATTCTAACAAGTGAAACTATATGAACATTCCGGTGTTACAATAGGAGAGCTAGTTTGACATATGTAGCATTCTATTCCAACTTGTACTATGGTCAACTTTGTCTATCCTTCATTTTAACTTTTTATTTTCCGGATATAGTTGCATATATATTTATTTATATATTGCTCGATAGGATTCTCCTAAAAGAGGAACTGATCAAGCGGAACCGGCGAAAATATAAATATTAATAATGTATCATTGAGGCTTCAATAAATTAATATTATATGAATTATATATATATATATATATATATATATATATATATACGGTGTATTATGTTAATTATTTCCCAGCTATATGATTAACTTTATATATATTAATAATAATGTAATTTCATCAATATGAGAATAATAAATAAATTTCCGTTAACGATATAAGAAGATCATATAGATAATTAATATATATATACATATATATATACATAGCAATATATATGTATGTTTGTAATATAGAAGTAAATTATTTATTTATCTTGATCACATAATTCCAAATTAAATAATAAATAAATGATATAGAATCATACAAATATATTAAATAAAGAAACTTTGAAATTTAAAAAGTATTTACCAATTAACAACTAATATTTTACCGGACTTACTTACTGTATCCGTTAACGATCTAATTACCAATAATCATACAATTGGTAACCTAATACTGCATATCTATATTCCCTTTCTTTCTCACCCCTCTATCTATCTCATTCTCTCTCATTCTCACCCCTCTATCTCTCTCATTATCACCCCTCTATCTCTCTCTCTCTCTCTCTCTCTCTCTCTCTCTCTCTCTCTCTCTCTCTCTCTCTCTCTCTCTCTCTCTCTCTCTCTCTCTCTCTCTCTCTCTCTCTCTCTCTCTCTCTCTCTCTCTCTCTCTCTCTCTCTCTCTCTCTCTCTCTCTCTCTCTCTCTCTCTCTCTCTTCTCTCTCTCTCTCTCTCTCTCTCTCTCTCTCTCTCTCTCTCTCTCTCTCTCTCTCTCTCTCTCTCTCTCTCTCTCTCTCTCTCTCTCTCTCTCTCTCTCTCTCTCTCTCTCTCTCTCTCTCTCTCTCTCTCTCTCTCTCTCTCTCTCTCTCTCTCTCTCTCTCTCTCTCTCTCTCTCTCTCTCTCTCTCTCTCTCTCTCTCTCTCTCTCTCTCTCTCTCTCTCTCTCTCTCTCTCTCTCTCTCTCTCTCTCTCTCTCTCTCTCTCTCTCTCTCTCTCTCTCTCTCTCTCTCTCTCTCTCTCTCTCTCTCTCTCTCTCTCTCTCTCTCTCTCTCTCTCTCTCTCTCTCTCTCTCTCTCTCTCTCTCTCTCTCTCTCTCTCCTCTCTCTCTCTCTCTCTCTCTCTCTCTCTCTCTCTCCTCTCTCTCTCTCTCTCTCTCTCTCTCTCTCTCTCTCTCTCTCTCTCTCTCTCTCTCTCTCTCTCTCTCTCTCTCTCTCTCTCTCTTTCACCAATGTAGCTATATCAAAACAAAAGTTGGCCTCGGATTAAATATTGCATAATATCTTGACCATCGACATCATCGTTATTATTATCATAATATTAATATTGGTCAGTGGAGATGGCGGCGGATCAAGTGTCCCTGTGATCGTAAGCGGACGACGATTTACTTCTGACCGCAGCGGTCATTCGCGTGTTGTATGGCGATAGAGGGTGCTAATACCCTAATTACCAGAGCATTCGATGGTCACGCAGAGTAATGAGGTTCGACACCTATCATTACACACGTATATAGGTATGTGTGTAGACTGAAGATTCTTATATATATATATATATATATATATATATATATATATATATATATATATATACCTACATATTTCATATCATACCAGGTATTTTTAACTATAGTTATCATATCTTATAAGCAGTTATAATAATGGTTATAATCATGTGTGTATTTATCCACTGTAACTAATGTTTCTTGATAGTCCCCGTATCTAAATGGGTTCCTGATTAATTGTAAAGTAACGGACTTCTGTATTGCAATACCAGTTCCATGTATATTATAATATTAACATTATATAAAATTATATAACATTATATAATATTATATACCATTATATAAAAGTATATAACATTATATAAAATAATATAACATTATATAAAATAATATAACATTATATAACATTATATATACATTCAATAACGTTATATAACATTATATAAAAGTTCATTGAGTAGCATAATATAGGGAGAATTTATTAATTTAATGAATTTATACATTTAATGAATCATTAAACATCAGGAGATAGGGAAACTCGTTATACTTTATTATGTATCACTTTATTATATATAGTATTTATATTATATATAGTATCAATAATATATATATATATATATATATATATATATAATGTATTGTATGTATATTATATATAGTATATATTATGTATATAAATATACATAGTAATCGTATATATTTTTATAATAGTATGTGTCTGAATCTATACCTGTGTATAATAGTATGTGTCTGTACCTGTGTGTAAGTGCATATATATATTTGTATATGTGTGTATGTTGTGTGTATGTATGCGTGTGTTTGTGTGTGTTTGTATGTGTGTATATGTGTGTGTTTGTATGTGTAGCTATGTATGTATGTGCGCGCGTGTATGTGTGTATATATATATATGTATCTATGTATATTATTTGTATGTGTGTGTATCTGTGTGTGTATGTGTGTAGGTCCATATATATTTATATATATTTATATATATATAAGCATACATGTATGTATATCTATGTGTGTTTGTGTGTATATGTATGTGTCTGTGCATGGTTATAAAAGCGTACACTTTTACGCAGACTATTATATGCACTAGAATGTTACATTCCTTTAGGTGCCTGGATTATTCGTGCAGAATATACGTCACGTGTTTCATATTCTAATGTAAACTGCAGATAAAACAACGTTAGAGGTTTATTCGTAATTGGTCATCGGAAACTATAGATTTACGTCTGTAAGTAGTGGTCATCTTCTTCAAATGCTATCGTACAACAATGGGTCGCTGTCTTGCTCTGTAATTAGCGAGGTTTAAGGTGTTTGCAGATATCCGCGCATGCGTACAATGAAATTTGAAACGACACGCAATATCGTTACAATTTTACATTTCGCATACAAATTTGTTACAAAAGTATTGTATTCTTGTTATGTGTTACTTACATCTGATATAATAACAATATAAACATAGATTAATAATATAAATGTAATGGTGAACATACGTATAATAGTTAATATAGATATAATAGCGAATAAACATATAATTATGAATATAACTCATTATTATTTAATCATTATTAATCGTCAATTAATTTATTTTATTATCTGATTTTAAAAATAAGTTTAAATTAAATTGCAAATACATTTATTTTATATTATTTACTTATTTTTATTATTATCTACTCTCCTTATATGCCATTTTACTTTATTTCTATATATTATATTATAATATTATATACATAATAAGTAATAAGTGATAATAATCTTATTTAAAGTGTTAATACAATAAAATAATAATAAAACTTTAGAAGTTTATATCTCAGAATATTGTTATCAGTTTTATTAAACGATGATATCTTTTTAAAATTTTGAAATTTTAAACTATTTCTTATAAAAACATCCTACTATAAAATCTACGACTAAACAGTTTAGATACATTTATAATAAAAAAATATGGGAAAAAAGAGATTAAAAAATAAATATATAAACTTATTTAACGTGGTCTTCTAAATGTCTAATTATTTAATTAGTCATTATTTTATATCTCTTAAAAATTATCACCATTTAAATAGACATATTTCCCCTATGTATATTATTATATTATATGTAAATTCCTCGAAGGTCTCCTTAATTATTGAAATAATAAATCGAATAAATCCAGTTATCCTTTTTAAGTAATGTTAATTACATTATATGGTATATATATATATATATATATATATACCATAATCCTCTAATATACATAAAAACATATATAATTTGTCAGATTTAATCATATAAGAATATAATTATAAATATTATTGAATATTATTTGTTTTGTACATTATATAATCTCAGAGATTATATATAATCTCATCTTAAATATAAGCTATAATTGATTGCATAACGCTATCGTTATAAACATATTATATTCATACTTTAATAGCGTTTTATTTAAAAATGGAATATTATTATTAATAATAATCTTTAACAGTATTATCTAATGATATACTGTAATTTCCATATACGATTACGTGCATTATAAAAATGATATGAAACCATAACATGGAATAATATATCCATATAATAATATTCTCTACATCATATATTTAAAACTAAATAACTATTTAATCGATATCCGAATCCATTATCTCCGGCCGATATTCTCAACCGATACGCCGATATCGAGGTTGCTTGTTTAGTTATAACGGTGTATTCACCTCGCCAAGGGGCTACACCGGATGGAATGCCGAGTCGAACATGTGTCGGTGTTAGCAAACAATCGAATGCGCCTGCTAGAACACACTAATTCACGTCTGCTTTCGATTATTGACTGCTAAACGGGAAACTATTAATTCGTGCGCGGTTGAGCGATATTGAGTGATTTAACCAGCTGACTTTATCTCTGCGAGCACTTCCTGTAACAGTTATTTCTAAATTTAGAAAGAATTTGATATCGTCCGTTTGGAATATAATAGTACACCTTGTGAAACGCGTGAAGAAGCACATGTATACACTCACGCACAAACAAACACACACACTCACGCACACACAAACACACACACACACACACACACACACACACACACATATATATATATATATATATATATTTATATATCTTAATATTTTATTTTATAATAAACCTTTGCTTATGACATATGTCGTAAGCATAACGGTATAACTTTACTATATGTTTGTAAAGTTATAATATCATTCATTATTTTGTAGATCATTGATAGTACATTATAATTATAATTATTATAATTAATGTAAATGTAATCTAATTTAATATTGTATATATTATTTCACAAATTAATATAATTATTAAGTTATACTTTTAAATAATATCTAATTAATAATTGTTTAATACACAATACACATTATTACATATTATATCTATGATATATTATGTAAGTAGAAAATACTTTATAATGAAATAAAAATACACACAAAAATGAAGGAATATATGAAATCGGACAATATGTATTATTAAAGTATTATTAAAATAGAATACATACTTTCCTTGTATCATCTATAAATGTATATTTATCTGTTTATCATTTATCACTATACTATAGTGAGTTTTATTATGAAAAAGTTTATATTATGATAATGTAACTTTATATTATGATATTGTAACTTTATATTATGATATTGTAACTTTATATTATGATATTATATTTTCTAGTGTCAACGATTTAATTTATTTTTATTTATAATTTTAAATTGTATATAGCTATACACACACACACACATATATATATATATATATATATATATATATATATACATATATACATATATGGTAAATATAGGATATGATTATTCAAAATATTTTAATTAAAATATTTTCTAAATTACAATAAATATGAGTAATAATTAACATTTTATATAATCCATTGTTATAAATTAATAAATATAAATTAGCATATATAAAATTATAAGATATATTAATTATACTTAAATAATATTTATCATCTTAAAATAAAATATATATTATATAGATATATTAATATTTATTTAATATTAATTTATTTACATCGTATATAAATTATCATACCGGTGATGTAATATTTTAATCAAATAAAATGTTATATAATATATGATATATGAATATTAGTAATTATTTATCTATAATCAAAATTAAAAAATATATAACTTATTTAAGTACGAACTAAGAGATGAATTTATTGTATAAGTCAAATCAGATCCATCAACACACGTCTGTGATGGAATACAGATACACGGGAATACATTATAATCATATTAGTCACGTGACTGGCCGATATTTAATCTCACCTACGATGATCAAAGTAACAGCTTTCACACGGCATATATTACACCGGTAATGATTGCAGATACTCTACTACGTTTATAAGTCAAATGATAGGCGATTGACCAATTTAAGGCGATATTATTATCGTTATTACGATATTACTTACTTAATAATCCTGATATAGGTTAGAAAATACAAATAATATCAAGTAATCCTAATGTTTACCACTGAAATTTCATCTGTCTAGTCCACCAACATATTCGATAACACCACTAATAGATTCTATAGTTAATCGGACCCGTTTTATGGACTAAACGCGCTGATAAAATCGCCATCAAAGCGTTCCTCGGAGTTGCTGTGTAAACTGAAGATGTAAACAGGAAATCATCTGTTCGACATACATAAATAAACAATAATGGCACACTTTACCACTTCACCTAGCGTTTAAAACACGTGCGATAGTTAATATAATATACATTGCTTATGCTAGGAATATTTCACATGTTATATTATATAATGTATATTTCATATATTCTATTATATAATGTATATTTCATATATTCTATTATATAAAATATAGGTTACAAAAAATAGTAAATATATCATTATATATATATCAGACAGAAAAATGATGGCAGAATAAATATTGGAATTGGTTCAGATATTAAAATACCTCTTCACAAAGTCTATATAGCTGTAGTTAATAATGTTATATATTATAATTCTTATAATTTATTAATTGTTGTTAATATTTAGAACAAATTGAAGTTTAATGCAAATTAAATTTTAAATTATTTTTCAATAAAAACACAAAGATTTTAAATTATTACACATATGTGTATATGCAAATAGTTATTTATTAATATACCAAATGTATACTAATTAAATGATTTATATTTCGAATTATAAAAATAATTATAAATTTAATTAATCTAAATTTAATATTATATATATATTTTTTACATATAGTTTATATTTAAATATAAATCTGCTTAGTTTTTAAAATAAATCTAATTATAATACATACATTGTTAATTATGCCATAGTTTTTTTGATGTTTTTAATACGAAAGTTTGTATTCACATATAGATATAAGTAAAATGGCATTTGTACAACGGATTTCATTAGGTAACGTGACGTCGATGGGCGGTCTCAGTTATTCGAATTGCGGTGGTCAAGTGGTCATCGGGATTAATGATAATCGACCGCGAAACTCTTTTATGTGCGCGCTCCGACTGACCACGGGGTCGTAGTATTGGTCGGTATTCGAGACATCCCTACCATGGGGGGTGGTTTATTGAGAAGTGCTATATCGTGGCAGTGGTCACTAATGGTAATGCGGTACTATACTGGTTAATAGGTATCGGTAAAGGAAACATTAAATACGGCCCACGTATGTCGAAAGAAAATCTTAAATGCGTATTAAAGTTTTAAAGTTAAATTTGACCTAAAAATATACTTTCTTCTTATTAATTTGGGCAAATAATGATAAATAATGAGTAACAATAAGCAATAAATACTTATGTTATAAGATATATATTTATGGTGGAATACTTACAATAGTAATACATTGTTTTATATAATAACCACGATATTAATCTCACGATATCGAAACTATTGTTTTAACTTCAGTAATGCAAACTCACAAATTGTTCTCTTGGTAATTTAAAGTTACAACTAAATCTAGTGAAATGTCCAAATTATATTTATATTGATTTATAAAATGAATAGAAAATGTAAATTCTCAGTTTTATTGAAGTGAAATCAAATGAATAAGAATAAGCAGATCTGAACGAATAGAAATATCGAGCGTAACAATGACGTTTTTATCCAACACGAGTAGACAATAGCATTGTAGTATAGTAGAATTGTATACTATAATAGTAGTATTGCGAATATTCATCGGGTTACTCTGAGATCATTGACAGGTCCATGGGGTCATCTGGAGCGGGTCATGGGTGCGCTAGTTTGAGTGGTTGTCAACTGTTACGTAATCGGAGTCTGTGCGAATTAATGTGTCAGTTACCATGTCCGTGTCGGCGTAAGTCGAAGTGTCAGTTATAATATCAGAGTATTTGGCAGATTCGATATCCGAACATTCGTGTCTGTCTGAGTAAGTAATAGTACGTGCTTGTCATAAATAACAGTAACAGCAAATAGGTAAAGGCAAATTCATGCCATTGTTTAAATCATTAGATTATATAATGCCGATGGGCAATGCATACATAGAAATAACTCCTCTATAATAACTATATAGTTTAGAATGAGAAAAATAACTTATCACAGTAATTAATAATTAGAAGAGAGGATCCATCCTTTCCTAGTCGAACAGAAAGTAAGTCAACTTTTTCTATATCGAAATCAGCGGGAGTTGCAGGGGCATGGGGTAGATAGCTGGATCGCGCTGGCCTATAGCGGGGTTATCTAATACCTATGGTTCGGACAGCTGGTCTGTTGGTGTTTGAGTAACAACGACATGCGAGAGAAGGTCTTCTGACAACTCGTACACCTATAGCGTTTCACGGCCGAGTGGGTTTGCAGGTGAGCCCTGAGATTAGAACGGTCGGCGAACGCTCGTTGGCAATGCTCGCAGCTGAACGGTTTCTCCCCGGTGTGCGTTCTCATGTGGCCCTGCAGAAGCCAAGGCCTGGAGAATGCCTTACCGCACACCGTACATCTACACGGCAGGGTGTGCGTGCGAACGTGCATCTTCAAGGCCCCTACGGTCGAGTAGGACTTCGGACAACGGTCGCACGTGAATCGTCGGCCGCCATCTTTTGCGGACACGCCCCCTTTACGATGTTCCGTCTCCGACGATTTGACCATATCCACATCGTCAAGTATCGCGTGGCGGGAGTTAGTGGGAGGGAAGAGTTCTTCCCGGTATGGTTTAGCAGTGGCCGCAACGGAAGCGGGAGAAGGAAAACCGGGGAAGCTCAACCCGTTATTATAATTATTAGTTCCATTGCTGTCTCTCAGTAGAGCGATGCGCGTCATTTCCGCTAGGTGGAGAGTTAACTCTCGGTACCGGTCCACCATTTGGGCATTCCTCAGGAACGTCTCCAGGGGCGTTATGGTATCGTGGTCCAGTTTAGCCGTCGGGAGAAGAGGATAAGTGGGCGGTAGCGGATGAGGCGGCGACGGCGACGTCATCGCTGGTGACGTCACCATGAATGGCGACGCGTGCGTCGAATAAGCCGCAAACGCTGCGAGGTTATCGCGGTGAGTAGGCGTGACTAGTTGTGTAGCCTGGGGCGTGAATGTGGGCGTGTTATGTGGTGTATCGGCTCGCGCACATTGTTCGTAGAGAAGGCGTTTCCGGGTTGCGGTTGTAGATAGGTCATAAGCATCGTCTGAATTCGCTGTTTGAATAAACTCATTAATCTATTAATCCGATAATATATATACATATGTCCTAATGGAAATGTATTTAATATATATTCGAATATTTAAAAATATTATGTTTAAAGATAAAATCAATTGTATTATTAATATAATGTGATATATACATATTCATATATTCATATATATATATATATATATATATATATATATATATATATATTGAGTATCAATTTTATTCTAACTTATTAATGTAATCAGAAATATCATTCTAAATTTGATTCTGACCCATGCGGTCACTGCTACACTGGCTTACTTATCCAACTCTTATGCAATTCTCACGAGCTTAAATAAGACGTGAGAAAATAGATAACGACGCTCTTCGATAATCTCGGTTGATTAGGCTACTGCAGTTAATTAACCAATGCAACTGGTATTTGAAGTCCTTGGGTTTATCTTATCTGGGCCGCGGTGCACCTGGTGGTGTACTGTGGCCTAATAAACGAACCTCTGCTAATGACAACGACTAATGACAACTATACCCAAAAGCTCATTGCGTAGGAATCTATTATACTCAAATTGATATCGTATATGGTATACCACCATACACCCATACCACCATACACCCACACACCCGTACACCCATACAACCCATACCCATCAAGTAATACAATAAACTACAGCTTAATCTTTCACCACACCAACTACTCTCTTTATTACTTCTAATGCACTAAACTACTTATCTTACTATTTATTCATGTATCCTTATTGTTACATCTCTAGTATTATTATTAATATTATAAAAGCCTAAACAACTGTATTCACATAACTGCATACATACACTCGAATATACATATACATAGGATATCTTAATATAACAATAGTATCAGCTTTTGTATATATCCAAGATGATTTCAGAAAATCTAGATATGAATACGGTTCATAAGAGATTACTACAATTGATTTTACAACACGACATAATTCTTATATTGTTATATATATAGAGAGATTTATTATAATAAGCGTTATAATACTTAAATACATTGTAAGTTGTATGTATAAGTGGATGCTAACTATGCAGATAATAAAACCACTTTAGATATTTTCTTTTTAAAAATGACAATTGAAAATTATATTATTTCAGTAGTTTAATATATTAATACCAATAGAAAATGTATAATTGAACTATATATAGCTAGTATATATTATTAACTATATAATAGCTATTCTATATGAGCAAGTAATTAATATATGTAAAACTATTGTCAGATTAATATAATCAATAATGTATTTGATTTCATATTATATTTACTACAGTAGTAACTATAGTACTATGATTACTTTAACTTTATTAATATAGTAATATTATAATATTAATAGAAGTATAAGGTATATAATTAATATTATAATATTATGTAATATTATTCTTTAATTGGCATATTCAATAATGAATACAATACATATACGATGTAATATAATTCTTAATAGAATAAACATTCCCATTGTAAACACACCATACCCAAACATATAAATATACACTTACAAAACCACATATACATACCCCCCCCCACACACACACCTATACACCCTTACAAATATACACACCCACACATATACATATCTCCCACACCTATGTTCACACTACTATACATATACATACATATACGTACCCAAACATATACATATACACTACAAAACCACACATCATACCCACACACACACACACACACACACACACACCTATACACCCACACAAACATACACACCCACATATATACATATACACCCACACCTATGTTCACAATACTATACATATACATACATATAAATACCCACACACACTTCCACATTTACACATATACATACACACACCTAACACTAGATACGCACACACATACACATACACACACAAACCTACACATTCATATAAAATATATACATACATACAATTACAAACATACATTGTTAAATAAGATTCAATTTATCCATAATATAAATTATTAACTATAATTAGAGTTCATCTATATATATATATATATATATATATATATATATATATATATATATATATATATATATATATATATATATTAACAAAGTATAAACAGGTAATATTAATGTATTATAGCAAAACAATAATAAAATAAAGTGATAAACTGCTATTTTAAAAGTAATATATGTTATTTGGCCGATATGCGACTATCTAATACAAAGTGAACTGACCGGAAAGGCCAGGAGAAATGCTGTTTCCTCTACAGAGTCGACTAGTATGAATAACGGTGGATTTTCCGCTATTCGAGGCTGAGCTCGGTGAACTAGTAGCCGTTACGTGTCCATCGTACATCAGAGGAAATGCGTCGTGACCTCTAGTGCTTATCTCTGACCTCTTCACGAGTAACACTGGAGGCATGTCGTCAATCTATAAATAAGCGTTGTGGGTTATGTAATAATGCACCTTATATGGCATATTCTCATTATAAAATATAAATAAGTAATACATTTAGTAGTGGAATATAGTAACTGAGGTTGATTATTTATGTAATTAGTTACTATAGTAATTTATATTAGTTATGAGTAAATGAATACCTTACTTTTAAATATTATTTCTTATATTCTACATATACTATAATAGTATATAATTCATATTTATTATATTATACTATATTAAAATACTTAATGTAGTATGTATATATATTAATAAATAATAAATATTATAAAAGATATACGTTAACAATAAGATTAGTCGTTTACACTTGAATATTATCGTATTAAAATAATTATATTATTTATAGTAAAGAAATATATAGGTTATATAAAAGTTAACTTAGTTAATAAATATGCAGCGATTATATGTATTAACCTTTAATGTTTTATTATATAATGAAATAACGATTATATGTATGTATATGTGTTAGTTATAAGAGAAGTTATACGGTGGGGAGATGTTCGCTAAATGCTGATGAACACGAGTGGTAAAGCGACCACAGACCACGCCCACCGACACCGGCACTGGGACACGCCCTTGCACGTGCCTTGATTGTAAAGTTACCCGATGGTGATCGGCTAGACCAACCAATGTCTTTGTTTACGTGAGCTAGTTGATTGACAGGTGAGATTCGATATCTAATTTGTTCTTTATGTCTTTCAAATATTGCATACGAATATATATATATATATATATATATATATATATATATATATATAAATATATATATATATATATATATATATATATATATATACATATATATGAATACAATATGCAACACCGATATACATATTATAATATTACGGGTCGTACAATTATCTTACAAGTTCAGATTTACCTGCATACGGAATAAATACCATGGGGATATCATTATCCTTCTAGCCACAACCTAGACACCTTGCTAGTTGTTTCTACCGTTTGAGCTAAGCGTTATACCTTCTCCCCGGAGTTATGCAACTTTTGAACTACACACCTCCTATCGGAATATTCATTTCTTGTAGAATATTTATTTCTTGTGAGTTTATATCGGCTAATGTCTATATGAATTAAGGAATCCTATGACATAGGTCTTACGTGGTAAGGTATAACATAAAAATACGACAATCTCATAACCCCTGTTTCGTCATATCTATTGCTCCTCATTTGTTATATAATATCTAGGGTATTAGAGTATATCTAGGTGTATAGAGTACAGTGCATATTAATGTTCACATAACAACATTCATTTTGTATACTCTCCACTTATACTGTAGATTATATATATGTGTATATATATATATATATATATATATTAAAGTATATAAATAATCATTTATATGCTATCATTTAATGTACATTTTGTAGCAATATTACATATTAAGTTGATAATTATATTTTATTAATAAGTAATACCTTTATTGTAACTGAATAACAAATTATATTAATTATGTAATTCAGATATATTATATCATAACATATATAGTTCTTACATTATTGAGTGATGTACTCGATCTCAATAATATATACGTTATATATTATATATATATATATACGATACAACATTTCTTATTTACCTATTACACTATGTTACGGAGAAGCTAATTACGTTCCCGTAATAGAAGATTAACTCCTCATGTGCATCACCTATACAGAGGTGTAATATTCACTTATACTTATATGAAGTGCTAGCTGTCACTTGATGCCATCATTGCATATTCATTATTGGTTTATATCACCTTCGGATTTATAAGTTGAATATAGGTAACTATATATATATATATATATATATATATGCACAATTAATGTATTATTATGTTGAAAGAAAAAAAATACATATATGTATTTATTTTTCTTCGATATTGTCATTTATTACGTGATAAAGTTTGTTATCTTGAAGAATCATCATAAATAAGAAATGTTATTTCTGTGTTATTAGAATTATTTAAATATTGGTATACTAATAATATATATAATTATATATAATAAACTGATATTAATCTTTCTTATCCTAATTTAATAAATAATCTATGATAATATTTATGATAACTTTAAAATTAATTATCTTCATAATGTATGAATACGTATTCTTTTCACTAGTTTATTACTTTGTATAAGTTACCAGGCTAACCGATATTGCGAGTAAAAGCTATGGTTATCTACTAAGTTATTAATATGCAGTTATTAATAAGCATGACGTACAGTGACGTACAGTGACGTACAGTGACGTAAAGTGTACTTTTACCATGTATATACTTGTTGTCAAGGTTAAGGAGTGTGTCAGAACAAAAACTGCCTAGCATATTCTATTAATATATCGCGAATTCCTCTATATCGAATCCATAAAATATTACAGTTATTAACTATTTATTACAAACACAATCATTGTTTTAGCTCCCCATTTGTCCAACGCGATAATAAATAGTGCTAGGAACTAATAAATATCTGCCCGAACTATTTTTGGTATAATGGAAATAATTATTCATGTTTCCGCAATATATTGAGAACAAAATCTGAATTTAAAAACATTCGTAATGATGATGTTATGCTGTTTGCTTGAAGTGCA
>OZ038317.1:6752909-6804586 GCA_964035775.1 Osedax frankpressi | reverse complement strand
AACAACCTCATATAAATCATATGGAAATGGATAATTTGAACGGATAAATAAGATACCTCAGATATTACTAAAAATCCGAATGCAAAAGAGAACATTTAAAATAGCCACAATATTTAAGTTAGATAATACATACGATATTAGTATTAGTATAATATACATACGATATTATAATATCCCCATTATTTACAGAATATAGTCATGTCCAACTTATTATATTGATACAAGATTAATATATCGCCAGGATATTCGGTTAAGAGGAAAATATTACGAAGACTGCGTAGTGACTTCTAAAACGAAAATTATTGATATGTTTACAATACAACAGGTTGAATTTAATAAATTAAATAATACATTTTAAAAAGTGAAGTTAAAAGATAGAACGGATCTATACCCAATATGCTGATGGATCACTTACATTACAGCCTCAGCGCTATAATATAATTGGTATAAGGTAGATATTATATTCAATAATCATTGTAAGATGTCTGCTGTACACACGCGTGTATGCATAATTACTAATAAATACGCGCATATACGCACGTATAAACAAATTTCACATGTATTATTATTATATTGTATTATTGTATAATGTTTTGTACATTCTTTCAATACGAAAACATTTCATTGATACGAAATAAAATATGAACATATAACAAACACATATCTTTCTTCTAAGAAATAAATAATATATATTTTACATTTAATTCAATTATAAATGTGTCTTATTTATTTACTGTATATTATAATACGTGTTTATCTAGATCTATATCAAGATTTGCGTACCTTATTTATTATCTATATATATTTAGGTGGTATATTTAATATTTATACTAAACCAGTAACATACAATTTATATTTGTAACATTAATATACATATATACATATATACATATATATACATATATATACATATATATTAATATACATATATATATATATATATTGTAACATTAATATACATATATACATATATACATATATATACATATATATACATATATATTAATATACATATATATATATATATATATATATATATATATATATATATATATATATATGAATGGTCTTTAGACCATAGGTAGATATCATATACGAACGTAGAAATCGCACTTCTGATAATTAACGGCGATTAGCTGGAAGGAAGAAACGAGTGACTTACTTCCGGCGAGCGCCTGCCACCTAGCGGTCAGTCTTGACTCCTACGGACAGCCGCGATCAATTAATGTGGTATTAGGACCACGCGTGGTGCCAAACCTCTGCGCGTAGCCTTGCGGTCGTCCCTTAATCAAGCCGACCCACAAGCCCTACCCTAGTAACACTAGCTGTACATACGCGCGAGTGATATACGAGTGCCCATCGGGTTTGGTACTTACGTTCGTACACCACTTAAACCGCGGTGGCACCGCGATACGTTTAACACGTGTTGCTAAGTCGGAAACGGAAGTCTAACGGTAGAGGACGTCGCGACGTGGAGTAAGCAACGCGTCCCCCGACGCACGCAGCCGAGATCTGTTGATTCGATGAGAGGGGAGGGGACGTCGTCCGTTGGCAGGAGGGAGGGAGGGAGCGATGGCGGAGGGAGAGTTGGCGGAGGGAGCGCTGGCGGAGGGAGGGTTGGCGGAGGGAGAGTTGGCGGAGGGAGGGAGGGAGCGCTGGCGGAGGGAGGGAGAGTTGGCGGAGGGAGAGTTGGCGGAGGGAGGGAGGGTTGGCGGAGGGAGAGTTGGCGGAGGGAGGGTTGGCGGAGGGAGAGTTGGCGGAGGGAGGGAGGGAGCGCTGGCGGAGGGAGGGAGAGTTGGCGGAGGGAGAGTTGGCGGAGGGAGGGAGAGTTGGCGGAGGGAGAGCTGGCGGAGAAGGAGAATCGATTGTCCGGCGGTTCTGAACGGTACGCCAACCCCCCGGGGGCATGTCACCCCGCCTTAAAGGGTACGCGCACGCGCACGCGCAGTCGTAGCTGGCTTTTAAGCACGCGCTGTACGCGTGCGCGTTTTTAAAAACCACCTTCGCGGTAATGTAAACACGATATTAAATGCTCGTAAATCAACTTACTGATTTGCTAAAATAAATAATTACCTTACAAAATATATAGATCATAATCACCTTAATGAAACTACACATGTTAAGGGCATTACAGTTGCATTGACTATCCTGTATAATACGTATACGTATACGATAGGTATCTTGTATTTTCTTTTTAACAATGTATTATTATTGTAGTAGATATATATGTATAATAAATAATACCACTATTTATAAGCACATACATAATACTACTATTTTAAAGAATTGTTATATATTTATTATTATAATTGACTTACTTCATTGTTTTAAATAAAATAAAGTAAGTTATACATATTATAAATATATATGTATATATATATATATATATAGATATATATATATATATATATATATATATACATATAAATATAAATATATATACATATATATATATACATATATATATATATATATATATATTTATATATTATAAAGAAATTCATCTTTAATACATATTAGTTTGTTAATAGTTTATACAATATGAATTTCTTAGTAATATTCACATTTTACAATGGTTTATTGTTTACCACGTACCTGAACATCTCTATTTATAAACGGGTACATATACAATAGCGTTGTTATATTTGCTACGGAGTTTTACCGTTGCGGAGTTACGTAAGAATATTGTTATTTACCAGAACCTGTTATCTTATAAATATCCCAACGGTTTCCCTGGCTATTGTTTATGGGAACACGTTGAGCAAGTCACGTGTTCTAGAGTGCAACCGCCACGCGTCTGTTCCAGGGAGCAAGGTGTTGAGTATTAGAAAAGATATACGCAAGTGAAGGTATCGTTGAGGATGTAGGTGAGCAAAGGAATTCTGGGGATATAATGAGTCATGAAGGTATCGATTGTGTGGAATATGGCGGCGATAATAGATACTTCCGGAATAGTTGCTATACTATTGAGTTAGATATAATATATGTATATATATATATATATATATATATATATATTTATATATATATATATATATATATATGTATACATATTTATATATATATATATATATATATATATATATATATATGTGTATATATATATATATACATATTTATATATCCGGTTGAAAACCAAATAATCTAGACCAACATTTTTATTGCTTTATCTAATATTTTCGAAAACATTATTTACGTAAATATATTTTGTTACAATATTATTACAACATTTATTGACCTTCGCATAAATACGTTTATTGCGCATTGCTTAATTTATACATTTGTATTATATAACATTAGAAAGCTAGTAACACAACTACACCTTTGTGTCTGCGATGGTAAATAACTGCATTAAATCATTATTTATTATTCCTCGTGTCTTTTTGGTATACCTATATATCATTAGGTGCGTATTAGAGGTTCTTTGTGGTTTTACAACTATAAATATGTATATATTATATACCCACATAAACACACACATACATACACATACACACACACACAAACACATAAACACACATACACACACACATACACAAACACACACATATATATATATATATAAAATTAATATATATTTATGTAAAGTATCGTCATACATATTTTGTAAGTATACTATTTATAGTTAAGTTATTATAATAAGTTTTTCGATTTTTATATCCTATTATTCTTATGATATCAATATAATATTCAAGTTTATAACACAGTTATATGTAATCTTCTAACTAATACTATTTTTTAATATCTTTAAAATATCTCCTTTTAAAATAGTATGGAAGTAATAGTTAATATATACTTTACAAATTTTACAATATACGTAATATCCTTCCTAAATACTACACAACTAAAATATTGTACATACAAATTTACAATATAAATATATATAAATTATAATTAATTAATTAATTAAGTCAAATTAATTAAACTGTTAATATTTATACGCTTAAATTAATATCATAACTTATGACACATGTTTATTATTAATTAAATGTTAAAATATTCTTATATAACCTTTACAGGAACTTCATTTCCCATAAAATATGTATCGTCTGTTATATTTAATACACTAATAATCTGCTATTCAAATCCAATTGCACTCATCAAAACTCCAATATCATTACTAAACATATCAAGTAACTATTAACAAACTTCTTGAAGTGTACACATAACAGTCTTACTTGAATACATACTGACATTATTACCACTGATTTCAGATATCTATTTCCATTTATATATATTCCTATATTTAATGAACTTTTCAAAGCCTATAGCCTAAGAACTATACTACTCTAACAACATTTTATTAACTAAACAACTCATTTATTCAATAAACCATTTCTAATTTCAAAAACTTGCTTGTACTGTAGGAGAACAAGCCATTGTTCCGAAAATGGAATGAAATGGTTTTAAAAATTAGATTTGGCATTCGAAGATGCGATTTAAACATTTATAATTAGCAAAGGAATTAGAATACAACTTTGTAATAAGAAAATACTGATTTTGAATATTCAAGTATTATCACAAATAAATGATCAATGTTGTAAAAAGGTCACTGGATCTTTATAGTGCAGATATAGAGTTCAATTATATTGTCAGCTGTTTTATATACACATCATATATACATTCTCTCTCATACTGAAACAAACACCTTTATTTATACTATTACGATGTTTAGATGCTTATATATCACGAGGCTATATATATATATATATATATATATATATATATATATATATATATACACACATATATATATATATATATATATATATACACATATATATATATAAGCAGATAAATATATTGATTAATAGGATACCACTTAGATACCAATAATAAAGTCGGAATAGAAAAATTAAATAAATAAAAGAAAACAATCCTAATTAATTAAATAAATATATTACATGGATTTCTTGATGAAACTACCACTTCAAATGTACAGCCTTACTGAAACATGCAATATATTCAGTTAGTTGATATCGGTATAGTAAACTTCATAATGTTATTACTAGATTACACCTATGTAAGGAAGTGATGGTCATTGATAATTGTTTGTAGTTGTTTAGCGAGACAAGATAACGGTGTTCATCGTAAGCGCTGCATTGTGCGTAATGAAGAAGATTTCGTATGTTAACTTATTTTCACTGGAAGACAACGAAGACATTTTAAATACGCAGTTGTATATTGAATCAGATTCGGGGTAGATATAAATATCGCATACACACCGGTGAAGTAGTATTATAAGATAATAAGCTAGATTAATAAATCATGAAGTATAATAATCTAATTTTACCAGAAAAAACAAATTAAATTAATAATTTATAAAATACAATGCAAGATATTCCAGATATGCAGCATTCGAATATTAAATAGGTTATAGAATATAGATTTAAAATGGAAATAACGTCTTCCTATTAAGGGAAGAGTTTAGAATCTAATAAATAGCCAAATGATTTTAAAATGATGAATTATTAAAGATGATGAATTAATAATAACTGATGGACCTATATGCTTATAGATATCTATAGATATCTATAGATAGGGCGATAGAAAATTTGAAGGAAAACATATAATAAACTGTTGGGAAGGTTGAAAGTAAATACGGTAAACTAGTTATTGGTACTGTTGGTGATACTAGAAACTGATGTAGATATAAGAAGAACCATAACAGTTGTTTTGAATTTCATAGTAAATAGGCAGTCTGTAGCGTAAATATGGTATTTTAAGTAATGAACACACATTACATACAAATATAGGTATATACATATACTTATAATAGAAAGTATACAAATATAGTAAATAGTACAATTTATATATAGCGCGTATTAATAATATTAATCAACTTCTTATTGAATAAAGTCAGATGCTATATTCCTTCGGGAGGTGGTTATTTATTGTAAACTATTGCCGACACCTGTGTTTATGTTTATTACTAGGATACGCCCATCGGTATACCCCATGACACGTGCTGGATACGCCTCCGCGAAATCGTCTGCACAGAATTACGACATACCACGCCCATTGGTCAAAACGCCAGGCGTTCAAAGATAAACTGTGTACCGAACTCGTTAGTTCAGGATTGCCGTTCACGGATATAGCACGCGTAGCAACAGAGCATTACCGCATAACACGATAAGATATAGCAACAGTTCGAAACGAACTTATCCGCAAACAGTGCAAACATTGTCTCATCACTTTCAAGATTTGATCTGGAGTTCATTGAGGCGATATGCCAAAGTCGTTTTTAATTTCTGGAACCGGTGATAAGCCATGCCCAACGGTGATAGAGTTCAATATCAACAGCACACCCGCGCAACGTACGGGGCATTACCAGAAAGAGGAAAGTAGTCGTACGACGTCGGCAAGTCGTGCCCTAGTAACGAATGGCTTAGGGGCGAGAAAGGGCAGAGAAGACGAATACGTAAACGTATGCGATGTTGATGAAAGTACCGCCGATGCCCATAGGATATTACGCGCGGGAGAGTTTGAAGGAGTTCAGAGGTCGGAGAAAAATACCATTGACAATTTCGGCATGTCTTGTAGGGCAAAGTGCAAATCATTTTCAGTTGGTCGCCTGTTATCGTGCGGAGATATAAAATGCGATCCTAATGAGAATACCTCTCGGGTAAATGCTGCAACCATACTACCTAAAGCAACTCTATCGGATACTGCAGACCAGTCCCAATCGGAAGATGAAATCAGATCCCCAAGTGGATCTATTGACGGGGTAGTTCCTAGTTAGTTATAATCCATATGTCTTATTTATCTTATGTTCATTTCTAGTAGATTTGCATACCTAGAGTTGTACGTATAATTTATCTATAGCTTAATTGCTTATGATATTATAATAGAATGTTAATTAAAAATTAGAGTTTTAAAATAATATGATATACTTAATATATTTAGAATACACATATTGTATGTAAATCCATTAATGAATACACATCCTTAACCTTAGTACCTTATAAAACTTTCGTGTATACACTCTTAAATTCTTATATGAATTTGTGTTAATTTATATATTCATTATAACTATTTACTAAATACATACATATATATATATACACACACATATATATATATATATGTGTGTGTGTGTGTGTGTGTGTATGTATATGTGTATGTATGTGAGTGTATATGTATATATATTGTAGATGTAGATGTATATATATACATCTATATAGCTGCATATATATGTATGTATTTAGTAAATAGTTATAATGAATATATAAATTAATACAAATTCATATAAGAATTTAAGAGTGTATACACGAAAGGTATGTATGTGAGTATGTATGTGAGTGTGTGTATATGTATATGTATATATGTATGTGAGTGTGTGTAGATGTATACAGTTTAAGGCTACACATAATATATCTATATCCTAATTATACGGTTTCAAAATAATAATAAATTTATATGTATTGTATGATGTATATTATAAAATAATAATACATAAACGATTATGCTTATTCATATATTAATAATATAAACAAGAGTGTGTACGTGTATAAAAACATGCATATGAATAAAATAAATACTATTTAAGAATCAATTTAGTATACATTATTAAATAGTATACTATACATTTGTATGTAAAGATATCATGATGACTATTGTATAATATAATGAATGAAAAAGTAATATAATATATAATAATATACTGTTATAATAATATACTGTTATAGTATCCTAAGTTTATTTTATAGTGAGTCATCTATTTCTCAGATCATTATGCAATTAAAAGTAATTAAGTGTGATCGGTTCATGCAATGTCCGGTCAAAAATCTTAATAGTTAATATACATATATATACATACACATCACATATTAATAATAAATAATATTATATATAACATGTACAGGTATTACAATATAAACATATTAATACGAATAATTATTATATATAATATATATTTGATCATTCCTAAAATTACAAATTTTATAGAGTTAATATACTATATATTTTACTGATTATACAATAATAACTTAATAATATTTATCTTTTAAATAACTTAATTTATTTTATACGGATGATAAAATACTATATATTGTTATTCTTTGAAAAAACTACTTTAATGAAAACTATATTAGTATTATTATGATTAGCCATTATCATTGCAACGTTATAATAAACAAACACATATTACATATGTTATGATAATATACACACATATATATATATATATATATATATATATATATATATAAATATGGAAAGTAACTATCCAGGGAATGATTATATAACCTTATTAAATCGACATGTTTAGTATATTTATTTAATAGCAGTTACTTATAACATAATATATCAGCGTTTATGAATTATTAAAAAAATAATACTATATTTTTATATAATTATTTTTATGATTATTCATTTCAAAATGTAAACAAAATAATATGTTTTGTCCTAGAAGATAATTAATAATCATATAAATAAAAATAGACTAAACACTTTAAAATATTAGGTAATGTAATATATTAGATGATTTAAAAAATATAATTAAACAAACTAAATATATAATATAATAATATAAAAAAATTATTTCATAAACTAAATAATAAAAATACATTTAATATAAATATATGTGTTCGAGGGTGCTTTTAGTATATGTAGCATATATAGTAATATACAACAATATATATATATATATATATATAATATATATAATATATATATATATATATATATATATATATATAATATATATATAACATACTATATCATGCTGGAAACTGAATATTTAACTTGTATATAAGTAATCATGATTTGTATAGAGATAAAAAGAACATTCCGACAAGAAGAGAATCCCGCCGAGTTTATCTGCGATATTGAGGATAATGAATGCTGGAGATTAATAAAGAAACTGCGTTACTTCAAACCATTGATTCCCAAGGTAAAAATATGACATAAATGTACAAATATTCTTACATGTATTGAAAATTATATTAAATATGAAAATAATAATGATATATTATTTTTTATTAAAATTAAAATCTTAATAATAATAATAATAATAATATTAATAATAATAATAATAATAATAATAATAATAATAATAATAATAATAATAATAATAATAATGATAATGATAATATGATAATATAATATGATAATATGATATCAATATAAATTTCTTAAAATATCTTAAGAAATATAAATGAAATTTGTATACTATATGATATTATAATATATATAATATATATTTATAAATAGAGTATATTTATAATAGATTAAACAACTTATAATCAAGAATATAATAAAATTATGAACAGGCACAAATTAAAGTCCACAAAGACGTGAAACAAATGTCCGAGACGAAGTTTTCCCACGGGGAACATGTTAAAAGTATTGGACTGCTTAACGACGCTGCAGCCTATACGATAAAGATGTTCCAACGACGCGAAGTCGACTCAATTTCCTATACAGAACAGTCGCAGTTACAACTGCAACTGACTCAGACGCACGCTGACCGCCAAGGAAGCAGAGATCTGGACGAGGGCTCCAGGGTCTACGTGGAAGACGTGCAACGATACTACCAACACCGACAACACCAACAGCAACAACACCACCAGCAACTGGTTTACATGCATAGACTACAACAGATGTCCGAAATGGCACGTTATGAGTCAGTTAGTATACTATTATAGTATATATATATATATATATATATATATATATTATATATATATATATATATATATATTTATATATATGTATATATATATATATATATATTTATATATATATATATATATTACAGGATATATGCTAAATACGTTTACATAATATGTGAAGTTTATATATATATATATATATATATATAAATATATGAGCTATAGCTCGGGGTCATGATGTATATATACAAAATTATACGCTATCGTCTCTTTAGTAAGCCTATTGAAAACTAACAATCGATCATAAATATATCGATAATTATTGACTACTAATCAACGATAAACTCTACAATTATATCAATATGTACATATGTAATATATTTATTTTATGGACATATTTGAATTATTTACTATACTAAACAAAAACAAAAAATATAATTATATAACTGAATTATTAATATATTACAAATTAATATGCATTAATATACATATGTATATGTTTAATAGGATACATTTGTTTACATTTATAGACTCCAGAGTTATCTTTGCAAACAAGAATTGCGGAGCACACAACGTCTTCCCTCATAAACAATAAAACGTCTCAAAACTCGGACGACGCCGTCGAGCGATATTCCTGTAACACTTGCAGTAAAAGTTATGCAACCTTCGGAGGCGTAACCAAACACCGACAATTGCATTGTTCCGTCGACCGCAACCGCTCCCTTAAACGGGAATACCGGTGCGACCGTTGTCCGAAGTCCTACTCGACCGTAGGGGCCTTGAAGATGCACGTTCGCACGCACACCCTGCCGTGTAGGTGTACGGTGTGCGGCAAGGCATTCTCCAGGCCTTGGCTTCTGCAGGGCCACATGAGAACGCACACCGGGGAGAAACCGTTCAGCTGCGAGCATTGCCAACGAGCGTTCGCCGACCGTTCTAATCTCAGGGCTCACCTGCAAACCCACTCGGCCGTGAAACGCTATAGGTGTACGAGTTGTCAGAAGACCTTCTCTCGCATGTCGTTGTTACTCAAACACCAACAGACCAGCTGTCCGAATAATTTAGTTGACAAAACACAACAAATAAACAGTTAAGTTTTTATTTTCGGAAATATTAATAATTATCCTAATCTTAAATATTAAGATATATATATATTCAATAAGCCATTGATGTCTACAGAAACAAATAAATAAATCAAATGGTAACATGATAATTTCAGGTATATAATTCACAATTGTTATTATGCAAATTGTAATTTATATGCGTACAATAATAACAGTTATCTTTAAAAAATTCTTATACTAACTGTTTTTATAATACTATCCATATTAATTCACCCTTGAATACAATACTATATTAACAATATTGTAATTACGATACTTTTATGCATTACTAGTATTGTAAACATTATAATATCATACATTACTATGTATGATATTAGATCATATTTATTATTGTAATCACTATTAAAAATTAACAAAATATAAATGTGTTAATACTAAAATGTTTAAAATACAAATATAAATATATACATTTTATTTATTAATTTCAAACTATAAATTAATATTATTATTATTATTATTATTATTATTATTATTATTATTATTATTATTATTATTATTATTATTATTATTATTATTATTATCATTATTATTATTATTATTATTATTATTATTATTATTATTATTATTATTATTATTATTATTATTATTATTATTATTATTATTATTATTATTATTATTATTATTATTATTTTGTTATTATCGGGTACTATTGTTGTATGAATCATTCCATTTAAATAATAAATTATATGAAAAAATATATTATTATATAATTATTTATATAATTGAAATTACATAATTTATCTCCAAATTATAAGTTTAAAATATATTTAATTAATTAACAGTTACTAACTTATAGTATCATATAACATCATATATCATATATATATATATATATATATATATATATATATATATATAGCTTACTATAATTTAATTATATGTTACAAATTATTATAAATCAGATTTATATATTTATAACATCTAATTTATTGATATACTATAGTATATATAGGTTGTTAAACGCATCCAATAGTTTGTATATATACTATATAATATCAGGAAATTCGTTACAATTTATATA
Organism: Osedax frankpressi; assembly: GCA_964035775.1. Classification (NCBI taxonomy): domain Eukaryota; kingdom Metazoa; phylum Annelida; class Polychaeta; order Sabellida; family Siboglinidae; genus Osedax; species Osedax frankpressi. Next base: position 6,792,827 of record OZ038317.1, on the reverse strand, counting down.
ATATCTAAAAATATTATAATATATATTATTATGTATTTTCATTCTATTTGTATAATATATTATGCATAATATATATTACAAATTATAACATATATTATATATTTATATGAATTAAATGCAATACTATATAATTTTCCTTACCTAGTTTTCTATATATATATTGTAATATATATAACACATTGTATAAATAGTATATAATATATGCATAATATACGCATTTATATTGCATTTATGAAATATGAATACAACAATTCGTAATTATTAAAGTAATATATGAAATAAAATATATATAAATATATATAACTATAATGTATAGTTATTTATTATAGTTAATAAGGGCTTTTGTTTATATAATGCGCTTAATTCATCTTTGAACAATACATGATATATTATATATTATACATATTAGTTATGGTATATATTATTATTACTATGCTACAGTATAACGACATATAATCTAGACATACGATGGGTTATCTGAATGTCACGTGTTGATTGCCGTAGTACAACTGCCTATCAAAGAAGTCAGCCATGTGAACAATTGAATGATAGGGACCGTAGAAATTGTAGCTGAAAATAGCCCGTAACCCAATCAAGACGAATGCCTAGCATTGTTACGCAATGTATCTCTTCACAAAGACACTAATCGGTTATGTTTATTTTATTCTTATCTGGTTATCCTAATAACTTCTATAACGCACGTGTAACAATATTTTCAACTAATTAGGCTATTCTCAATATTATAAATTGTATACAATAGAATATTATTAATATAAAATTATTATTTTACATAATTCGTATTAAATATATACACTTTATTCTTTTATTTATATTATCATATATATGAAATTGTAAATCATGCCCAAATTATATATATATATATATATATATATATATGTGTGTATTACGAATTATGTTTAATAATTATTTATAGTAACTATATATAGTTATTATAAATAACTATAGTCATCTCATAATATATTATGTGTTCAATAAATATAGTTATATAAATAATATGCATAAATGAAAACTATATATATTCAATATATATTAAATATATTTTATACATCAATTTATATATATATAAATATATATATATTACTGAATTATAATAAATACCAATTAAATAATATATTAACATATAATACATAATATATATATTTTTGTTATAATAATTATTATTAAACTTATGTTTATCAGTTTTTTTAAAGAAATAGCCACAATTATATATCTAATATTATATTTTTTATATTTATATATTATCTAAAATAATCAATTTATTGGATTCACAAATTTAATATTAAAACTTTATAAAGTATAATTTTCAATTGGATATATTTTAACGATATATATATGACATTAACGAATATTATCCATGAGTCAACGTTAAAATAAATATATGTCACATATATTATCCAATGCATTATATAAATATATATATATATATAAATATATATATATATATAAATATAGTGAATATAACACAATAAACAAATGGGATTTTTTTTCAATTTAAATAATTAAACAAATTAAAAATTCGAATTACAATAAAATAACAAAAGAATGACAGTAGTTGGGTGTGGGATGTTAACTGGGCATTGGTGACCGCACACACAACTATCATAACTACTATAACATATATACTAAATTATATTATTATTACATAGTATGTTATTTTAAATATATGTTTTCTTGGGAACTAGGTCTAGTTTGTTAACCAGATTATTCCATACGCTTATACATTATCATTATGCATGTCTGACTATGTGGATGGAGAAATATTTATATATTTCATAAAATATCTATTAATCACAATATATTTTTAAATGATATATTTTCATTTGATTGCATATACGATTATTCCTTTTACATATAGCATATCATGCTATTAATTACATAAATTACACTAAGCAGTACAATATTTGAATATCAAATAAGGATATTATTTTTAAATACATATGGTTTACATATGAGATATATTACAATAAAATAATAATATATGAACAATTGTATATAATAAAATGATTTATAAATATTAGATATCATTCATCGCCATGGAATTTCGTATTACTTAATTTATTTTTATCGTAACATTATATGCTTCCTAATGATAATAACGCGGATGCTAATCATAATAAACGAGAACCGATAACTTAATATGCGATGGTCAAACGGCGGAGACGAATAACTAATCCGACATCTAGACGTCTAATATCACGTTCTCAGTTTCGGCAACCCACCCGGAAATAGACCAAAGTACAGTGTTTCCCGGCATTGCGCAACCGACTGAGCGTGATTCCGCTTACCAATTAGCGTCATCGGCGAAACCGTCCTCGTGACGCAATCGACGAACGGTAATCGAGTGACGCGAGAGAGTCCGAGTAGCGTAGGTCCGCGATAGACCACCGAGATCCGCTACGAGGATACGCTCGCGGGCCTCGGCATGGCGTAATGGTGGCAATGGTGGTAATGGTGGCAATGGTGGTAATGGTGGTAATGGTGGCAATGGTGGCAATGGTGGCAATGGTGGCAATGGTGGCAATGGTGGCAATGGTGGCAATGGTGGCAATGGTGGCAATGGTGGCAATGGTGGCGATGGTGGCAATGGTGGCGATGGTGGCGATGGTGGCGATGGTGGCGATGGTGGCAATGGTGGTAATGGTGGCAATGGTGGTAATGGTGGTAATGGTGGCAATGGTGGTAATGGTGGCAATGGTGGCAATGGTGGTAATGGTGGCAATGGTGGCAATGGTGGTAATGGTGGCAATGGTGGCGATGGTGGCGATGGTGGCAATGGTGGCAATGGTGGCAATGGTGGCAATGGTGGTAATGGTGGCAATGGTGGCAATGGTGGTAATGGTGGCAATGGTGGCAATGGTGGTAATGGTGGCAATGGTGGCAATAGTGGTAATGGTGGTAATGGTGGCAATGGTGGCAATGGTGGTAATGGTGGCAATGGTGGCAATGGTGGTAATGGTGGCAATGGTGGCAATGGTGGTAATGGTGGCAATGGTGGCGATGGTGGCGATGGTGGCAATGGTGGCAATGGTGGCAATGGTGGTAATGGTGGCAATGGTGGCAATGGTGGTAATGGTGGCAATGGTGGCGATGGTGGCGATGGTGGCAATGGTGGCAATGGTGGCAATGGTGGCAATGGTGGCAATGGTGGCAATGGTGGCAATGGTGGTAATGGTGGCAATGGTGGCAATGGTGGCAATGGTGGCAATGGTGGCAATGGTGGCAATGGTGGCAATGGTGGCAATGGTGGCAATGGTGGCAATGGTGGCGACGGTGGTAATGGTGGCAATTGTGGCAATGGTGGCAATGGTGGCAATGGTGGCAATGGTGGCAATGGTGGCAATGGTGGCGACGGTGGTAATGGTGGCAATGGTGGCAATTGTGGCAATGGTGGCAATGGTGGTAATGGTGGCGAAGTGGATAAGCGTTGTAACCCCAGGCAACGGGACTCGCATTCGTGTCTAACTACGGTTCGCGGTAGTCAACGTAGTCAAAGTAGTCAAAGTAGTCAACGTAGTCAAAGTAGTCAAAGTAGTCAAAGTAGTCAAAGTAGTCAAAGTAGTCAACGTAGTCAACGTAGTCAAAGTAGTCAAAGTAGTCAACGTAGTCAAAGTAGTCAAAGTAGTCAACGTAGTCAACGTAGTCAAAGTAGTCAACGTAGTCAACGTAGTCAAAGTAGTCAACGTAGTCAAAGTAGTCAAAGTAGTCAAAGTAGTCAAAGTAGTCAAAGTAGTCAACGTAGTCAACGTAGTCAAAGTAGTCAAAGTAGTCAACGTAGTCAAAGTAGTCAAAGTAGTCAACGTAGTCAAAGTAGTCAAAGTAGTCAACGTAGTCAAAGTAGTCAAAGTAGTCAACGTAGTCAAAGTAGTCAAAGTAGTCAAAGTAGTCAAAGTAGTCAAAGTAGTCAACGTAGTCAACGTAGTCAAAGTAGTCAAAGTAGTCAACGTAGTCAAAGTAGTCAAAGTAGTCAACGTAGTCAACGTAGTCAAAGTAGTCAACGTAGTCAACGTAGTCAAAGTAGTCAACGTAGTCAACGTAGTCAACGTAGTCAACGTAGTCAACGTAGTCAACGTAGTCAACGTTAGCTAGTCGCGCGTTTAACCACCGGTGGACGTACGGTGTACATTGTACGGTGTACATTGTACGGTGTACGTTGTACGGTGTACGTTGTACGGTGTACGTTGTACGGTGGACGCCGGTGTACGCGAATAATCCGCTTTCGCCGAGCCCCAAGGCTTACGTTACGGTATCCTCTTCACGCCTGTCTAGCTAATGAGAAAAGTGATGGCCAATGCGAAGAGTAATAGGCTAACGAGTGTTATCGGTTTACGCTTAACATTAGCTATGTATTGGCATATTAAGTACATGGATATGGTAGAATATGAATTTCTATATCAATTTCTATATTATAATACTTATATTTTGGCCATATATGACCCAGATAATATTATAATATAATACAAAAATATCATTTAAATTTCATAACATAAATTTCAGTATATTAATACATCCTTCATACATTATATGTGTAATATATATATATATATATATATATATATATATATATATATATATATATATATACATATATATATACATATATATATACATATATATATTATAATATCATATTTCATATAAATAATTAATTATTTTTGATATCAACAATTTAAAGCCTAGATAAAGTCTATCTAATGTTACATCTGAAAATAAACTTCATAACACCGATTTAAAAATATCTCTATAAATACAATAGTTATCTAATTATTTCCGAATATGAAAATAGAACCTTAAAACTCATTTTTCTTATACAAATTTTTTTTTATCATAAATATATGATCTATTGTAATGATAAATAATGGAAAACCCTAAATCATACATAATTAGAAGCCTATCAATTTAATCTCGTAAAATTGTAGTCCACTTCTAAATAATATATTAGTATTTATTTTACAAACCAATTTTTAGTTTTTTTATGTACCGACAATTATCACTGATTAAATCAATTCTATATATTTTTTAAATATTATTTAACATGTATATTTAATACTTATCTAATTATTAACTTTCATACTTATTTTTGTAAAACTTTCTTTGAAAAATGTGAATTTACCCATTACATAATTAATTTGTAACTAAATAGAGTATTATATAATAATTTAAAAATCAGTTAATATGTATAATGCATGGAATCTTAATACCTGAAGTTTTAAAAGCAATCATTATTTGATGATTTAACTAAAAGATATTTTATTAAAAATAAATAATATATGGATAAAATAGTTGATACTTAATTAAAGTTAAAATATACTCATTAAGGATTTAGTTAAACAAATCATGTACATTGTGCTTTATACAGTTTTTATTGACAATTAAAAACATATATAATGTATAATTTTAGTAATACAACTGTTATTCAAAATACTAATTAACTCGACTACAGTTCCAGATTTTTGTATTCATTAAAATAGTCTAATTAATATTCCTTTAAATATTAGTTATTCATATATTTATATATAAATACATTTTAATATTACTATTATTTATAAACTTCCTTAAACAAATTGTATATTAGTGTATAATGTTGTTGTTTATACTTAATTAGAATTATACATTATTTCGTATATAATAGTTTATAATATATTTATATATACATATATATATATATATATATATATATATATATATATACACAAATATGCATAAAATATACATAACAATAACAAAAATACAATAAATAATTCCATATAATGAATGTTAGTTTTCACACATTATACTTCATTATAAAATAATATATATATATATTATGTATATATGTACATATATATATATATATATATATATATATATATATATATATATATATATATATATATATATGACATTCCACATTCACAGTATTTTGTTATTAATTTTGTTCATTTATATAATAAGTATATGTAGGGTTATTTTGAAACTGCTTATGTATCCATGTTTAGTGTCTGGGTATATAAAATGTGATACATTTATTTATTTATTTATTTATTATACTTATATACTTTAAATAAGTTTATACCTGTTGATAATTTAATTATTTTTTTATTTTAAATCATAATGATATCGAAATAATTTAATTTTTCAAACAGTATAAGAATACAATTATTTTAATAACCATTTATTAGGCAACAACAATTCATATAGTTTAATAATTAATTATTTAATTTGTAATATTACAATATACAAATTTAATTTAAATTATTAATGTATATGCATTAATAATTAGTACCATGATCCATCTAGATAATAAAGAGAATATACTATTATCGTAATTTTAATATAACTTATTAATTGATAAAACAATATATTCATTATTATAAATATATAGTTACCATAAAATTAATAAATGAATGCATATCCGGTAATTCAAATTTACCGACTAGCTCAACAGAAGAATATTTTTATTTATGTTTAGTATTATTTCTGAAATCAAAATGGATTAAGAAGTTAAAGAAATTATTATTCTTATATTAATATCAATTTATATCTAGAACACAAATACGAGTTTATTATCTCGAATTAGTCTCGAGTTTAAATGTATATACTCAAGTTATAAGAGGAATCGCGATTTGTACAATAGAACAACTCGTGTATTAAATGCTGGAAGGATAAAATACAAAATGATAATCTTAAAATTTAGTTTCATTTAAAATGAATTTAAAAGTAAAATTATTATAAAATTGATAAAAAAACTAATAAAGAAATAATTATAATAATAATAATTGTTCATTAACTAATTTTGAAATTAACAATATCTGAGGTTAGTCATCATTGTATATATTAATATATATTTGTTTATAAAATATTATTATATTTATACAAATTGCTACCAATAAACAATGATATAGTTAACGATTAATATTTATATTATTATTATATAGGAAATATTTGTTATTGTATCAATTTAGTCAAATATATGTGATGTAATGGTATACCATAGAAATACCCATATAATAGTTGTATTACCTTTATTTTACTGTGAGTATAGTTAAAGACCAAAACACTACATACTACTAAATCTTATATATCGTATACACCTACTAGATCTAATATTTTTGCAATAGTTAAATTACAAAATATATTAAATATATTTAACTGAATTTAATTCGATGTAGTTATCAATGTATAGCTTAAAATTATATTATTTTTTAATGCTAACTACTATAATTAATACTATCATTACGATTAATAGTAAAAACTTGTAAATAACGGGATTAATATTAATATATAATAGTTTTATATTTTTATGTTATTACTTGATAAATTACAACTATTTCAATGTTCTTTTTATTTTAATTTTATATAAATTATTAAATATGTATATTTTTTTTAAATATCAAGAATTTTAATTTATAAATCTATAACTATATATGTATTCTATATATATATATGTATTATAAAATATTAATTAATATTAACATAAAATGTATTATTTTTATATTTGCAATATATATATATATATATATATATATAATAAAGTAATAATGTAATTAAAATAAGGATTTATTTATAACGAAAGAACTTATTGAAGAAAATACGAAAAAGAATATTAATATCAATAGTTTACCGATGTGGAGCATACATTTAGAAATTTAAATATTACGAAGATTAAAACAAATATATTCAAGAATAATGGCAATATAAATATTCTTTATTTAGGAAATAACAATATCAGAGAGATACAAGATGGCGCATTTCTTGGTCTAGCTCAATTAAATACATTAAAACTCCGTGATAATATTATTACAAACATTAAAAAGGATATGTTTAAAAGAATCTACAATCTTAAATACCTTGATTTAGGGTTAAATAAAATTAGTAAATTAGATAATAATACATTTGAATATCTAGTTAACCTAATCGTACTTTATCTTGAAAGAAATCATTTAAAGTTTATTGAACAAAAAATGCTAATGGTTCTTGTAAATCTGCGAAAACTAAATTTAAATTTAAACAAAATTATACATATAGAGAATAATTCATTCTCAGATATAATCTTCTTGCAACAACTATATTTATCTAAAAACAAGATTAAAAATAATCTATTAAAAATATCAGAATTACATATTACCTTTAATAATATAAGTCACCTAGATCTAAATTGTTTTATTAATAACATGAAATTAACATTTAATATTATTAAATGCATCTAATAATGAAATAATATCTTTATCGGGAAATTTTCGGGAGAATAAAATCGCTAAATCATCTATATTTAAATAATAATTCCATCTTATCAATTAGAAGTATTGGTTTATTTGAGTATCTTTCTTTAATAATATTATATATTTACAAAATAACCAAGTAAACCTTGTTTTCGGTTGTGAACATAAATGGATATTAGAAAATTATCGAAAGAGGTCATTTAATTTTCACTCAAATAATTTAAATATAAAATGGATATTTACCAAAAATAACTATACTCCTCATATTGATGTAAACATCTTCAAAGCACGTTGCTTATTCCAATATATTCATAATGAAGAATCATGCGGATACCTAAAAGAAATATTTAATAATTACTCGGCATTATGCTATAAAGGTAAATTAATTTATTAGAAATAATATATTTTATTGTATATTTATATGTTTAAATATATTAAATCATTGAAGGTGTTCATATAATATCTTGAGAAATAAACTAACTTTATAGTGTTTTATATGTGGCCAGACTATATATGAATATTCTATCTAATTAAACTATTTATATTTACTAAATTAGTTAATTATACATACCTATATACTATAATATAATGCTTTCGAGTCCCATAACAATATATCCAGTTATTCAGTAGATATTAGCTACAATAATTTATAGATACATTTTAGAGGGGAATCCCTAGTAAACTTACTATATACATTAGTTATAATTTTTAATATATTTGATCAATATGATCTATTTACGTATTTACATATATTGTTACCTATCTAAAATTGGGTTATTGTACATTTCTATGACTTCCTCTATATAAGATATCAATAGAATACAAGCTGATTTGTAACAAACTGCTTTTTTATCGGTGCTATTTTCAGACTAAATATATATAATTATAATATATATAATTATAATATATATAATTGTAATATATATAATTATAATATATATAATTAAATGACATTTAATAACTAATATATTATATCAATTACTTCTTCAAATATTGACGAAATAGCTGCATATTCTCCATTTTATTAAATTATTACAGTTTACATAACAACTAAATACATTATGTTTTGATAATAATATGTTATCAATTCTATATTTTATATAGAAAATAGGTTAAAGCATGACAAAACTACACAATGTTATATTATAACCTAGCTTTATAATGATTACTATATATATGTTTACAAAATATTACAAAAATTAAATAGTGGAAATATCTAACTTGAATAAATAACTCGATAACTTATTTGTCCCTAGTACGCATTGCTGTAACTGATTACTATATATTTATATTTTATTTAAGATATACTTAGTTTGGATAGTTTAAGTAATATAGTATCGGTATTAGTTATGATTGTAGTCTAAGGTATATATAAGAAATGATGTATTTAGTAATATCTGAATTGAATAAATTACTTAATATATTATTTTCTCGTAAGTAAAATTATTTATTTATTTTCATAAATAATAAATATATTATAACATAGAAAATATTAATATAAATATAAATAGTTATAGTAAATATAATGCAATTTAACTAATCTACGCAGTCTTTTTTAGTTAGTTATTTAAGTAATTTAGAGTCGGTAGTAGTTTTGATCGAAGTCTAATTATATTTTATGGATTGATGTAGAATATAATAGTATCCGTTATATATTTGATGAAATTTCAAGAAATTTGAGTCTCACGGATACAATGTTTTTCTAATTCGCATGATACAATTGTATAGGTAGTATCGAATATTTAAATAAAGTTGCTGAATCAGTATAAAAATATATTCTAAACAAATTATTATGATAGTTTGAATTAAATAAAACATAATTTATAAATATATGTATATATATATATATATATATATATATATATATATATATATGTATAATTATAATAATATTAACAATAATGTTGTATAGCTTTAATAATAATTTCGTTTTCGTCATAAATAGAATTTGTTTCAAATAATATACATCTATGTGTTAATTTGTTTCTATTAACATATTTATATTAATATGGATACTCACCATATATTCCGAATAATATAGATTCACATGGATATTCATATACACTTTTGAGTGTATAATATTTATAATATATAAGATCAGTATTATTATTTTTAATAATTATTATAATTATTAATTATTTTTATTTAAATAAGAAATTAAAACCTGACTAAATTAAACATGTATAAATTATTTGGCATATATTATTGTTGAATGATTTGAATTTGGATTATAAGCTATTCTTTTATTTAATTCGTGAGTCAAAGAAATTCTAGATTTTAACATCTTATCTCTTCCTAAACAGCTTAAAAGAAGACGTTTCATTACATCTAAGCATAGGCTATGCTTACTATTCTTTCAAGATTAAAATTAAAATTTGAGATATTGATATATTCTATTACAAAAATAATTGATCAGAAATTATTTAAAATATAAATTATAAGCTGAAAATTATGAAAATTCTTTAATACAAAAATAAGTAGGACTGCGTAAGGGTGTATGTAGTTTGAAGGTTGGACTACGTAGGGACGTATGTAGTTTGAATGTTGGACTACGTAGGTGTGTATGTAGTTTGAGGGTTGGACTACGTAGGAGTGTATGTAGTTTGAAGGTTGGACTACGTAGGGACATATGTAGTTTGAAGGTTGGACTACGTAGGGACATATGTAGTTTGAGGGTTGGACTACGTAGGTGTGTATGTAGTTTGAGGGTTGGACTACGTAGGAGTGTATGTAGTTTGAGGGTTGGACTACGTAGGTGTGTATGTAGTTTGAGGGTTGGACTACGTAGGAGTGTATGTAGTTTGAAGGTTGGACTACGTAGGGACATATGTAGTTTGAAGGTTGGACTACGTAGGGACATATGTAGTTTGAGGGTTGGACTACGTAGGTGTGTATGTAATTTGAGGGTTGGACTACGTAGGAGTGTATGTAGTTTGAAGGTTGAACTACGTAGGGACGTATGTAGTTTGAAGGTTGGACTACGTAGGGACATATGTAGTTTGAAGGTTGGACTACGTAGGTGTGTATGTAGTTTGAGGGTTGGACTACGTAGGTGTGTATGTAGTTTGAGGGTTGGACTACGTAGGAGTGTATGTAGTTTGAAGGTTGGACTACGTAGGGACATATGTAGTTTGAAGGTTGGACTACGTAGGTGTGTATGTAGTTTGAGGGTTGGACTACGTAGGAGTGTATGTAGTTTGAGGGTTGGACTACGTAGGGACATATGTAGTTTGAGGGGTTGGACTACGTAGGTGTGTATGTAGTTTGAGGGTTGGACTACGTAGGTGTGTATGTAGTTTGAGGGTTGGACTACGTAGGAGTGTATGTAGTTTGAGGGTTGGACTACGTAGGTGTGTATGTAGTTTGAGGGTTGTACTACGTAGGGACGTATGTAGTTTGAGGGTTAGACTACGTAGTGTGTATGTAGTTTTAGGGTTGCACTGAGTTAACATGGGGAATGAGTAGAAATGTATATCGGGACCTGTGGGTAAAGAAGTAACTGCGTGGGGTATCTTTCTCGGGTGGGTATGTGATAGATTATAACTCCCGAACTGCATAGATCTGATGGAATTGGTGTATCGGGGTAGATGATGTGTGGTAGTATGTGGTGGTGTGTGGTGGTGTGTGGTGGTGGCGAGATGGGAGGTTAGCTAAGATGATATGAAGAATAGGACAATGTGTGCGTTTGTATATTCTGGAATATAGCGGAGTTTGAGGTATTTGCATCGTATCTGAATACTGCGGGATAACTTCCGGTCTGTTTATAACCTCATGACAGCCATTCACATCCTGAATAGTAAGATATACCAGAGAAGTCTCACTACAGTGTCCTCTGCAGTGCAGTCAATAGCTATTATTAATAGTGCTATCCCGGTCTATCTACGTTCTGAAATATCAGATCTAGATCTAAGAATAACAAATAGAATTGAATCTAATCTATGATGTTCACCTCCGTTAACACATCGAAACCGAATCATTTTAATAAAATGTGCATGTTATGTTTTTTATTATCATAACGTAATTTTCTTATAGATCAAGAAAAATATCCCAAAAATATATTGCATTTAAAATAATATTGAATCTTAGATATTTACTATCTATATAGATATTTACTATCTATATAGATATTTACTATCTGATATATAGTATCTATCTAGATATTGAATATTGATATAGATATTGACTATCTATATAGATATTTGCATATGTCAAGTTGCCCAGAAGACTCAGCGTAGATAAAACTTATAATAATACGTTTTTGAATAATATTATTTCATTTAAATAATGTTCCTTTCATAATCTAGAATTTAGTAATTGTTCAGCCAAACTATTTATATTTAAAATAAAGATGTATTTACATGAGTGTATCAACAATTTAAACTACCTAGCTGTTTAACATATTTAAATTGTCCCTAAATACTAAATAAAGAATATGCAGTATTCATTTCTTTTTCATTAATTCTTATAAGAATTTTTTCAATTGTTTCCATTTTATTTATAACTCAGTTTAAATAATTCAAATAATATCTCAGGTAGCAATTTACTAGTACAAATAGGTTTCAATAAAAATTGAGGTAACACATGTAATTACAAAAATAGTAGTTAGAGGTAAGAAATGTAATCTTAGTTACAAAAACAGTAGTTAAAGGTTACAAATGTAACTTTATTTTAACTAAATATATTATGATTGATGTATACCTATATTTTAATTGCAAGAAATTAATATTGAAACTCGATTTTCTGAATTTAAGAATCTATATATTTTAAATTAGAATTAAACTATAAAAGTTAATTTACAAAACATATAAAATGTTGTACTTGTTGTTACAACAATAGTTATATCATTGTTGTTATAATTATAATGTATGAAATTAATTTATGAGAAGTTTCTAATTTTATATGTAAGATATATAACACACATATGATAATACACTATTATTCATGATAATTTTAAAATTAAATTATTTTTATTATTTGTCATTTTAAAATAATCTAAATAGTTATAAAAATTGAAAATAAAAAACCACTATTCTAGAATTATTAGTTTAATATAATATCATAATGTAATACAAATGAATTTAATATTAGCTTTATTTATATAATAAATTTGTAATTAAAAATTTATATTACAAAATAATAATTATTATATAAGTATCAATATATAATTGATATAATCTAATTCAAATTATCATAGTAATTATAATATAATTGTAGTTATATTATATAAAATCAACAATATGAATATTAAAATTATTATATTAGGGTGATTATAGTTTAAAATAATCTCAGTGTTAATAATGGATAATCAAATAAAGTCTCAAGTTTAAAAGAAAACTAAATATGAGAGCTAAAAGAAAAATGTTAAAAATATTATATGCTCTCTAAATTTTGTTAAAATGATATATAAGAAATTTCATTTGAGATCTTGAAAGCTTTTACTACTAAAATTTGAGTTAAATTGATTTTAGATATTAATATTTGGTATTTGAATAAAATACTAAGAATACTTATTTTTGTATTAAAGAATATTCATAATCTCGATAAATTTAATACAAAATATAAGATCTCGTTATATATTGAAATATTAATATTTGGATAATTGTATCTAGAGAGCTTATAATTTATATTTTAAAATAAGTTCTGATAAATTATTTTTGTAATAGAATATATCACTATCTCAAATTTTAATTTTAATCTTGAAAGAATAGTAATTATAATATAAATGTATCGCAGATATATAAAATATATTATTTAATTGCAGTTGATAATATTGATTAAAGTATTTATATTTATAAGGAATCAATTACTGACAATGAAAATTAAACAGTTTAACTATCAATATATTGATATTATAATACCTACATAATGTATTGAGGATAGTATACTGTTCTAAATATATTATGGAATGGTAAATATGCATATTCTTGTAGAACATTTATATCATTGAATGTATAATATTTATTTTAAATAATATAATTTTAAGTAAATATTAAAATGTTCTATAGATATATAAATTACATTTATAACATCTTTGAATGGAATCCAAATCAATTGATTTAATAATGCATGCATTATTAAAGTTATTTCGTAAACATAATATCGGTGGTAAATTTACATTAACATCACTTACACTTTTGCACACCCAATACATATTATTACGCAGCTTATTTCAAACATGGAATATTATTATTTCGTTGTTAAAAATCAGATTATATCAAATGTATAAGTTAATTATCCAGATATTAAAGGGTTAGAAATATGGACAGTATACCATCAAAAAATGGAATAAATTAAAGCAATAAACATACAATAATCTTATCGTGCAATATATCACGAGTTACTCTATTTCCAATAATTATAACATATGGTAACTCAAAACCAAAATTTAATGAATTCATGAAAGAATGCAAATTTGAAATTAAAGAACTAATAAAATCAGGTTTGGATATTTTTGAAAGGAAAAAATAGTAAAATTAAAAATTATTTATATACATCAGATTCTTTAATTCTCTTATTAAACATTGGTATGGTATATGATTTTCCAATTAATTACATATATTGCCTATGCTTAGATGTAATGAAACGTCTTCTTTTAAGCTGATTAGGAAGAGATAAGATGTTAAAATCTAGAATTTCTTTGACTCACGAATTAAATAAAAGAATAGCTTATATAATCCAAATTCAAATCATTCAACAAATAATATATGCCAAATAATTAATAAATGTTTAATTTAGTCAGATTTTAATTTCTTATTTAAATACAAATAATTAATAATTATAATAATTATTAATACATTATTATTTTAATTTATTAATTCAATAAGTGTATTTTTTATTATTAATTTAGGATTTTGTAAATATATATGTACATGATTTTTCAAGATATAATTTACAAATGTTATTCCATTTAACTGATGATTATTTGAGGTCTGGAAATAAAGCATCTGTATTTTAAAATCATATCTTTGTAGTCACAAAAATATGTTAAATCTGGTGTTTTACATTTGAATCAAATTATAGTGAGATTAGGTGAGAGAAAGAATATCAAAATAAAAGCTGCAAGAGAAAGTCAAATTGAATATGTTTATTTAATAAATACACATTAATATTGTGTAGTTAATAATAATAATACTGATCTTATATATTGTAAATATTATAACCTTAAAAGTGTATATGAATAACATATTATTATCAAAACATAATGTATTTAGTTGTTATGTAAACTGTAATAATTTAATAAAATGGAGAATATGCAGCTATTTCGTCAATATTTGAAGAAGTAATTGATATAATATATTAGTTATTAAGTGTCATTTAATTATATATATTATAATTATATATATTACAATTATATATATTATAATTATATATATTATAATTATATATATTATAATTATATATATTATAATTATATATATTATAATTATATATATTATAATTATATATATTTAGTCTGAAAATAGCACCGATAAAAAGCAGTGTGTTACAAATCAGCTTGTATTCTATTGATATATTATATAGAGGAAGTCATAGAAATGTACAATAACCCAATTTTAGATAGGTAACAATATATGTAAATACGTAAATAGATCATATTGATCAAATATATTAAAAATTATAACTAATGTATATAGTAACTTTACTAGGGATTCCCATATAAAATGTATCTATAAATTATTGTAGCTAATATCTACTGAATAACTGGATATATTGTTATGGGACTCGACAGCATTATATTATAGTATATAGGTATGTATAATTAACTAATTTAGTAAATATAAATAATTTATATTAGATAAAATATTCATATATAGTCTGGACACATATAATACATTATAAAGTTAGTTTATTTCTCAAGATATTATATGAACACCTTAAACGTTTTAAAATATTTAATCATATAAATTATACAATAAAATATATTATTTCTAATAAACTAATTTACCTTTATAGCATAATGCCGAGTAATTATTAAATATTTCTTTTAGGTATCCGCATGATTCTTCATTATGAATATATTGGAATAAGCAACGTGCTTTGAAGATGTTTACATCAATATGAAGAGTATAGTTATTTTTGGTAAATATCCATTTTATATTTAAATTATTTGAGTGAAAATTAAATGACCTCTTTCGATAATTTTCTAATATCCATATTCACAACCGAAAACAAGGTTTACTTGGTTATTTTGTAAATATATATTATTATTTAAAGAAAGCTACTAAAATAAACCAATACTTCTAATTGATAAGATGGAATTATTATTTAAATATAGATATTGTAGCGATTTTATTCTTAGAAAATTTCCTGATAAAGATATTATTTCATTATTAGATGCATTTAATAATTTTAAATTCATGTTTTTAATAAAACAATTTAGATCTAGGTGACTTATTTTATTAAAGGTAATATGTAATTCTAATATTTTTAATAGATTATTAAATGTTTTATTAAATAGTTTTTTAATCTTGTTTTTAGATAAATATAGTTGTTGCAAGAAGATTAGATCTGAGAATGAATTATTCTCTATATGTATAATTTTGTTTAAATTTAAATTTAGTTTTCGCATATTTACAAGACTCATTAGCATTTTTTGTTCAATAAACTTAAAGTGATTTCTATCAAGATAAAGTACGATTAAGTTAACTAGATATTCAAATGTATTATTATCTAATTTACTAATTATATTTAACCCTAAATCAAGGTATTTAAGATTGTAGATTCCTTTAAACATGGCCTTTTTAATGTTTGTAATAATATTATTACGGAGTTTTAATATATTTAATTGAGCTAGACCAAGAAATGCGCCATCTTGTATCTCTCTGATATTGTTATTTCCTAAATAAAGAATATTTATATTGCCATTATTCTTGAATATATTTGTTTCAATCTTCGTAATATTTAAATTCTCTAAATTTATGCTTCACTTCGGTAAACTATTGATATTAATATTCTTTTTCGTATTTTCTAAAATTAAAATAAAAAGAACATTGAAATAGTTGTAATTTATCAAGTAATAACATAAGAATATAAAACTATTATATATTTATACTAATCCCGTTATTTACAAGGTTTTACTATTAGTCGTAATGATAGTATTAATTATAGTAGTTAGCATTAAAAAATAATATAATTTTAAGCTATACATTGATAACTACATCGAATTAAATTCAGTTAAATATATTTAATATATTTTGTAATTTAACTATTGCAAAAATATTAGATCTAGTAGGTGTATACGATATATAAGATTTAGTAGTATGTATTGTTTTGGTTTTTAACTATACTAACAGTAAAATAAAGGTAATACAACTATTATATGGGTATTTCTATGGTATACCATTACATCACATATATGTGATTAAATTGATACAATAACAAATATTTCCTATATAATAATATAAATATTAATCGTTAACTATATCATTGTTTATTGGTAGCAATTTGTATAAATATAATAATATTTTATAAACAAATATATATTAATATATACAATGATGACTAACCTCAGATATTGATAATGTTGAGTTAATAATAAGAAAGTATAGACATAATATATATGTCGATATTTTATGTTTGTAAATTACTAATATACAAATTTCAAAATTATTTAGTGATTAATTTTTATTTTTATAATTATTTGTTTATATTCTTATACTGTTTGAAAATTAAATTATTTCGATATCATTATGATTTAAAATAAAAAATTAATTAATTTATCAACAGGTATAAACTTATTTAAAGTATATAAGTATAATAAATAAATAAATAAATAAATGTATCACATTTTATATACCCAAACACTAAACATGGATACATAAGCAGTTTAAAAATATCCCTACATATACTTATTATGTAAATGAACAAAAAGAATTACAAATTACTGTGAATGTGGAATGTTATATATATATATATATATATATATATATATATATGTAATGTGTGATTTAATAATTCCAATATATATAGTATTTTATATTATATTAACTGACTTATTAAATGTATTAATAAATTACATAAATGAATTATAATGATGAGTTCTAAGATATATATAAATTCTTAGGTATTATATTAGGAAATATTATATATTATAAATATTATATATTATATTAGGAAATACCAATTCATAAATCATAATATTAAGTCTCTTAGCCTCCGACATTTTGGAAGGAGTAAAACGAGTAATTTTCTAGATAATTCAACCATAATAATTAGTATTTAAGTGATATCTTGGTATTCGAATTACCCGAGCATAGATCCTAAGCTCATAACACGAATGTTGTTCCATGGAGAGCTATCTTCTTTGAATGCATGTCATGTACGTCGTAATGAAAAGGAATTCGTGGAGGGCCTGATGGAACACTAGATATGGAACATTGTAAAGTATTTGATGCGTGAAGGTTTTATATGCAAAGCTATAGCTTTAACTTATAGTTTACTTTTTAACCTATAGGTTATCGATCACGAGTCCGAGAAAGGTTTTACCCTCAGTCTTGTTATTATTGAAATAAGTTCAGGTTTTTGTCTCCATTACGTACTGAACGTTATTAAACATATAGAACAACATTTCAGAAGTATTTGACCTACAATTTATCAGAAGTTTAAGAATAAAATCCTGCATATCATACATTTATATTGTTATTATAGATATGGTTATATCATTAGAGTTATATATATTGGCATTTGAGATAAATCTTTGAATTAAAAATAAGAAATTAATATTATTGATATAAATCATTAGATATATGGTATTTGATTAGAGATATGGATATTGAAAATAGATCTGCGTTATCGAGGTCTCTATTAAATACTGGAAGAGCCGCACATCGTATTTTGACTTTCACTGAGGTATACTGAGTCCTTTAGGGGTATTCGCGAGTATGTAGTTAAAATGTAGTTAATGTAGTTTAAATGTATTTAATGTAGTTTAAATGTAGATAATGTAGTTAATGTAGTTTAAGTGTAGTTACTTTAGTTAATGTAGTTAATGTAATTAATGTAGTTTAAATGTAGTTTAATTGTAGTTAATGTAGTTAATGTAATTTAAATGATGTTTAAATTTAGTTTAAATGTAGTTAATGTGGTTAATGTATATTAATTGTAATTAATGTAGTTGATGTATCTTAAATGTAGTTAATGTTGTTATTGTAGTTTAAATGTAGTTCATGTAGTTTAAATGTTGTTCATGTAATTAATGTAGTTAATGCAGTTTAAATGTAGTTTAAATGTAATATATGTAGTTAATGTAGTTTAAATGTAGTAAATTTGTTTTAAATGTAGATAAATGTTATTTAGTCTAAATAGTTTAAATGTTATTTAAATATAGTTTAAATGTAGTATGGATATAGTTTAAATGTAGTTTAGATGTAATTTAAATGTAGTTAATGTTATTAATATAGATTAAATGAAGTTAATGTAGTTAATGTAATCTATATGTAGTCAATGTAGTTTAAATGTAGTTAATTTAGTTTAAATATAGTTAATGTAGTTAATTAAGTTTAAATATAGTTTATCTCGTTTAAATGTAGTTAATTTAGTTAATTTAGTTTATGTAGTTTAAATGTAGTTTAAATATATTTTAAATGTAGTTTAAATATAGTTTAAATGTAGTTTAAATGTAGTTTAAATGTAGTTAATGTAGATAATGTAGTTTAAATGTAGTTTAAATATAGTTTAAATGTAGTTTAAATGTAGTTTAAATATAGTTTAAATGTAGTTTAGATGTAATTTAAATGTAGTTAATGTAGTTTAAATGTAGTTAATATAGATTAAATGAAGTTAATGTAGTTAATGTAGTTTAAATGTAGTTTAAATATAGTTAATGTAGTTAATTAAGTTTAAATATAGTTTATCTATTTTAAATGTAGTTAATTTAGTAAATTTAGTTTATGTAGTTTAAATGTAGTCAATGTAGTTTAAATGTAGTTTAAATGTAGTTTAAATATAGTTTAAATGTAGTTTAAATGTAGTTTAAATGTAGTGTAAATGTAGTTTAAATATTGTTTAAATGTTATTAATGTAGTTTAAATGTAGTTAATGTAGTTTAAATGAAGTTAATGTAGTTTAAATGTAGTTATTATAGTTTAAATGGAGTTAATGTAATTTAAATGTAGTTAATGTAATTTAAATGCAGTTTAAATGTAGTTTAAATATAGTTTAAATGTAGTTTAAATATAGTTTAAATGTAGTTTAAATATAGTTTAAATGTAGTTTAAATGTAGTGTAAATGTAGTTTAAATGTTATTAATGTAGTTTAAATGTAGTTTAAGTAGTTTAAATGAAGTTAATGTAGTTTAAATGTAGTTATTATAGTTTAAATGGAGTTAATGTAATTTAAATGTAGTTAATGTAATTTAAATGCAGTTTAAATGTAGTTTATATAGATTAAATGTAGTTAATGCAGTTTAAATGTAGATTATGCAGTTTAAATGTAGTTTAGATGTAGTTTAAAAGTAGATTAAATATAGTTAAATGTAGTTAATTAAGTTTAAATATAGTTTATGTAGTTTAAATGTGGTTTAGATGTAGTTTAAATGTAGTTTAAATATAGTTAATGCAGTTACTTAGGTTTAAATATAGTTTATGTAATTTAAATGTAGTTGATGTAGTTTAAATGTAATTAATGTAGTTTAAATGTAGTTAATTAAGTTTAAATATAGTTTATCTAGTTTAAATGTAGTTAATGTAGATAATGTAATTTAAATGCAGTTTAAATGTAGTTTAAATGTAATTAATGTAGTTGATGTATTTTAAATTTAGTTAATGTTGTTAATGTAGTTTAAATGTTGTTCGTTCAATTTATGCAGTTTATATTTAGTTAATGTAGTTTAAATGTAGTTAATGTGTTTTAAATGTAGTTAATGTAGTTTAAATGTAATTTAAATGTAGTTAATGTAGATTATGCAGTTTAAATATAGATAAATGTAGTTAATTAAGTTTATATATAGTTTATGTATTTTAAATGTAGTTTAAATATAGTTAAATGTGGTTTAGATGTAGTTTAAATGTAGTTAATAGAATTTAAATGAAGTTATTGTAGTTAATGTAATTTATGTAGTTTAAATATAGTTAATGCAGTTACTTAAGTTTAAATATAGTTAATGTAGTCTAAAAGTAGTGAATGTAGTTTAAATATAGTTAATGTAATTAATGTAGTTAAATTATTTTAAATGTAGCTTGCATGTAATTAATGTAGTTAAATTAGTTAAAATGTAGTTAATGTGTTTTAAATGTAGTTTAAATGAAGTTTAAATATAGTTTAGATGTATTTTAAATGTTTTTTAATGTAGATTATAAGGTTTAAATGTAGTGTAAATGTAAAATAATCAATAATAAGTTTAGATGTACCGTTTTATAATTGACTATTTATAATCCCACGGAACACCATGCTTAATACCCCTACATAGTTCAACCCTCAAACCTCATACACCCCTACGTAGTACTACCCTCAAACTACATACACCCCTACGTTTAAATTAACATTTAATATTATTAAATGCATCTAATAATGAAATAATATCTTTATCAGGAAATTATCAACAAAGTATTATTATAAGTTTTATCTATGCTGAGTCTTCTGAGATATCTATATAGATAGTCAATATCTATATCAATATTCACTATCTAGATAGATACTATATATCAGATAGTAAATATCTGAAATTCAATATTATTTTATTTGCAATATAATTTTGGGATATTTTTCTTGATCTATAAGAAAATTACGTTATGATAATAAAAAACATAACATGCATATTTTATTAAAATGATTCGGTTTCGATGTGTTAACGGAGGTGAACATTATAGATTAGATTCAATTCTATTTGTTATTCTTAGATCTAGATCTGATATTTCAGACCGTAGATAGACCGGGATAGCACTATTAATAATAGCTATTGACTGCACTGCAGAGGACACTGTAGTGAGACTTCTCTGGTATATCTTCCTATTCAGGATGTGAATGGCTGTCATGAGGTTATAAACAGACCGGAAGTTATCCCGCAGTATTCAGATACGATGCAAATACCTCAAACTCCGCTATATTCCAGAATATACAAACGCACACATTGTCCTATTCTTCATATCATCTTAGCTAACCTCCCATCTCGCCACCACCACACACCACCACATACCACCACACACCATTTACCCCATTACACCAATTCCATCAGATCTATGCAGTTCGGGAGATATAATCTATCACGTAGCCACCCGAGAAAAATACCCCACGCAGTTACTTCTTTACCCACAGGTCCCGATATACATTTCTACTCATTCCCCATGTTAACTCAGTGCAACCCTAAAACTACATACACACTACGTAGTCTAACCCTCAAACTACATACGTCCCTACGTAGTCCAACCCTCAAACTACATACACCCCTACACAGTCCAGAAGCGGTCATCTAAAATGCCGTCGATTTCTTCAATTGGCTCTCCGGCCACAATGTTCTCAAGAATAGTTTGCATGCGAATGTGGGAACCCTCGGCAGCGGCTGCGGAATCACTGTCCTCGCAGTCCTTGAGGCGTTTGAGGAATGCGTCGCTTAATAGGCCTGCAGGTGGCGGTGGTGGTATTGGGAGCGGTGGTATTGGGGGCGGTGGTATTGGGGGTGGTGGTATTGGGGGCGGTGGTATTGGGGGCGGTGGTATTGGGGGCGGTGGTATTGGGAGCGGTGGTATTGGGGGCGGTGGTATTGGGAGCGGTGGTATTGGGGGCGGTGGTATTGGGGGCGGTGGTATTGGGGGCGGTGGTATTGGGAGCGGTGGTATTGGGAGAGGTGGTATTGGGAGCGGTGGTATTTGGAGCGGTGGTATTGGGAGTGGTGGTATTGGGGGCGGTGGTATTGGGGGCGGTGGTATTGGGGGCGGTGGTATTGGGGGCGGTGGTATTGGGAGCGGTGGTATTTGGAGCGGTGGTATTGGGAGTGGTGGTATTGGGGGCGGTGGTATTGGGGGCGGTGGTATTGGGGGCGGTGGTATTGGGAGCGGTGGTATTGGGAGCGGTGGTATTGGGAGCGGTGGTATTGGGAGCGGTGGTATTGGGAGCGGTGGTATTGGGAGCGGTGGTATTGGGAGCGGTGGTATTGGGAGCGGTGGTATTGGGGGCGGTGGTATTGGCAGTGGTATTGGGGGCGGTGGTATTGGGAGCGGTGGTATTGGGGGCGGTGGTATTGGCAGTGGTATTGGGAGCGGTGGTATTGGGGGCGGTGGTATTGGGAGCGGTGGTATTGGGAGCGGTGGTATTGGGAGCGGTGGTATTGGGAGCGGTGGTATTGGGAGAGGTGGTATTGGGAGAGGTGGTATTGGGAGCGGTGGTATTTGGAGCGGTGGTATTGGGGGCGGTGGTATTGGGAGAGGTGGTATTGGGAGAGGTGGTATTGGGGGCGGTGGTATTGGGAGAGGTGGTATTGGGAGAGGTGGTATTGGGGGCGGTGGTATTGGGAGAGGTGGTATTGGGAGAGGTGGTATTGGGAGAGGTGGTATTGGGAGAGGTGGTATTGGGAGAGGTGGTATTGGGGGCGGTGGTATTGGGGGCGGTGGTATTGGGGGCGGTGGTATTGGGGGCGGTGGTATTGGGAGCGGTGGTATTGGGGGCGGTGGTATTGGCAGTGTTATTGGGGGTGGTGGTATTGGGAGAGGTGGTATTGGGAGCGGTGGTATTGGGAGCGGTGGTATTGGGAGCGGTGGTATTGGGGGCGGTGGTATTGGGGGCGGTGGTATTGGGAGCGGTGGTGGTAATGGGAGCGGTGGTATTGGGGGCGGTGGTATTGGGAGCGGTGGTATTGGGGGCGGTGGTATTGGGAGCGGTGGTGGTAATGGGAGCGGTGGTATTGGGGGCGGTGGTATTGGGAGCGGTGGTATTGGGAGCGGTGGTATTGGGGGCGGTGGTATTGGGAGCGGTGGTGGTAATGGGAGCGGTGGTATTGGGGGCGGTGGTATTGGGAGCGGTGGTATTGGGAGCGGTGGTATTGGGAGCGGTGGTATTGGGGGCGGTGGTATTGGGAGCGGTGGTGGTAATGGGAGCGGTGGTATTGGGGGCGGTGGTATTGGGAGCGGTGGTATTGGGAGCGGTGGTATTGGGGGCGGTGGTATTGGGAGCGGTGGTATTGGGGGCGGTGGTATTGGGAGCGGTGGTGGTAATGGGAGCGGTGGTATTGGGAGCGGTGGTATTGGGAGCGGTGGTATTGGGAGCGGTGGTATTGGGAGCGGTGGTATTGGGAGAGGTGGTATTGGGGGCGGTGGTATTGGCAGTGGTATTGGGAGAGGTGGTATTGGGGGTGGTGGTATTGGGAGAGGTGGTATTGGGAGCGGTGGTATTGGGAGCGGTGGTATTGGGAGCGGTGGTATTGGGAGCGGTGGTATTGGGAGCGGTGGTATTGGGAGCGGTGGTATTGGGAGCGGTGGTATTGGGGGCGGTGGTATTGGGGGCGGTGGTATTGGGGGTGGTGGTATTGGGGGTGGTGGTATTGGGGGCGGTGGTATTGGGAGCGGTGGTATTTGGAGAGGTGGTATTTGGAGAGGTGGTGGTATTGGGAGCGGTGGTATTGGGGGCGGTGGTATTGGGGGCGGTGGTATTGGGGGTGGTGGTATTGGGAGAGGTGGTATTTGGAGAGGTGGTGGTATTGGGGGCGGTGGTATTGGGAGCGGTGGTATTGGGAGAGGTGGTATTGGGAGAGGTGGTATTGGGAGAGGTGGTATTGGGAGAGGTGGTATTTGGAGAGGTGGTGGTATTGGGGGCGGTGGTATTGGGAGAGGTGGTATTGGGAGAGGTGGTATTTGGAGAGGTGGTGGTATTGGGGGCGGTGGTATTGGGAGCGGTGGTATTGGGAGAGGTGGTATTGGGAGAGGTGGTATTGGGAGAGGTGGTATTGGGAGAGGTGGTATTTGGAGAGGTGGTGGTATTGGGGGCGGTGGTATTGGGAGCGGTGGTATTGGGAGAGGTGGTATTGGGAGAGGTGGTATTGGGAGAGGTGGTATTGGGAGAGGTGGTATTTGGAGAGGTGGTGGTATTGGGGGCGGTGGTATTGGGGGCGGTGGTATTGGGAGCGGTGGTATTGGGAGCGGTGGTATTGGGAGCGGTGGTATTGGGAGTGGTGGTAGGGTGGGGCGGTGGTATTTGGAGAGGTGGTGGTATTGGGGGCGGTGGTATTGGGAGCGGTGGTATTGGGAGCGGTGGTATTGGGGGCGGTGGTATTGGGAGAGGTGGTATTGGGAGCGGTGGTATTTGGAGAGGTGGTGGTATTGGGGGCGGTGGTATTGGGAGCGGTGGTATTGGGAGCGGTGGTATTGGGGGCGGTGGTATTGGGGGCGGTGGTATTGGGGGCGGTGGTATTGGGAGCGGTGGTATTGGGAGTGGTGGTATTGGGAGCGGTGGTATTGGGAGCGGTGGTATTGGGAGTGGTGGTATTTGGAGCGGTGGTATTGGGAGAGGTGGTATTGGGAGAGGTGGTATTGGGAGAGGTGGTATTGGGAGAGGTGGTATTTGGAGAGGTGGTGGTATTGGGGGCGGTGGTATTGGGAGCGGTGGTATTTGGAGCGGTGGTATTGGGAGTGGTGGTATTGGGAGCGGTGGTATTGGGGGCGGTGGTATTGGGAGCGGTGGTATTGGGGGCGGTGGTATTGGGGGCGGTGGTATTGGGGGCGGTGGTATTGGGAGTGGTGGTATTGGGAGCGGTGGTATTGGGAGCGGTGGTATTGGGAGAGGTGGTATTGGGAGCGGTGGTATTGGGAGCGGTGGTATTGGGAGCGGTGGTAGGGTGGGGTGGTGGTATTGGGGGCGGTGGTATTGGGAGCGGTGGTAGGGTGGGGTGGTGGTATTGGGAGCGGTGGTATTGGGAGAGGTGGTATTGGGAGCGGTGGTATTGGGGGCGGTGGTATTGGGAGCGGTGGTATTGGGAGCGGTGGTATTGGGGGCGGTGGTATTGGGAGCGGTGGTATTGGGAGCAGTGGTATTGGGAGCGGTGGTATTGATGGCGGTGGTATTGGGGGTGGTGGTATTGGGAGCGGTGGTATTGGGAGCGGTGGTATTGATGGCGGTGGTATTGGGGGCGGTGGTATTGGGAGCGGTGGTATTGATGGCGGTGGTATTGGGAGCGGTGGTATTGGGAGCGGTGGTATTGGGAGCGGTGGTATTGGGGGCGGTGGTATTGGGGGCGGTGGTATTGGGGGCGGTGGTATTGGGAGCGGTGGTATTGGGAGCGGTGGTATTGGGAGCGGTGGTATTGGGAGCGGTGGTATTGGGAGAGGTGGTATTGGGGGCGGTGGTATTGATGGCGGTGGTATTGGGAGCGGTGGTATTGGGAGCGGTGGTATTGGGAGAGGTGGTATTGGGAGAGGTGGTATTGGGAGCGGTGGTATTGGGGGCGGTGGTATTGGGGGCGGTGGTATTGGGAGCGGTGGTATTGGGAGCGGTGGTATTGGCAGTGGTATTGGGGGCGGTGGTATTGGGAGCGGTGGTATTGGGAGCGGTGGTATTGGGAGCGGTGGTATTGGGGGCGGTGGTATTGGGAGAGGTGGTATTGGGAGCGGTGGTATTGGGAGCGGTGGTATTGGGAGAGGTGGTATTGGGGGCGGTGGTATTGGGAGCGGTGGTATTGGGAGCGGTGGTGGTATTGGGGGCGGTGGTATTGGGGGCGGTGGTATTGGGAGCGGTGGTATTGGGAGCGGTGGTATTGGGGGCGGTGGTATTGGGAGCGGTGGTATTGGGAGCGGTGGTATTGGCAGTGGTATTGGGGGCGGTGGTATTGGGAGCGGTGGTATTGGGAGCGGTGGTATTGGGAGCGGTGGTATTGGGGGCGGTGGTATTGGGAGCGGTGGTATTGGGAGCGGTGGTATTGGGAGCGGTGGTATTGGGAGCGGTGGTATTGGCAGTGGTATTGGGGGCGGTGGTATTGGGAGCGGTGGTATTGGGAGCGGTGGTATTGGGAGCGGTGGTATTGGGAGCGGTGGTATTGGGAGAGGTGGTATTGGGAGCGGTGGTATTGGGAGCGGTGGTATTGGGAGAGGTGGTATTGGGAGCGGTGGTATTGGGGGCGGTGGTATTGGGGGCGGTGGTATTGGGGGCGGTGGTATTGGGAGCGGTGGTATTGGGAGAGGTGGTGGTATTGGGAGCGGTGGTATTGGGGGCGGTGGTATTGGGGGCAGTGGTATTGGGGGCGGTGGTATTGGGGGCGGTGGTGGTATTGGGAGCGGTGGTATTGGGAGCGGTGGTATTGGGAGCGGTGGTATTGGGAGCGGTGGTATTGGGAGCGGTGGTGGTATTGGGGGCGGTGGTATTGGGGGCGGTGGTATTGGGAGCGGTGGTATTGGGAGAGGTGGTGGTATTGGGAGCGGTGGTATTGGGGGCGGTGGTGGTATTGGGAGCGGTGGTATTGGGAGCGGTGGTATTGGGAGTGGTGGTATTGGGGGCGGTGGTATTGGGGGCGGTGGTATTGGGGGCGGTGGTATTGGGAGCGGTGGTATTGGGAGCGGTGGTATTGGGGGCGGTGGTATTGGGAGCGGTGGTGGTATTGGGAGTGGTGGTATTGGGGGCGGTGGTATTGGGGGCGGTGGTATTGGGGGCGGTGGTATTGGGGGTGGTGGTATTGGGAGCGGTGGTATTGGGAGCGGTGGTATTGGGGGCGGTGGTATTGGGAGCGGTGGTATTGGGGGCGGTGGTATTGGGGGCGGTGGTATTGGGGGCGGTGGTATTGGGAGCGGTGGTATTGGGAGCGGTGGTATTGGGAGCGGTGGTATTGGGGGCGGTGGTATTGATGGCGGTGGTATTGGGAGCGGTGGTATTGGGAGTGGTGGTATTGATGGCGGTGGTATTGGGAGCGGTGGTATTGGGAGTGGTGGTATTGGGAGCGGTGGTATTGGGAGCGGTGGTATTGGGGGCGGTGGTATTGGGGGCGGTGGTATTGGGGGCGGTGGTATTGGGAGCGGTGGTATTGGGAGCGGTGGTATTGGGAGCGGTGGTATTGGGAGCGGTGGTATTGGGAGAGGTGGTATTGGGGGCGGTGGTATTGATGGCGGTGGTATTGGGAGCGGTGGTATTGGGAGCGGTGGTATTGGGAGAGGTGGTATTGGGAGAGGTGGTATTGGGAGCGGTGGTATTGGGGGCGGTGGTATTGGGGGCGGTGGTATTGGGAGCGGTGGTATTGGGAGCGGTGGTATTGGCAGTGGTATTGGGGGCGGTGGTATTGGGAGCGGTGGTATTGGGAGCGGTGGTATTGGGAGCGGTGGTATTGGGGGCGGTGGTATTGGGAGAGGTGGTATTGGGAGCGGTGGTATTGGGAGCGGTGGTATTGGGAGAGGTGGTATTGGGGGCGGTGGTATTGGGAGCGGTGGTATTGGGAGCGGTGGTATTGGGAGCGGTGGTATTGGGGGCGGTGGTATTGATGGCGGTGGTATTGGGAGCGGTGGTATTGGGAGCGGTGGTATTGGGAGAGGTGGTATTGGGAGAGGTGGTATTGGGAGCGGTGGTATTGGGGGCGGTGGTATTGGGGGCGGTGGTATTGGGAGAGGTGGTATTGGGAGCGGTGGTATTGGGAGCGGTGGTATTGGGGGCGGTGGTATTGGGAGCGGTGGTATTGGGAGCGGTGGTGGTATTGGGGGCGGTGGTATTGGGGGCGGTGGTATTGGGGGCGGTGGTATTGGGAGCGGTGGTATTGGGAGCGGTGGTATTGGGGGCGGTGGTATTGGGAGCGGTGGTATTGGGAGCGGTGGTATTGGCAGTGGTATTGGGGGCGGTGGTATTGGGGGCGGTGGTATTGGGAGCGGTGGTATTGGGAGCGGTGGTATTGGGAGCGGTGGTATTGGGGGCGGTGGTATTGGGAGCGGTGGTATTGGGAGCGGTGGTATTGGGAGCGGTGGTATTGGGAGCGGTGGTATTGGCAGTGGTATTGGGGGCGGTGGTATTGGGAGCGGTGGTATTGGGAGCGGTGGTATTGGGAGCGGTGGTATTGGGAGCGGTGGTATTGGGAGAGGTGGTATTGGGAGCGGTGGTATTGGGAGCGGTGGTATTGGGAGAGGTGGTATTGGGAGCGGTGGTATTGGGGGCGGTGGTATTGGGGGCGGTGGTATTGGGGGCGGTGGTATTGGGAGCGGTGGTATTGGGAGAGGTGGTGGTATTGGGAGCGGTGGTATTGGGGGCGGTGGTGGTATTGGGAGCGGTGGTATTGGGAGCGGTGGTATTGGGAGCGGTGGTATTGGGAGCGGTGGTATTGGGAGCGGTGGTGGTATTGGGGGCGGTGGTATTGGGGGCGGTGGTATTGGGAGCGGTGGTATTGGGAGAGGTGGTGGTATTGGGAGCGGTGGTATTGGGGGCGGTGGTGGTATTGGGAGCGGTGGTATTGGGAGCGGTGGTATTGGGAGCGGTGGTATTGGGAGTGGTGGTATTGGGGGCGGTGGTATTGGGGGTGGTGGTATTGGGGGCGGTGGTATTGGGAGCGGTGGTATTGGGAGCGGTGGTATTGGGGGCGGTGGTATTGGGAGCGGTGGTGGTATTGGGAGTGGTGGTATTGGGGGCGGTGGTATTGGGGGCGGTGGTATTGGGGGCGGTGGTATTGGGGGCGGTGGTATTGGGGGTGGTGGTATTGGGAGCGGTGGTATTGGGGGCGGTGGTATTGGGAGCGGTGGTGGTATTGGGGGCGGTGGTATTGGGAGCGGTGGTATTGGGAGCGGTGGTATTGGGAGCGGTGGTATTGGGAGCGGTGGTGGTATTGGGGGCGGTGGTATTGGGAGCGGTGGTATTGGGAGCGGTGGTATTGGGAGCGGTGGTATTGGGAGCGGTGGTATTGGGAGCGGTGGTGGTATTGGGGGCGGTGGTATTGGGGGTGGTGGTATTGGGGGCTGTGGTATTGGGAGTGGTGGTATTGGGGGTGGTGGTATTGGGGGCGGTGGTAGGGTGGGGCAGTGGCTGAGCGCAGTAGGTTGAAAGTTAGCTAATCTATGATTGGTGGTATTAAGAATACATTTTATTTATAATTACTAATCCATTTGACCAACACATGTTTTTAAAATAATTATCATATTTATTATTATCAAGCGATTTTCAATATTCTACAATATATATTCCTTACTATATTGTTCATAAGCAGATGCAATGCAACTACTCAACCTATATGTAAAACTAGATCAGACTTGGCAATAATATACTACTGTAAATATTATAACAAACTAGGAATCTATATAAAGTCCCATAATGATTTAAGTTTCCTACAAGATAAAATTATCTCTATAAAAATGAATACATTCATAAAATCCCAATTATTTAAAATATTATTTACCCCAATTATCTATCCTTTTCCCATTTCATTTTCTATTTAGCTAATCTAGGTTAAATATACGATAATCAATTTTCCTAATATCTACTACAAATTAGATGCTAACTACTATATTGTCTAATTGATATAACTGGTTAATAAAAAATAACATAAAATACAGAAATATATAATAACTGAAGTTATCAAAAGAATATAGCTATAATATTAACTTAATTGAAACAACATATTATCTTGCACACACATACTTATGACAATACTCTCGACTTAACACTAACTTAATACTAACAGAAAACCAACTGAAATGTAAATAAAATAACCTTTAAATTAATTATAACCGACATCCTAACTTCTACTAGCCATAACTACTAAATAACTCAAACCCTAACTGATTTACTTAAAGACTTACTAGATAAACATGCCTTCTAAAAATATATATTCATTTACCGAAATAATCGATCGCCATACTTCAATTCAGACTTACATCAACAAAAATGCGATTTCAGACTGATAACTAAACTTACGTGAAATAGCCTACACATATGAACTGAGCAATATCGAAACAAATATTTAGAACCTAACTTAGCTCAGTATAAAAAGCAACGACTAACTACATATCAAATGAATTCAAATAAAGCAGTAATGACTACAAGACACCACAAAACAATAAATAAACTTCTAGGAAAAACTAAAAAAAGAATATATCCCAAACTTACCAGAATTAATATTTACAACAAAATTTGCAAACGATAAAATATCTATACCTATTTCCCAACTACCACTGTTAATTAATTACTAGAAAAGACAGTATACGTCCAACTACTATCATACTTAACTGAACATAAACTACTTGATAATAGACGGAACGGATTTAGAAAATTACCTAATGCTGAAACTACTTTCCTTTCCTTATTCGATATCATATACTCCTCACATTGATAATAATCCAATACGAATTACTTTACTTGACTTATCATCTGCATTTTACACACTCAATCACACCACCTTACTGACAAGAATCTACCAAATAGGAATTAAAGATAAAGTATTAAAATGCTTTAAAAGATAACTTTCAAGAGAACTTTCTCCATTTAAATAAATACAAATATATCCAACTCATATAAACTTAAGCATGGTGTTCCGACTGGATTCAATTTGATCTCCAACTTGATTCGCTATATATCTACTTCCCATTAAACATATTATAAATAGATTCCATTATAATATATTACGACATCACTTGGCATTAAATCAGACAATGGACGACTACACACATCTGACCTCACCTACACCTCCGACTACACACATCTGACCTCACCTACACCTCACCTACACCTACGACTACAATCATCTGACCTCACCTACACCTCCGACTACACACATCTGACCTCACCTACACCTCCGACTACACACATCTGACCTCACCTACACCTCCGACTACACACATCTGACCTCACCTACACCTCCGACTACACACATCTGACCTCACCTACACCTCCGACTACAAACATCTGACCTCACCTACACCTCACCTACACCTCCGACTACAAACATCTGACCTCACCTACACCTCCGACTACACACATCTGACCTCACCTACACCTCCGACTACAAACATCTGACCTCACCTACACCTCCGACTACACACATCTGACCTCACCTACACCTCCGACTACACACATCTGACCTCACCTACACCTCCGACTACACACATCTGACCTCACCTACACCTCCGACTACACACATCTGACCTCACCTACACCTCCGACTACACACATCTGACCTCACCTACACCTCCGACTACACACATCTGACCTCACCTACACCTCCGACTACACACCTCTGACCTCACCTACACCTCCGACTACACACATCTGACCTCACCTACACCTCTGACTACACACATCTGACCTCACCTACACCTCTGACTACACACCTCTGACCTCACCTACACCTCCGACTACACACATCTGACCTCACCTACACCTCCGACTACACACCTCTGACCTCACCTACACCTCCGACTACACACATCTGACCTCACCTACACCTCCGACTACACACATCTGACCTCACCTACACCTCCGACTACACACATCTGACCTCACCTACACCTCCGACTACACACATCTGACCTCACCTACACCTCCGACTACACACATCTGACCTCACCTACACCTCCGACTACAAACATCTGACCTCACCTACACCTCCGACTACAAATATCTGACCTCACCTACACCTCCGACTACACACATCTGACCTCACCTACACCTCTCACTACACACATCTGACCTCACCTACACCTCCGACTACAAATATCTGACCTCACCTACACCTCCGACTACAAACATCTGACCTCACCTACACCTCCGACTACAAATATCTGACCTCACCTACACCTCCGACTACAAACATCTGACCTCACCTACACCTCTCACTACACACATCTGACCTCACCTACACCTCCGACTACACACATCTGACCTCACCTACACCTCCGACTACACACATCTGACCTCACCTACACCTCCGACTACACACATATGACCTCACCTACACCTCCGACTACAAATATCTGACCTCACCTACACCTCCGACTACACACATCTGACCTAACCTACACATCTCACTACACACATCTGACCTCACCTACACCTCCGACTACACACATCTGACCTCACCTACACCTCCGACTACAAATATCTGACCTCACCTACACCTCCGACTACAAACATCTGACCTCACCTACACCTCCGACTACACACATCTGACCTCACCTACACCTCCGACTACAAATATCTGACCTCACCTACACCTCCGACTACACACATCTGACCTAACCTACACATCTCACTACACACATCTGACCTCACCTACACCTCCGACTACACACATCTGACCTCACCTACACCTCCGACTACAAATATCTGACCTCACCTACACCTCCGACTACAAACATCTGACCTCACCTACACCTCCGACTACACACATCTGACCTCACCTACACCTCACCTACACCTCCGACTACACACATCTGACCTCACCTACACCTCCGACTACACACATCTGACCTCACCTACACCTCCGACTACAAACATCTGACCTCACCTACACCTCCGACTACAAACATCTGACCTCACCTACACCTCCGACTACACACATCTGACCTCACCTACACCTCCGACTACACACATCTGACCTCACCTACACCTCCGACTACACACATCTGACCTCACCTACACCTCCGACTACAAACATCTGACCTCACCTACACCTCCGACTACAAATATCTGACCTCACCTACACCTCCGACTACACACATCTGACCTCACCTACACCTCTCACTACACACATCTGACCTCACCTACACCTCCGACTACAAATATCTGACCTCACCTACACCTCCGACTACAAACATCTGACCTCACCTACACCTCTGACTACACACCTCTGACCTCACCTACACCTCCGACTACACACATCTGACCTCACCTACACCTCTGACTACACACATCTGACCTCACCTACACCTCCGACTACACACATCTGACCTCACCTACACCTCTGACTACACACCTCTGACCTCACCTACACCTCCGACTACAAACATCTGACCTCACCTACACCTCTAACTACACACATCTGACCTCACCTACACCTCCGACTACACACATCTGACCTCACCTACACCTCCGACTACACACATCTGACCTCACCTACACCTCTCACTACACACATCCGACCTCACCTACACCTCCGACTACACACATCTGACCTCACCTACACCTCCGACTACACACATCTGACCTCACCTACACCTCCGACTACACACATCTGACCTCACCTACACCTCCGACTACACACATCTGACCTCACCTACACCTCTCACTACACACATCCGACCTCACCTACACCTCCGACTACACACATCTGACCTCACCTACACCTCCGACTACACACATCTGACCTCACCTACACCTCCGACTACACACATCTGACCTCACCTACACCTCCGACTACACACATCTGACCTCACCTACACCTCCGACTACACACATCTGACCTCACCTACACCTCCGACTACAAACATCTGACCTCACCTACACCTCCGACTACAAATATCTGACCTCACCTACACCTCCGACTACACACATCTGACCTCACCTACACCTCTCACTACACACATCTGACCTCACCTACACCTCCGACTACAAATATCTGACCTCACCTACACCTCCGACTACAAACATCTGACCTCACCTACACCTCCGACTACACACATCTGACCTCACCTACACCTCCGACTACACACATCTGACCTCACCTACACCTCCGACTACACACATCTGACCTCACCTACACCTCCGACTACACACTACCAACATCGACACATCTTCACAAATTGAATATTGTAGGTTTTGAGCAGTTGTGTTCCGCAGGATTGCAAGACGGCGTGGATGGCGCTTGCTGTTGTCCCGGAGTCGCCTCGGGGAGGAGTTCGAGCCACTTCCGCCAACCACCGCCACGCCTCGTCAACACCCATAGGGTGAACCGGTTGAGAAGTTTCTAAGGGTAGGGGTAGAGGGCTTGTAGGGAGTCGGGAAGAGTCGGGTATAGGATAAAGATGGGTGCGGAAAGTAAGAAGTTAGCTCGTGTCCGCTAACTACCTAGGGTCGAAAAGGTTGCAAGTGGTGAGGGTAGTAAGAGGGTAGTGAGAGGGTAGTAAGAGGGTAGGGTAGGGTGAGGGTGGTGAGAGGGTAGGGTGGGGGTGAGGGTAGTGAGAAGGTAGGGTGGGAGTGAGGTTAGTGAGAAGGTAGGGTGGGAGTGAAGGTGGTGAGAGGGTAGGGTGGGAGTGAGGGTGGTAAGAGAGTAGGGTGAGGGTAGTAAGAGAGTAGTGAGAGGGTAGGGTGGGGTGAGGGTGGTGAGAGGGTAGGGTGGGGGTGAGGGTAGTGAGAAGGTAGGGTGGGAGTGAAGGTGGTGAGAGGGTAGGGTGGGAGTGAGGGTGGTGAGAGGGTAGTGAGAAGTTAGGGTGGAGGTGAGGGTAGTGAGAGAGTAGGGTGGGGTGAGGGTAGTGAGAGGGTAGGGTGGGGGTGAGGGTAGGGTGGGGTGAGGGTAGTGAGAGGGTAGGGTGGGAGTGAAGGTGGTGAGAGAGTAGGGTGGGTTGATGGTAGGGTAGGGGTGAGGTTTCCGAGGAAGTTTTTTGAAGAATGAGGGATACTCTGATCCCCTTATCGATAGTAATTTATAGTCGAATAGAGAGAAACTGAGGAGCTAGGGGACAGGTAGGATGGGCGACAGGGGGAGGATGAGTGCGATGGGGTTGTAAATATTATGGTAATAAAGTGAAGTTGAAATGAAGAGATTTGTAATAAGCTATAGGTGATAAAGGATAGGGAGTTGATATTTGGTGTAAACGGAGGAGAGAGTCAATGTCTATTAATGTCTATTATAGAAACTTAGGTTACTGAAATAAAGTAGATTATAAATAATGTGTATCGGAAATGACAAGTTGGAAAGTTAATTAACATTTGCACAAACCTTTCAGTATAGGAGGACTGGACACCATGAAGGTAGCGAATAGACGAGATAACCCTTGAACGTGATTAGGTTCTAGAATGGTTCTAAGGGTGGGGGGGGGGGGGTTATGCTGGGATAATTCACGTATAAGGATGGGATAAATGATTTATATCAGGGGTAGAAAGGTCTAAAATAGCCCTGGAATCCCTTCCCTTCCCTTCCCTTCCCTTCCCTTCCCTTCCCTTCCCTTCCCTTCCCTTCCCTTCCCTTCCCTTATTACTCACTTGATGAGATGGCCGGGGATGGGTACTAAGGCGGGCATGCGTTCGTACATGTGTGCTCTGATCAAGTGCAACAGGTCCGGGTGGTGGACACACAGAATCACGGCCACTGCTGCCATCACGTGGACGCTCTCCTTATTCGACGACAACTGCTCGATTGCCTGCCGCTGAGGAATCGAGTGGATGGGTAAGGTGGAGTTGGCTAGGCAGGTGGAGCTGGCGGTAGTCTGCATACGATTGTTGTAGTAATGTAAATGTGAATTAAAAATACAAATGCCTGACATTTTTTTTTAATTTTATAAAATTTCTAAATAATATTATTCATTAAAATAATTTTGCATTTGCACTATAAAAATAAATTATTATAAATACAGTTATTATATAGCTACTATTATATAGTTGCATATTATATACTCCAATATAAATCTATAAATACAACTAATTGAGAAATATTTACATTTTATCTAAAGTTAAATATTAATATATTTAGATTCTCAATTATAAAACAGTTTTAATTTTTATTTTATTTTAAAATTGAACAAATTGAACAAGAATTTAAATTATTTTTAAAATTTCTTTATAGAATTTCAAAAAAAGTATAAATTAATTTTTTTATATTATAAATATTGAATATAAAGTAAACATTTTAATAAAAAATTAATTATTTTATACTAATATGAAACTAATAGTTTGTACATATACATTGTTTTCAATACAATTTAAGAACTTAATAAAAACTTTGGTCTGTATCTGAACCCATATTAAGGAAGATATTCAAAGTGACTATAAATTGATCTTCTACAACCGCATAATAATACAATAGAATTCATTATTACTATAAAATGCTAAATGTACAAACATTATTGAGTTATATATAATATTGTACCATTAAAATGTTATATGATGCCATATAATTTCAAGGGGTTGCATATAATAGCATATAATGGTATGTAATGGTATACAATGTCATATTATGTCATATAGCATAAATAATGATAAAATAGCATATACAATAGTCTTCATGTAGTGGCATAAGATGAGATAGGATGTGATACGGTAGCATGTATTGGTATGAAACTACATTAACTACATTCAAACTACATTAACTACATTTAAACTACATTAACTAAATTTAAATTACATTAACTACATTTAAATTACATTAATTACATTAACTAAATTTAAACTACATTTAAACTACATTAACTACATTTAAAATACATGAACTACATTAACTACCTTAACAACATTTAAACTACATTAACTACATTTATACTAGATTTAAACTACATAAACTATATTAATTACATTTAAACTACATTAACTACATTTAAACTACATTTAAAAACATTAATTATATTTAAACTACATAAACTACATTAATTACATTTAAACTACATTAACTACATTTAAACTACATTAACTACATTTAAACTATATTAACTACATTTAAACAAAATTAACTACATTTAAATTACATTAACTACATTTAAACTACATTAACTACATTTAAACTACATTAACTAAATCTAAACACATTAACTACATTAACTATATTTAAACTACATAAACTATATTAATTACATTTAAACTACATAAACTACATTAATTACATTTAATCTACATTAATTACATTTAAACTACATAAACTACATTAATTACATTTAATCTACATTAATTACATTTAAACTACATAAACTATATTAATTACATTTAAACTACATAAACTACATTAATTACATTTAATCTACATTAATTACATTTAAACTACATTAACTACATAAACTACATTAACTACATTAACTACATTAACTACATTAACTAGATCAACTACATTTAAAGGACTCAGTACACCTCGGTGAAAGTCAACTGACCATAATGCGATGAGCAATACAACTCTTACAATATTCAATGGAGACCTCGACATCGCACATCTGTTTGTTGATGGCTGTGTGCGATCCGTTGAGCTAGGGTAGGGGTGGGAAGACGCGATTAAAGAAATGAAACACACCCACGATACAATAAACAAGTGACATTCGAAGGTTATACTAGGATAGGATGTATTACAAATTGAAATCAATTCGACATTAGGTAAAAATGTTATAAAAATAAGAAATTGATGAATTGAATCGTAATAATTATTTTACAAATAACGATCTTATGAAATATAATGTAAACAATAAATTCAACATTAAATTTCATATCAAATTTGAAAAGATTTAATATATTTGTAAAATTTTAATAGTCTCGCTTAAATAATACTTTTAATTTAATTTATAATTTGATGGCAAAATAATATGTGTTTATATTGCAAGATACACATTCGAATTCGGGCGTTACCCAGAAATCCATGATATTTAATCTGATTTGGACTCTAAGAAAGATATCAATCATTGAAATTCAAAAGTACAGGAATAACATTTCAATTGAATCAGACAAATCTTATGAGGTCAGAAGATACATAATATACTGTACTATTTATCTGATAATACCATGCTGAGAAGGTCCTTGACCGTGAAGATTACGTCTTTACCGCTGACCGTGCTCAGACCATTTAGACCAATTGAAATGTACGACAGAAGACCGGAACGATAAAGCTTCAGCTTATGGGAGATCGGGTGAGAATTAATTGCTGCAAAGATGGCGAGCTTAATAGAAGGGGGTAGTCTACTCCCGGTAGGGTGTAGTAGTTATCTAGCAGAGATAAATAAATAAGACACATCTAAATCCATAAAATGTGATCTATATATGTCCTAGAACTAGAATCTTCCGAATAAATATTTTATTATCAGTGGTACATAAACTATGAAATAATAATCTACGAATAATATGTTACTTAGTTCAATTCTTTCGTAGCTAACTTTATTGTTTGAGGGTTCGGTGAGAGGTAGGATACAGAAAGTGTTCCTATCCATTGTGGCAACAGCTTTCTTGAACTGTAAAATAGGCAGAAATATTAAATAAATGTTCATTAAACGGGCATAATATTGATATAATGGTGTTTTGTGTTTTAGATGTTATTACTTAATTTAGTAGAAAGAAACTTAAAAAAACTGTATTAATTTACTTTATATGCATTATGTATTATTAGGAATAGTCAATTTAATATTCATACTGTCCGACCTCTACCATAGCTATCCAATATACTAACTATTACCTACTCTAACTATTATTACTAACTAATTCCTAACCTAATTACTAACATGCCATAACTATATCCTATTCAAGCTAACCCTTACCCCATCTAATACGCAATCTTACCATCCATAACCTATGGACCTCTACAAACCTGCCATAATTAAACCCCGTGCTAAATCATTTCTACGCTGAAGCGTAACTACGGCTAACCCTGGTGGTAGAAGGTGGCTCCACATCACCGGCAGACTTACTCAAGCGTTGGCTGAGGTCGGTGAGTTGCCGAAGAGCTTTTTTCTGTACGACGTCATCTCCCACCGTTGCCGTCTCCACTTCCGGACCCACCTCAGGACCCACCTCAGGACCCACCTCCGGACTCACCTCAGGACCCACCTCCAACCTAGGGTCTTTATTCACTTTCACCTCTTTCGTAGCCGACGCTTCTTTTTCCCCCGCTGATCCTCCTCCTACTTTAGCTATCGATGGGGCCGATGGTGT
>OZ038317.1:6747347-6752709 GCA_964035775.1 Osedax frankpressi | reverse complement strand
GGAGGGAGTGGGGGAGTGGGGAGGGAGGGAGGGAGGGAGTGAGGGAGGGAGGGAGGGAGGGAGGGATATACTTACATCCTGTAAAACAGAGGGGATTTGCAAACATTTGGGACTCAGCTCTAGAGTACAATTTTTGAGTTTGGTCAATATGGCTGATTCCTTACTCTTGTACATCGTAAGTAAATCCACCATCTTCCTTGCATTCATCCTTTCCAATTCATGCCTAAAATACAAATGTTATAATTCAAAATGAAAATATATATATGTTCCATTAAATCAGAACAAATATAATATCATATATATATATTATAATATAGATACTCATTGCAGATAATAAAGACTCTACACATTTTGATAAGTTTAGTAGAGGGAGAATGAGAGAGAGAGGGATAGGGAGATGGAGATGGAGAAGGAGAGGGACATGGAGATGGAGAGGGAGAAGGAGATGTAGAGGGACATGGATATGGATAGGGACATGGAGAGGAAGAGGGAGAGGGATATGGAGATGGAGATGGAGATGGAGAGGGATATGGAGATGGAGATGGAGATGGAGAGGGAGATGGATATGGAGAGGGAGAGGGAGAGGCAGATAGAAAGGCAATATTGATGACCAGTTTATCAATGATACAAAATGATAGATTTGAAGGTAGCAAATTATTGTTGAAATGTCACAAATTACAATTCACATTTGAATATGTTGAGAAACATAAGAATAGTTTAGATAGACAAAGAAATCATATAAACTTTTCAACTTGCTGTTTATTGGCAAGTTGCATAGCTAGCAATTTTTTCCTTTCCGCGTCGAGTTTCTGCGAAAATGTTTATTACATTTATATACATTTACATTTCATTTATATTACAAATCTAGAATAGAATAATAAAACAAGAAAACTGTGAAAATGAACTGACTAGAAATATTTAAATGATGTGTGCTTATATAACAAATAATCATTATTAAAATATTTGTATGGCGATTTTGAAATAAAGATTATATCATTAATAACTTTTGTATTTTAAATATTAAAAAAATAATGAATTATAAATGTTACTAATCCTTTTACAAATTATAACAACGATGCTCTAACCTACTCAAAAAAAATACAATAGAAATGAAATGTTAATACCTTTTGAATCATTATTATTTAAAGAATAGTATCCAACTAAATATAAATTAATATCAAATATAACTAAATATTAGTTGGAGTCGAATACTTAAGACAGATATGTGAAAATAAACATATATCGTTGAATAGAAAATATTCTCATTGTTTTATTTAGTTTACCAATATTTATTATATACGATAATGAAAATATTAAATTCATTTTATAAATAATTTCAGAATCTAGTGTATAACAAATACTACAAATTATTAAATAAATGATTTTTATATATATTATTTATACCAAACATTGACATTAGAAATATATTGTACTTAATATACTTAATATAGTTAACTTAAATAATAATACTCATTCCAACAATTACTGAAATTAAGAAATATTATTCTATATAGACTGATTTTGACTTTTATTTATTTTAATGATTATAAAATCAGAACAATATGCTTATATGTATAATATATGTTATCAATATAGATATATTATACTTAAAAGGGTAAATATGTTTTGTTATTTGTAATAGTACAAATATAACAAATTAACTTAAAATACCATTTCGAGTAAAATATTTTAATTTGAAAAATTTGGTAATAGCAATAATTGCATTAGTCACATTTAATGTAATTAGTTATTATAAACCTACACAGATTATAGAATACTAAATTAATACCATGCATATATACAATGAAAACATAGATAACTAATTGTTATCTTTAATTTTAAATTAATAATTTAATTCCATTCAAAAAATAATTTCATAAAGTATTTAAATCATTATTCTAAAAAATATAGAAATTGTATCTAAATAATAATTAGAACCTCAAGAGAATAACAATATTAATTTAATTTAATTTTAATGAATAAAAGTTTGCAATTTTTAAACTTAATTCATATAATAAGTATTTGCATTATTATTACTTAATATGTCTACAAACAAAACCTATGAATCTAACCTCAATCTTCTTCTGAGCTTCAATTTTCAAATATAGATCCTTCTCTTTTTTCAGCCTTAATGAAGTTATATCATTTTTAAATAAACTTTTAATTAAAAAAAATTCAAAATAAATGAGTTATGTTAATTTAGTATTTATCATAATTATTAAATAGCAAGACTAATTAGACCAAATATAATACTTATAATAAAGACTTCCGTAGTACAGTTAATGAATATAACCTTAAGGAAAGTTCTAGTTTCATTTTCTGACTGGAGATATTTTCTTGTTCAATTTTTAGAAGTATTTCTTTGTTTCTCTGAAATGGAAAATGTGTGCCTTACTCATAAACAGAACTAAATGTAGATTGTAACACATTGAAACTACAAAATAAACAAATATAATGTATTAGTGTATGCGATTACTATTGTGTCGAGAATTGATACCTTTTCAGACTTCACATCCTCTTTAGCTCTACAGTTTCTGTAATTGAAGTCAATATTATAATTTTATCAACAATGATGATGGTTTATATATAATCCAAGATAAATATAAAGTGTGAAAAAGAAAATAGCTAACTAATTAAAATTACTAATGAGATAAAGGGTCTAAAATTGTTGTTTCAAATCATATACCATTCATAATAAGAATAGATAGTATAAAGGATTCATAGATATATATATAGGAGCATCTAATATAAAATATCGATGTAGATAAGGTGTAAACCAGTTAACCAGTCAAATTAATAAGGTGCAGCCATTGACTCACAATAAAATGATATAAGCCCACGAGATCAACCCAAAAGAAAATTATACAATCGTAACTACAGTAGGTCAGAGAAGGAGTAGTGATAAAGATGTTATAAGGAATACT
Source organism: Osedax frankpressi (assembly GCA_964035775.1). Taxonomy (NCBI): domain Eukaryota; kingdom Metazoa; phylum Annelida; class Polychaeta; order Sabellida; family Siboglinidae; genus Osedax; species Osedax frankpressi. The sequence goes on along the minus strand of OZ038317.1, from coordinate 6,749,785 downwards.
TACTAAAACTATCTTTCTAATGCTTAACAAAACACGAGAACTTAAATAGTTAACCAAAGGCGTCAAGTTGTTGATAGAGACCTCGGCAAGCTTATATAACATATAGAAATTACATTTCAAATGTTGAAGAGATAGAGTAATGACTCGTAATTCAACAACTAATATCATCAATAGCTTGTAATAATCTTAAAGCACAAATGACACTATTTCAATAATTGCATTTTTTAACAAACAACTAATAAATAAATAAGAATGGTCTGAATAGTTTTTATTCAAAATATATAGTTATTCAGATAATATTAATCATAAATAATAATATTAATCATAATACATAAATACATAGGAAATCATATTCAATTTACCCGAGTAGAGTTAACTTGAAGTTAGTTTTATAATCTATATGTCTCTATTGACTATTTTAATCATAATGTATTAGTTACCCAACATTATCTTCAATGATTCTTTATCTAAAACATACTCATGTGTGTTTATTTGTATTAGTTCTTATTTACATATAAAACAATTTTCATCCGAGATATAATCAAACAATTTTTTATACTTTTGCATCATATATTTTATTGGTAGTATTTCTTCACATTTTCCACACCTAATATATATATATATATTTATATATAACATGGTTCTACAATCAAAAACTAATACTATTATATTAATAATAAAAATACCAATTATATAATCATGTCCAAATTAGGCAGTATCTATTGAGTTAATATTGTCATCCAAAATAGTATTATTGTCATCTTAATTTTGACTTGATATAGAATAAATTGATTTATTGATTAATTGTATTAAAACATTATTATCATTATCTAATAATGGATCATAAATATAATCATCTTATAGGTCATTAATAGGTGTCATTGAATTAGTTTCAGAATTACTTTAAATTGATATATATTTTTTTAAATCATATAAGAACTTATGACATCACATTTATAGGTGGCGTTTTGTTTGTTTATATTATTAAATTAACCACCATGGTTCTTTATCCAGAATATTAACTAGTATTTATTATTAGCCATTGCACGCATTCTCAATATTTATACACTCGTGGTTGAACAATCTCATCAGAAATCATACGCGATGAAATGATTAACTATAGATATAGCGATGGCAGAAGATGGAGAGATTACAGCTCCAACATGGGCTATGGATTGGTGTTTCAGACAAACCAGACGATTTACATCGACCAAAGACTGATACGGATAAATGGCCACTAACGATATCAATTTGGCAATCTTGTCGTTTAGTTGAACACCTCGCCGTTGCCTCAGTCTCTCCAGTTGCAGGGATTGGCTGGCGAACTTCTCCGAGGTCAGGCAAGAGTTCGGAGATACGTCCGAAGACTAATGGTACGAGACGAAATGAAAGGCATAGAGGAGAAATCAGATACTTTCAAGTAGGAATTACATAAATAAAATGGAAACATTGTTATATATACCTAAGAGAGAAATAGCTGTTTGGGAGAGATGTAATAGGAGGAGGATAGAATTCCGACGAAGTACCCGAAAAGGCAAATTATATGGCGCACATGAATTAAAGTAGAAAAAAATGAGATAGAGAATAATTGGAGCGACAAATTTGATGAAAACAATTAGTACGACTTCGCATTTACCAGAATAGTCATCTTTTGGAAGCGAAAGAGCAGACTCTGAGGAGATGAAAGTGAAGAGGAATCGCTTATCGGAGAGGCGATAGAGGACGAGATAACGCGTCCGCCGTCCACGGGCACGGCGGCGGAGTCGGCCGAGAGGAACTCCGGAGCGAGTCGAAAAGGTGGCGGGCTCTCATCGTCGCTAGCGACGGCACGCGAGGCAACGACCGGCTTCACGCGAGGCAGGTACAACGACAGGTTGCGTTGGGAACGAGGCGATTGTACGGTGGGAGCGTGACGTCCGTTCAAACAACGCGAGTAGGCGAACTCCCTGTCGGCGTGCTGCGACACCGGCGAATGGCTGTCGTACTTCACCGGCGATCCTGACATTCCTATTGGACGACGTATAGCATGTCAATAGTAAACTAACGTAGTATTATTTAAATAATAATGTAAAAGTTGGCTACAAGGCACTTATGTCTATATTACTCTAGTGTAAATATAGAATAATATTAAGATTTAAAAAGTTAAAGTTAATCCAAAGGAATCTATAGAATTGTATAACTTAATTTTGTATAAAATCATTGGTTTATTAAACAATCAATATGTAAAAATTGTTTATTAATATTAATTTATATTATATGTAAAGAATATTTATTTTAAGTTAGTGATAAATATAATTCAAATTGTATTAGGCCAATAATTAAATTTCAAAATATTATGAATTATATGTGCTAGTATGGTTGTGTCGCTATTAAGTTATTATAAAGTAATTATAAATACTAATAAATGCTTATAAATGCATTTCTTCTTATATGTTGTA
>OZ038317.1:6729847-6742347 GCA_964035775.1 Osedax frankpressi | reverse complement strand
GTTATACTGTTTAAGTTATATAGTGTAAGTTATACTGTTTAAGTTATATAGTGTAAGTTATATAGTGTAAGTTATATGGTGTAAGTTATATAGTATAAGTTATATAGTGTAAGTTATATAGTGTAAGTTATACAGTGTAAGTTATATAGTGTAAGTTATACATGTAAGTTATATAGTGTAAGTTATACAGTATAAGTTATATAGTGTAAGTTATATAGTGTAAGTTATATAGTGTAAGTTATACATGTAAGTTATATAGTGTAAGTTATATAGTGTAAGTTATACAGTGTAAGTTATATAGTGTAAGTTATATAGTGTAAGTTATACATGTAAGTTATATAGTGTAAGTTATACAGTATAAGTTATATAGTGTAAGTTATATAGTGTAAGTTATATAGTGTAAGTTATACATGTAAGTTATATAGTGTAAGTTATATAGTGTATGTTATATAGTGTAAGTTATATAGTGTAAGTTATATAGTGTAAGTTATATAGTATAAGTTATATAGTGTAAGTTATATAGTGTAAGTTATTCAGTGTAAGTTATAAAGTGTAAGTTATACAGTGTAAGTTATATAGTGTAAGTTATAAAGTGTAAGTTATACAGTGTAAGTTATATAGTGTAAGTTATATAGTGTAAGTTATATAGTGTAAGTTATATAGTGTAAGTTATATAGTGTAAGTTATATAGTGTAAGTTATACAGTGTAAGTTATATAGTGTAAGTTATATAGTGTAAGTTATATAGTGTAAGTTATATAGTGTAAGTTATATAGTGTAAGTTATATAGTGTAAGTTATATAGTGTAAGTTATATAGTGTAAGTTATATAGTATAAGTTATACAGTGTAAGTTATATAGTATAGTGTAAGTTATATAGTGTAAGTTATATAGTGCAAGTTATACAGTGTAAGTTATACAGTGTAAGTTATATAGTGTAAGTTATATAGTGTAAGTTGTATAGTGTAAGTTATACATGTAAGTTATATAGTGCAAGTTATACAGTGTAAGTTATATAGTGTAAGTTATATAGTGTAAGTTATACAGTGTAAGTTATATAGTGCAAGTTATACAGTGTAAGTTATATAGTGTAAGTTATATAGTGTAAGTTGTATAGTGTAAGTTATACAGTGTAAGTTATATAGTGTAAGTTATATAGTGTAAGTTATATAGTGTAAGTTATACAGTGTAAGTTATATAGTGTAAGTTATATAGTGTAAGTTATACATGTAAGTTATATAGTGTAAGTTATAAAGTGTAAGTTATATAGTGTAAGTTATATAGTGTAAATTATATAGTGTAAGTTATAAAGTGTAAGTTATATAGTGTAAGTTATACAGTGTAAGTTATATAGTGTAAGTTATATAGTGTAAGTTATACAGTGTAAGTTATATAGTGTAAGTTATATAGTGTAAGTTATATAGTGTAAGTTATACATGTAAGTTATATAGTGTAAGTTATAAAGTGTAAGTTATATAGTGTAAGTTATATTGTGTAAGTTGTATAGTGTAAGTTATACATGTAAGTTATATAGTGTAAGTTATATAGTGTAAGTTATATAGTGTAATTTATACTGTTTAAGTTACATAGTGTAAGTTATATAGTGTAAGTTATATAGTGTAAGTTATATAGTGTAAGTTATACAGTGTAAGTTATATAGTGTAAGTTATATAGTGTAAGTTATATAGTGTAAGTTATATAGTGTAAGTTATACAGTGTAAGTGTAAGTTATATAGTATAAGTTATATAGTGTAAGTTATATAGTGTAAGTTATATAGTGTAAGTTATATAGTGTAAGTTATACATGTAAGTTATATAGTGTAAGTTATAAAGTGTAAGTTATATAGTGTAAGTTATATAGTGTAAATTATATAGTGTAAGTTATAAAGTGTAAGTTATATAGTGTAAGTTATACAGTGTAAGTTATATAGTGTAAGTTATATAGTGTAAGTTATACAGTGTAAGTTATATAGTGTAAGTTATATAGTGTAAGTTATATAGTGTAAGTTATATAGTGTAAGTTATATAGTGTAAGTTATATAGTGTAAGTTATACAGTGTAAGTTATATAGTGTAAGTTATACAGTGTAAGTTATATAGTGTAAGTTATATAGTGTAAGTTATATAGTGTAAGTTATATAGTGTAAGTTATATAGTGTAAGTTATATAGTGTAAGTTATATAGTGTAAGTTATATAGTGTAAGTTATATAGTGTAAGTTATATAGTGTAAGTTATACAGTGTAAGTTATATAGTGTAAGTTATATAGTGTAAGTTATATAGTGTAAGTTATACAGTGTAAGTTATACAGTGTAAGTTATATAGTGTAAGTTATATAGTGTGAGTTATATAGTGCAAGTTATACAGTGTAAGTTATATAGTGTAAGTTATACAGTGTAAGTTATATAGTGTAAGCTTAGTTTAAGTTATATAGTGTAAGTTATATAGTGTAAGTTATATAGTGTAAGTTATATAGTATAAGTTATATAGTGTAAGTTATATAGTGTAAGTTATACATGTAAGTTATATAGTGTAAGTTATAAAGTGTAAGTTATACATTGTAAGTTATATAGTGTAAGTTATATAGTGTAAGTTATATAGTATAAGTTATATAGTGTAAGTTATATAGTGTAAGTTATATAGTGTAAGTTATATAGTGTAAGTTATATAGCGTAAGTTATATAGTGTAAGTTATACAGTGTAAGTTATATAGTATAAGTTATATAGTGTAAGTTATACAGTGTAAGTTATATAGTGTAAGTTATATAGTGTAAGTTATATAGTGTAAGTTATATAGTGTAAGTTATATAGTGTAAGTTATACATGTAAGTTATATAGTGTAAGTTATACAGTGTAAGTTATATAGTGCAAGTTATACAGTGTAAGTTATATAGTGTAAGTTATATAGTGTAAGTTGTATAGTGTAAGTTATACAGTGTAAGTTATATAGTGTAAGTTATATAGTGTAAGTTATATAGTGTAAGTTATACAGTGCAAGTTATACAGTGTAAGTTATATAGTGTAAGTTATACAGTGTAAGTTATATAGTGTAAGCTTAGTTTAAGTTATATAGTGTAAGTTATATAGTGTAAGTTATATAGTGTAAGTTATATAGTGTAAGTTATACATGTAAGTTATATAGTGTAAGTTATAAAGTGTAAGTTATATAGTGTAAGTTATATAGTGTAAATTATATAGTGTAAGTTATAAAGTGTAAGTTATATAGTGTAAGTTATACAGTGTAAGTTATATAGTGTAAGTTATATAGTGTAAGTTATACAGTGTAAGTTATATAGTGTAAGTTATATAGTGTAAGTTATATAGTGTAAGTTATATAGTGTAAGTTATATAGTGTAAGTTATATAGTGTAAGTTATACAGTGTAAGTTATATAGTGTAAGTTATACAGTGTAAGTTATATAGTGTAAGTTATACAGTGTAAGTTATATAGTGTAAGTTATACAGTGTAAGTTATATAGTGTAAGTTATATAGTGTAAGTTATATAGTGTAAGTTATATAGTGTAAGTTATATAGTGTAAGTTATATAGTGTAAGTTATATAGTGTAAGTTATATAGTGTAAGTTATATAGTGTAAGTTATACAGTGTAAGTTATATAGTGTAAGTTATATAGTGTAAGTTATATAGTGTAAGTTATACAGTGTAAGTTATACAGTGTAAGTTATATAGTGTAAGTTATATAGTGTGAGTTATATAGTGCAAGTTATACAGTGTAAGTTATATAGTGTAAGTTATACAGTGTAAGTTATATAGTGTAAGCTTAGTTTAAGTTATATAGTGTAAGTTATATAGTGTAAGTTATATAGTGTAAGTTATATAGTATAAGTTATATAGTGTAAGTTATATAGTGTAAGTTATACATGTAAGTTATATAGTGTAAGTTATAAAGTGTAAGTTATACATTGTAAGTTATATAGTGTAAGTTATATAGTGTAAGTTATATAGTATAAGTTATATAGTGTAAGTTATATAGTGTAAGTTATATAGTGTAAGTTATATAGTGTAAGTTATATAGCGTAAGTTATATAGTGTAAGTTATACAGTGTAAGTTATATAGTATAAGTTATATAGTGTAAGTTATACAGTGTAAGTTATATAGTGTAAGTTATATAGTGTAAGTTATATAGTGTAAGTTATATAGTGTAAGTTATACATGTAAGTTATATAGTGTAAGTTATATAGTGTAAGTTATATAGTGTAAGTTATATAGTGTAAGTTATATAGTGTGAGTTATACATGTAAGTTATATAGTGTAAGTTATAAAGTGTAAGTTATACAGTGTAAGTTATATAGTGTAAGTTATACGGTATAAGTTATATAGTGTAAGTTATATAGTGTAAGTTATATAGTGTAAGTTATACAGTGTAAGTTTTATAGTGTAAGTTATATAGTGTAAGTTATATAGTGTAAGTTATATGGTGTAAGTTATACAGTATAAGTTATATAGTGTAAGTTATATAGTGTAAGTTATATAGTGTAAGTTATACAGTGTAAGTTTTATAGTGTAAGTTATATAGTGTAAGTTATATAGTGTGAGTTATATAGTGTAAGTTATACAGTGTAAGTTATACAGTGTGAGTTATATAGTGTAAATTATATAGTGTAAGTAATATAGTGTAAGTTATACAGTGTAAGCTATATAGTGCAAGTTATATAGTGTAAGTTATACAGTGTAAGTTATATAGTGTAAGCTTAGTTTAAGTTATATAGTGTAAGTTATACAGTGTAAGTTATATAGTGTAAATTATATAGTGTAAGTTATAAAGTGTAAGTTATATAGTGTAAGTTATATAGCGTAAATTATATAGTGTAAGTTATATAGTGTAAGCTTAGTTTAAGTTATATAGTGTAAGCTATATAGTGTAAGTTATATGGTGTAAGTTATATAGTGTAAGTTATATAGTGTAAGTTATACAGTGTAAGTTATATAGTGCAAGTTATACAGTGTAAGTTATATAATGTAAGTTATATAGTGTAAGTTATACAGTATAAATTATATAGTGTAAATTATATAGTGTAAGTTATACAGTATAAGTTATATAGTGTTAGTTATATAGTGTAAGTTATATAGTATAAGTTATATAATGTAAGTTATATAGTGTAAGTTATACAGTATAAGTTATATAGTGTAAGTTATATAGTATAAGTTATATAGTGTAAGTTATATAGTGTAAGTTATACAGTATAAGTTATATAGTGTAAGTTATATAGTATAAGTTATATAGTGTAAGTTATATAGTATAAGTTATATAGTGTAAGTTATATAGTGTAAGTTATATAGTGTAAGTTTTATAGTGTAAGTTATATAGTATAAGTTATATAGTGTAAGTTAGACAGTGTAAGTTATATAGTGTAAGTTATATAGTGTAAGTTATAAAGTGTATGTTATATAGTGTAAATTATATAGTGTAAATTATATAGTATAAGTTATAAAGTGTAAGTTATATGGTGTAAGTTATAGAGTGTTAAATTAGTGAAATATATTTTTACTTTAAAAGTCGTAATTGTGTCAATGATATAGCAAACAATTATAAAAATAAAATAATATATAATCTTAATATAATTAAATATATTTATAGATATAGAATTATATGGAATATTGATGTCGGTACTATTTTTTAATTACACAGACTATAGGTTTAAAGATACTTATAATATTTATAATATCTTTGAGCATATAAAATATAACTTTTGGAATAAATTGATTAAATAAATATCTAATTTTAATTTCAATATAAATTCGCTATAGCCGAAATATTATTCTGCTAAACTTTTAGGTTTTGATTATATATATATAAATATATATATATATATATATATATATATATTTGTGTATGTATGTATATATGCATATATTTGTGTAACTGTTTGTGTAGATAGCATGTAATTGCTTTTTTTTTTACAATTTATTATAGTTCCTGGGATCCAAAGTTAATTTTCTAAATAATCTTCTTCTTACCTAGAATTAATAGAATATAATTGGGAGAATGTACTTAAGAGAACATACTCTAAAGGATATACTTAAGAGAATTTACTTAAGAGAAAACACTTAAAAGACTATACTTAAAAGAACATACTTAAGAGAACATACTTAAGAGAATATACTTAAGAGAATATACTTAAGGGAATATACTTAAGAGAATATACTTAAGAGAATATACTTAAGAGAATGTTTTTAAGAGAATATACTTAAGAGAATGTATTTATGAGAATAAACTTAAGATAATATACTTAAGAGAATATACTTAAGAGAATATACTTAAAAAAATATACTTAAGATAATATACTTAAGAGAACATACTTAAGAGAATATACTTAAGAGAATATACATAGGAGAATATATTTAAAAGAATATACTTAAGAAAATATACTTAAAAAAATATACTTAAGAGAATATACTTAAGAGATCATACCTAAGAGAATATACTTAAGAGAATATACTTAAGATAATATACTTAAGAGATCATACTTAAAAGAGTATATTTAAGAGAATATACTTAAGAGAATATACTTAAAAGAATATACTCAAGAGAATATACTTAAGAGAACATACTTAATATATAATACTTAAGAGATCATACTTATAAGAAAATACTTAAAAGAATATACTTAAGAAAATACTTAAGAATATACTTAAGAAAATACTTAAGAATATACTTAAGAAAATATACTTCATAGAGTGTATTTAAGAGAATATATTTAAAATAACATACTTAAGAAATTATACTTAAGAAAATATACTTAAGAAAATATGCTTAAGAGAATGTATTTAAGATAATATACTTAAGAAAATATACTTAAGAAAATATACTTAAGAAAATATACTTAAGAAAATATACTTAAGAAAATATACTTAAGAATATATACTTAAGAGAATGTATTTAAGAGAATATAACCAATTGAATACAGGATTGTAAGTAAAGTTAGAATGTTGTATTTTATTATTTATGTTATTTAAGTACTATTGGTGGAGTTATGTTTTCTAACAAAGTATTAATCGAGATATGCGCGAGATTTTCTTGAATTATAAACTTTAAGATGGGCCTTCTTAATCAAGCGACTTGGGTATTTATTACAACAAGTCATGGCGTATGTATAACTTACAAGTATGTTCTTTTGGACTTATGATTATGTTAATTCGAAACATTTATTGTTGAGACTTTTGACTACAATGAAAGATTTACAGAATAAGGTCGAATTTTATCAAATTTGATTCACTGCCATATCACTCGAGTTCTATGTACAGAATTGGTTTAATTTATTAAACAATAAATATGGACACGACGTCAAAACAACGAGGTGTGACATCTTATCCATTCCTAACAATAGATTTAATCACTTTAACCAGATTTGTGCAGATGCAATCAATCAATTACGAGATGCGATATTCTTCGGATTCATTGATTTACTTTCAATGATATTTGCATTGTTCTAATATTTCTTCAAGCCTATTTCTTGCTATAATATCTTTATTCAAATATCATGACGAGATAAAGAAAGAACATCTGAATTTGGCGTATTACAATGAATAGTTTGATTCCTTTGTAATAACTTGATATAGGTATTATATATTCATTGTCCACCCAACAATACTCATATTGATGTATTATTATATTATATTTATATTGATAATGGAAAATGTGTATGCTTCATTACTCGTTACATTTATAATTTTTTGTAATTTATAAAAATAAACAAATACACACAAACATATACACGCGCATATATTCATACACACACACACACACACACACACACACACACACACACACATACGCGCGAACACACACATACCCACACACACACATACGCGCGAACACACACACACACACACACACATATATATATATATATATATATATATATATAACAATTCTATAAACTAATTGATCTCTTGTCTTCTTTAATCGCACTGACTCGAAATCATTAAAAAGCAGTAACTTCTCACCACATGATAATAAGAATCATCATTTCCTTCTATGTCCGTTATATACAGTCTATACTATGATATGTATAGCCAGTCGCACCTACATATCCTCAAACCATAAACAATTCTCATAATAAGTCTATAAGTATTCCCGTTATATATCCATATCATGTAGATGTATGAAATACACTTTACACGTCCTGACGTGTACTTTGTTACATGCCAGTAATACTCCTATTATATATATATATATATATATATATATATATATATATATATATATATATATATATATATATGTGTGTGTGTGTGTGTGTATAAAAGCATATGGCTAATATATATTTTTAATAACTCTCTATATATAGTTTATATATATTCTATACGAATAAACAGTTTGCATATCTGGCTTCACTTATTGAAGGCGTGTCTGTTGCTATTGTCTGCTAGCCTAGAATAATGGCGAGTCGTCACCTCTCCAGTGTATGGTAAACCGCCCATCCCGTTATCTCTAATAAACTATTATTAATAACTCAATGCGATGTTGCAAATGCCTCGTAGTAGCGATTTGTAATGTGTGTTCGCACAATTGTGCGGTTATATTTATATACATATATATATATATATATATTTATATATATATATATATATATATATATATATATATTTATATATATATATATATATATATATAAATATATATATATATATATATATATATATATAAAATATATATATATATATATATATATATATATTTATAGTACGGTTTTCATCTAGTAGGAGATTTACAAGAACACCACTCGCGTTATCGTATGTATTCTATTAAAAGAAATCGTACAGTCAAGATATTATATTCATTGCCGTGTGAAATATATGATAAGATATATTATGAATAATGTTACATTCATTGTGTTACCTCACTGTTATAATATAGGATATTTATACCATACATATATATATGTATATATATATATATATATATATATATATATATATATATGTATATATATATATATATATATATATATATATATATGTGTGTATGTGTATGTATTTGTATGTGAGTTTTTGCTATGGTAATTATATATTTAGATTAGACAAATCAAAATAATGACAGTATAGTAATACGTAATACGTGATATAAATTCTATTATGTAAAGCAAATTATGTTATCAAATACAAATATTATCCAATCTTATATTGCAATTCAATGAAATATATTCCCTAGTTGTTCTCATAATATATATATATAGATTATTATCAGAATTAGCGAATTGTATAATCACAAATTCGTACTTGAAATGTATAATGATGTAATTGATTTTGTAATACTTACACGTATTCATTATAATTCATAACATTACATGGTGATGTATACCACATTCTTAATGAACACCTGGAATTAAGTTTACTGACTCTGAAAATTCAAGCAGATATTTTTATTTCAGCTAATTCATGATGTAAACAGGTTTTTTAACTTAATTTAAGGAGAATGTTTATATTTTAGATTTAATTCTATCGGCCATTAATTAACAAATGCTGTTAAATTAATTTTAACAACCTGGAATGACCCGCGAACCCTCAACTGAAATCTCTCGAGTAGATATTTATTACACAACAATATTATTCACTAATGTATTTCTAAATCTACTTCATATTCCACTATTAAATCATACCTAATCCATAACTAAGTGTAGTACTAACTCCACTACTAACTCCACTACTAACTCCACTACTAACTCCATTACTAACTCCACTAACTCCACTACCAACTCCATTGCTGACTACCCTACTAACTCCACTACTAACTCCACTACTAACTCAACTACTAACATCACTACTAACTCCACTACTAACTCCACTACTAACTCCACTACTAACTCCATTACTAACTTCACTACTAACTCCACTACTAACTCCACTACTAACTCCACTACTAACTCCACTACTGACTCCACTAACTCCACTACTAACTCCACTACTAACTCCACTACTACCTTCACTACTAAATCCACTACTAACTCAACTACTAACTCCACTAACCACACTACTAACTCCACTACTAACTCAACTACTAACTCCACTACTACCTTCACTACTAACTCCACTACTAACTCAACTACTAACTCCACTACTAACTCCACTACTAACTCCACTACTAACTCCACTACTAACTACACTACTAACTCCACTACTAACTCCACTATTAACTCCACTATTAACTCCACTATTAACTCCACTAAATCCACTACTAAATCCACTAACTACACTACTAACTCTACTACTAACTATACTACAAACTCCACTACTAACTCCACTACTAACTCCACTACTAACTCCACAACTAACTCTACTACTAAGTACACTACTAACTCCACTACTAACTCCACTACTAACTTCACAATAACTCCAATAACTCCACTACTAACTACACTACTAACTCCACTATTAACTCCACTACTAACTCCACTACTAACTCCACTACTAATTCCACTACTAACTCCACTACTAACTCCACTGCTAACTTTACTACTAACTCCACTACTAACTCCACTACTAACTCTACTACTAACTCCACTACTAACTCCACTACTAACTCCACTATTAACTCCACTATTAACTCCACTAAATCCACTACTAAATCCACTAACTACACTACTAACTCCACTACTAACTCCACTACTAACTCCACTACTAACTCCACTATTAACTCCACTAAATCCACTACTAAATCCACTAACTACACTACTAACTCCACTACTAACTCCACTACTAACTCCACTACTAACTCCACTACTAACTCCACTATTAACTCCAATAACTCCACTACTAACTCCACTACTAACTCCACTACTAACTCCACTACTAACTCCACTACTAACTCCACTACTAACTTTACTACTAACTCCACTACTAACTCCACTACTAACTCCACTACTAACTCTACTACTAACTCCACTACTACCTCCACTACTAACTCCACTACCAACTCCACTAACTCCACTACTAAATCCAATACCAAATCCATTACACCATACACTAACCAGACCATTACGTAGACCGTACATTTTGCTTGCCCAATTGACGTTCATTGTGCACTTGTACTCTAGCCCGCTAGTTCGCCAGTCCGACAACTTCCGGCTAAATGCGCCTTCCCTTGGATCTATAAATAGCCTATCGCCCGGAATAGACGAAACACCTAGAATAGATCGCCATTCTCGAGTGGGCGGTGCAAATCTCACCATCCTAACGGTTTGACTGCTGGTCCACTCGAATACTAGTTCTGTTCGCTCGCACCTCGCCTAACCTATGCAAACGATACACGGGTCAAAGGGCATGTTTACGATGGCAACAACTTACGGTGTTATGTATCTCGTATGAGTACGATGTAAGATAATCAGCCGTATATCTATTTCGCGGTCTTGGAGATTATATAATACAGTATATAATATTTAATAGAGTACATTCTATATCTTAATTATTACGTATTTTATCGTATTTGAATTATATAGAGGACATATATCAATTTGATAAGTTAATTTGATATAAGTTGTATTTATAATTTATATTAATTTACATTTTATATTCGATATATCTAAAGAGACAACCACTTTTCCTCATAATTGTTATTTTGTAAATCAATATTAATTAACCATTTATGTGTATCTATTTAAGATTACTTGTTAAGTAATTGGTATTTTATTTCATATCCAAATATTAAAAGCCAACTGATTCAATACCAAATCGCATTATATTCCATTATTGCACAAGAACTTATTTAATATCCCATATATATATATCAATATATATATATATATATATATATATATATATATATATATATATATATATCAATATATAAGTTAGTTAATATTAAGTTCACTTAATATGTGTTTCAAGGTCATTTCATTGTTGCATCATACTTTTATATCATTTCACTTCTAGTCGTGCTATTGTTTGCTGGTCAGATGATTTGACCAACATTATGATTTGACCAATATCATGCATCATTATATTTTCTTGTAATCCGAGCTAATTATAACAAATTCGAATTTTGGCTATATACTATAGATGTATTGCATATAAGCTATACTTTATATTGTATTAACTATAGGTTATAGTCTATAGTGCGTATAATATATGATATAGGATATAGGCTATAGAGTACAGGTTATCCATTATATTATATAGACTATGGTATATGTTATATATTATAGGTATAATCTATAATCAATAGGTTATCTGATATCTCCTATAGGCTATTATTCAAAGAGAAGCGTTGACATTGTTTGCCCAAACCGAGGTGGTCAGCAGTTGTCCGGAGGGACTCTTAACAAATGATCATCTGCGTTCAATGATCATCCCACTTTCCTCTCGCGCCTTTCGCGGCGGTGATTAAGCGAAACTCCGATGATATTGGACAGTTTCTTGCTTTGAGTGGTTGCACATACCCAACCCTCGGTTGATGTTATACGTGTGTGTGTATATGTAATTACACCTATAGCATAGATGAACATATCCATAGCTAGGTACACAAATCTAATTACGAAGTAATGTG
>OZ038317.1:6707347-6724847 GCA_964035775.1 Osedax frankpressi | reverse complement strand
GGGTTGTGTGAGGTTGTGTGGGTTGTGTGGGTTGTATGAGGTTGTGTGGGGTTGTGTGGGGTTGTGTGGGGTTGTGTGGGGGTTGTGTGGGGTTGAGTGGGGTTGTGTGGGGTTGTGTGGGGTTATGTGGGGTTATGTGGGGTTGTGTGACATTGTGTGGTATTGTGTGGGGTTGTGTGGCATTGTGTGGGGGTTGTGTGGGGTTGTGTGGAGTTGTGTGGGGTTGTGCGGGGGTCGTGTGGGGTTGTGTGGGTTGTGTGGGGATTGTGTGGGGGTTGTGTGGGGTTGTGTGGGGTTGTGTGGGGTTGTGTGGGGTTGTGTGGGGTTGTGTGAGGTTGTGTGAGTTGTGTGAGTTGTATGAGGTTGTGTGGGGTTGTGTGGGGTTGTGTGGGGTTGTGTGGGGTTGTGTGGGGTTGAGTGGGGTTGTGTGGGGTTGTGTGGGGTTGAGTGGTGTTGTGTGGGTTTATGTGAGGTTGTGTGAGGTTGTTTGGGGTTGTGTGGGGTTATGTGGGGTTGTTTGGGGTTGTGTGGGGCTGTATGGGGTTGTGTGGGATTGTGTGGGGTTGTGTGACATTGTGTGGCATTGTGTGGGGTTGTGTGACATTGTGTGGCATTGTATATGGTTGTGTGACATTGTGTGGCATTGTGTGGGGTTGGGAAGAAGTGAGTATATTGTGAAGTGAAAGTCGAGGTATGAGTAAAGTCAGAGGTAAGTTCTATAAGAGATAAGCGTAGTAAGAAGTGAATGTAGTAAGAAGTGAGTGTAGTAAGATGTGAGTGTAATAAGAAGTGAGTGTAATAAGAAGTGAGTGTAGTAAGAAGTGAGTGTAGTAAGAAGTGAGTGTAGTAAGAAGTGAGTGTAGTAAGAGGTGAGTGTAGTAAGAAGTGAGTGTAGTAAGAAGTGAGTGTAGTAAGAAGTGAGTGTAGTAAGAAGTGAGTGTAGTAAGAAGTGAGTGTAGTAAGAAGTGAGTGTAGTAAGAAGTGAGTGTAGTAAGAAGTGAGTGTAGTAAGAAGTGAGTGTAGTAAGAAGTGAGTGTAGTAAGAAGTGAGTGTAATAAGAAGTAGTGTAGTAAGAGGTGAGCGTAGTAAGAAGTGAGTGTAGTAATAAGTGAGTGTAGTAAGAAGTGAGTGTAGTAAGAAGTGAGTGTTGTAAGAAGTGAATGTAGTAAGAAGTGAATGTAGTAAGAAGTGAGTGTAGTAAGAAGTGAGTGTAGTAAGAAGTGAGTATAGTAAGGAGTGAGTGTAGTAAGAAGTGAGTGTAGTAAGAAGTGAGTGTAGTAAGAAATGAATGTAGTAAGAAGTGAGTGTAGTAAGAGGTGAGTGTAGTAAGAAGTGAGTGTAGTAAGAAGTGAGTGTAGAAAGAAGTGAGTGTAGTAAGAAGTGAGTGTAGTAAGAAGTGAGTGTAGTAAGAAGTGAGTGTAGTAAGAAGTGAGTGTAGTAAGAAGTGAGTGTAGTAAGAAGTGAGTGTAATAAGAAGTGAGTGTAGTAAGAAGTGAGTATAGTAAGAAGTGAGTGTAGTAAGAAGTGAGTGTAGTAATAAATGATTGTAGTAAGAAGTGAGTGTAGTAAGAAGTGAGTGTAATAAGAAGTGAGTGTAATAAGAAGTGAGTGTAGTAAGAAATGAGTGTAGTAAGAAGTGAGTGTAGTAAGAAGTGAGTGTAGTAAGAAGTGAGTGTAGTAAGAAGTGAGTGTAGTAAGAAGTGAGTATAGTAAGAAGTGAGTGTAGTAAGAAGTGAGTGTAGTAAGAAGTTAATGTAGTAAGAAGTGAATGTAGTAAGAAGTGAGTGTAGTAAGAAGTGAGTGTAGTAAGAAGTGAGTGTAGTAAGAAGTGAGTGTAATAAGAAGTGAGTGTAGTAAGAAGTGAGTGTAGTAAGAAGTGAGTGTAGTAAGAAGTGAATGTAGTAAGAAGTGAGTGTAGTAAGAGGTGAGTGTAGTAAGAGGTGAGTGTAGTAAGAAGTGAGTATAGTTAGAAGTGAGTGTAGTAAGAAGTGAGTGTAGTAAGATGTGAGTGTAATAAGAAGTGAGTGTAGTAAGAAGTGAGTGTAGTAAGAATTGAGTGTAGTAAATATTGAGTGTAGTAAGAAGTGAGTGTAGTAAGAAGTGAGTGTAGTAAGAAGTGAGTGTAGTAAGAGGTGAGTGTAGTAAATATTGAGTGTAGTAAGAAGTGAGTGTAGTAAGAAGTGAGTGTAGTAAGAAGTGAGTGTAGTAAGAAGTGAGTGTAGTAAGAAGTAAGCGTAGTAAGAAGTGAGTGTAGTAAGAGGTGAGTGTAGTAAATATTGAGTGTAGTAAGAAGTGAGTGTAGTAAGAAGTGAGTGTAGTAAGAAGTGAGTGTAGTAAGAAGTGAGTGTAGTAAGAAGTGAGTGTAGTAAGAGGTGAGTGTAGTAAGAAGTGAGTGTAGTAAGAAGTGAGTGTAGTAAGAAGTGAGTGTAGTAAGAAGTGAGTATAGTAAGAAGTGAGTGTAGTAAGAAGTGAGTGTAGTAAGAAGTGAATGTAGTAAGAAGTGAGTGTAGTAAGAAGTGAGTGTAGTAAGAAGTGAATGTAGTAAGAAGTGAGTGTAGTAAGAAGTATGTGTAGTAAGAAGTGAATGTAGTAAGAAGTGAGTGTAGTAAGAAGTGAATGTAGTAAGAAGTGAATGTAGTAAGAAGTGAGTGTAGTAAGAAGTGAGTGTAGTAAGAAGTGAGTGTAGTAAGAAGTGAGTGTAGTAAGAAGTGAGTGTAGTAAGAGGTGAGTGTAGTAAGAAGTGAGTGTAGTAAGAAGTGAGTGTAGTAAGAAGTGAGTGTAATAAGAAGTGAGTGTAGTAAGAAGTG
Source organism: Osedax frankpressi (assembly GCA_964035775.1). NCBI lineage: Eukaryota > Metazoa > Annelida > Polychaeta > Sabellida > Siboglinidae > Osedax > Osedax frankpressi. The sequence goes on along the minus strand of OZ038317.1, from coordinate 6,722,040 downwards.
AGTGTAGTAAGAAGTGAGTGTAGTAAGAAGTGAGTGTAGTAAGAAATGATTGTAGTAAGAAGTGAGTGTAGTAAGAAGTGAGTGTAATAAGAAGTGAGTGTAATAAGAAGTGAGTGTAGTAAGAAATGAGTGTAGTAAGAAGTGAGTGTAGTAAGAAGTGAGTGTAGTAAGAAGTGAGTGTAGTAAGAAGTGAGTGTAGTAAGAAGTGAGTGTAGTAAGAATTGAGTGTAGTAAGAAGTGAGTGTAGTAAGAAGTGAGTGTAGTAAGAAGTGAGTGTAGTAAGAAGTGAGTGTAGTAAGAAGTGAGTGTAGTAAGAAGTGAGTGTAGTAAGAAGTGAATGTAGTAAGAATTAAGTGTAGTAAGAAGTGAGTGTAGTAAGAAGTGAGTGTAGTAAGAAGTGAGTGTAGTAAGAAGTGAGTGTAGTAAGAAGTGAGTGTAGTAAGAAGTGAGTGTAGTAAGAAGTGAGTGTAGTAAGAAGTGAGTGTAGTAAGAAGTGAGTATAGTAAGAAGTGAGTGTAGTAAGAAGTGAGTGTAGTAAGAAGTGAGTGTAATAAGAAGTGAGTGTAATAAGAAGTGAGTGTAGTAAGAAATGAGTGTAGTAAGAAGTGAGTGTAGTAAGAAGTGAGTGTAGTAAGAAGTGAGTGTAGTAAGAGGTGAGTGTAGTAAGAAGTGAGTGTAGTAAGAAGTGAGTGTAGTAAGAAGTGAGTGTAGTAAGAAGTGAGTGTAGTAAGAAGTGAGTGTAGTAAGAAGTGAGTGTAGTAAGAAGTGAGTGTAGTAAGAAGTGAGTGTAGTAAGAAGTTAATGTAGTAAGAAGTGAGTGTAGTAAGAAGTGAGTGTAGTAAGAAGTGAGTGTAGTTATAGGTAAGTGTAGTAAGAAGTGAGTGTAGTAAGAAGTGAGTGTAGTAAGAAGTGAGTGTAGTAAGAAGTGAGTGTAATAAGAAGTGAGTGTAGTAAGAAGTGAGTGTAGTAAGAAGTGAGTGTAGTAAGAAGTGAGTGTAGTAAGAAATGATTGTAGTAAGAAGTGAGTGTAGTAAGAAGTGAGTGTAATAAGAAGTGAGTGTAATAAGAAGTGAGTGTAGTAAGAAATGAGTGTAGTAAGAAGTGAGTGTAGTAAGAAGTGAGTGTAGTAAGAAGTGAGTGTAGTAAGAGGTGAGTGTAGTAAGAAGTGAGTGTAGTAAGAAGTGAGTGTAGTAAGAAGTGAGTGTAGTAAGAAGTGAGTATAGTAAGAAGTGAGTGTAGTAAGAAGTGAGTGTAATAAGAAGTGAGTGTAGTAAGAAGTGAGTGTAGTAAGAAGTGAGAGTAATAAGAAGTGAGTGTAGTAAGAAGTGAGTGTAGTAAGAGGTGAGTGTAGTAAGAAGTGAGTGTAGTAAGAAGTGAGTGTAGTAAGAAGTGAGTGTAGTAAGAAGTGAGTGTAGTAAGAAGTGAGTGTAGTAAGAAGTGAGTGTAGTAAGAAGTTAATGTAGTAAGAAGTGAGTGTAGTAAGAAGTGAGTGTAGTAAGATGTGAGTGTAATAAGAAGTGAGTGTAGTAAGAAGTGAGTGTAGTAAGAGGTGAGTGTAGTAAGAAGTGAGTGTAGTAAGAAGTGAGTGTAGTAAGAATTGAGTGTAGTAAATATTGAGTGTAGTAAGAGGTGAGTGTAGTAAATATTGAGTGTAGTAAGAAGTGAGTGTAGTAAGAGGTGAGTGTAGTAAGAAGTGAGTATAGTAAGAAGTGAGTGTAGTAAGAAGTGAGTATAGTAAGAAGTGAGTGTAGTAAGAAGTGAGTGTAGTAAGATGTGAGTGTAATAAGAAGTGAGTGTAGTAAGAAGTGAGTGTAGTAAGAATTGAGTGTAGTAAGAAGTGAGTGTAGTAAGAAGTGAGTGTAGTAAGAAGTGAGTGTAGTAAGAACTGAGTGTAGTAAGAAGTGAGTGTAGTAAGAAATGATTGTAGTAAGAAGTGAGTGTAGTAAGAAGTGAGTGTAATAAGAAGTGAGTGTAGTAAGAAATGAGTGTAGTAAGAAGTGAGTGTAGTAAGAAATGATTGTAGTAAGAAGTGAGTGTAGTAAGAAGTGAGTGTAATAAGAAGTGAGTGTAGTAAGAAGTGAGTGTAGTAAGAAGTGAGTGTAGTAAGAAGTGAGTGTAGTAAGAAGTGAGTGTAGTAAGAAGTGAGTGTAGTAAGAAGTGAGTGTAGTAAGAAGTGAATGTAGTAAGAAGTGAGTGTAGTAAGAAGTGAGTGTAGTAAGAAGTGAGTGTAGTAAGAAGTGAGTGTAGTAAGAAGTGAGTGTAGTAAGAAGTGAGTGTAGTAAGAAGTGAGTGTAATAAGAAGTGAGTGTAGTAAGAAGTGAGTGTAGTAAGAAGTGAGTGTAGTAAGAAGTGAATGTAGTAAGAAGTGAGTGTAGTAAGAAGTGAGTGTAGTAAGAAGTGAGTGTAGTAAGAAGTGAGTGTAGTAAGAAGTGAGTGTAGTAAGAAGTGAGTGTAGTAAGAAGTGAGTGTAGTAAGAAGTGAGTGTAGTAAGAAGTGAGTGTAGTAAGAAGTGAGTGTAGTAAGAAGTGAGTGTAGTAAGAAGTGAGTGTAGTAAGAAGTGAGTGTAGTAAGAAGTGAGTGTAGTAAGAAGTGAGTGTAGTAAGAAGTAAGTGTAGTAAGAAGTGAGTGTAGTAAGAAGTGAGTGTAGTAAGAAGTGAGTGTAGTAAGAAGTGAGTGTAGTAAGAAGTGAGTGTAGTAAGAAGTGAGTGTAGTAAGAAGTAAGTGTAGTAAGAAGTGAGTGTAGTAAGAGGTGAGTGTAGTAAGAAGTGAGTGTAGTAAGAAGTGAGTGTAGTAAGAAGTGAGTGTAGTAAGAAGTGAGTGTAGTAAGAAGTAAGTGTAGTAAGAAGTGTGTGTAGTAAGAAGTGAATGTAGTAAGAAGTGAGTGTAGTAAGAAGTGAGTGTAGTAAGAAGTGCATGTAGTAAGAAGTGAGTGTAGTAAGGAGTGAGTGTAGTAAGAAGTGAGTGTAGTAAGAAGTGAGTGTAGTAAGAAGTGAGTGTAGTAAGAAGTGAGTGTAGTAAGAAGTGAGTGTAGTAAGAAATGAGTGTAGTAAGAGGTGAGTGTAGTAAGAAGTGTGTGTAGTAAGAAGTGAGTGTAGTAAGAGGTGAGTGTAGTAAGAGGTGAGTGTAGTAAGAAGTGTGTGTAGTAAGAAGTGAGTGTAGTAAGAAGTGAGTGTAGTAAGAAGTGAGTGTAGTAAGAAGTGAGTTTAGTAAGAAGTGAGTGTAGTAAGAGGTGAGTGTAGTAAGAGGTGAGTGTAGTAAGAGGTGAGTGTAGTAAGAGGTGAGTGTAGTAAGAAGTGAGTGTAGTAAGAGGTGAGTGTAGTAAGAAGTGAGTGTAGTAAGAAGTGAGTGTAGTAAGAAGTGAGTGTAGTAAGAAGTGAGTGTAGTAAGAAGTGAGTGTAGTAAGAAGTGAATGTAGTAAGAAGTGAGTGTAGTAAGGAGTGAGTGTAGTAAGAAGTGAGTGTATTAAGAAGTGAGTGTAGTAAGAAGTGAGTGTAGTAAGAAGTGAGTGTAGTAAGAAGTGAGTGTAGTAAGAAGTGGGTGTAGTAAGAAATGAGTGTAGTAAGAAATAAGTTTAGTAAGAAGTGAGTGTAGTAAGAAGTGAGTGTAGTAAGAAGTGAGTGTAGTAAGAAGTGAGTGCAGTAAGAAGTGAGTGTAGTAAGAAGTGAGTGTAGTAAGAAGTGATTGTAGTAAGAGGTTAATATAGTAAGAAGTGAGTGTAGTAAGAAGTGAGTGTAGTAAGAGGTGAATGTAGTAAGAGGTGAGTGTAGTAAGAAGTGAGTGTAGTAAGAAGTGAGTGTAGTAAGAAGTGAGTGTAGTAAGAAGTGAGTATAGTAAGAAGTGAGTGTAGTAAGAGGTGAGTGTAGTAAGAGGTGAGTGTAGTAAGAAGTGAGTGTAGTAAGAAGTGGGTGTAGTAAGAAATGAGTGTAGTAAGAAATGAGTGTAGTAAGAGGTGAGTGTAGTAAGAGGTGAGTGTAGTAAGAAGTGAGTGTAGTAAGAAGTGAGTGTAGTAAGAGGTGAGTGTAGTAAGAAGTGAGTGTAGTAAGAAGTGAGTGTAGTAAGAAGTGAGTGTTGTAAGAGGTGAGTGTAATAAGAAGTGAGTGTAGTAAGAAGTGAGTGTAGTAAGAAGTGAGTGTAGTAAGAAGTGAGTGTAGTAAGAAGTGAGTGTAGTAAGAAGTGAGTGTAGTAAGAAGTGAGTGTAGTAAGAAGTGAGTGTAGTAAGAAGTGAGTGTAGTAAGAAGTGAGTGTAGTAAGAAGTGAGTGTAGTAAGAAGTGAGTGTAGTAAGAAGTGAGTGTAGTAAGAAGTGAGTGTAGTAAGAAGTGGGTGTAGTAAGAAATGAGTGTAGTAAGAAATGAGTGTAGTAAGAAGTGAGTGTAGTAAGAAGTGAGTGTAGTAAGAAGTGAGTGTAGTAAGAAGTGAGTGTAGTAAGAAGTGAGTGTAGTAAGAAGTGGGTGTAGTAAGAAGTGAGTGTAGTAAGAAGTGAGTGTAGTAAGAAGTGAGTGTAGTAAGAAGTGAGTGTAGTAAGAAGTGAGTGTAGTAAGAAGTGAGTGTAGTAAGAAGTGGGTGTAGTAAGAAATGAGTGTAGTAAGAAATGAGTGTAGTAAGAGGTGAGTGTAGTAAGAGGTGAGTGTAGTAAGAAGTGAGTGTAGTAAGAAGTGAGTGTAGTAAGAGGTGAGTGTAGTAAGAAGTGAGTGTAGTAAGAAGTGAGTGTAGTAAGAAGTGAGTGTTGTAAGAAGTGAGTGTAGTAAGAAGTGAGTGTAGTAAGAGTGAGTGTAGTAAGAAGTGAGTGTAGTAAGAAGTGAGTGTAGTAAGAAGTGGGTGTAGTAAGAAGTGAGTGTAGTAAGAAGTGAGTGTAGTAAGAAGTGAGTGTAGTAAGAAGTGAGTGTAGTAAGGAGTGAGTGTAGTAAGAAGTGAGTGTAGTAAGAAGTGAGTATAGTAAGAAGTGAGTGTAGTAAGAGGTGAGTGTAGTAAGAAGTGAATGTAGTAAGAAGTGAGTGTAGTTATAGGTGAGTGTAGTAAGAGGTGAGTGTAATAAGAAGTGAGTGTAGTAGAAGTGAGTGTAGTAAGAAGTGAGTGTAGTAAGAAGTGAGTGTAGTAAGAAGTGAGTGTAGTAAGAAGTGAGTGTAGTAAGAAGTGGGTGTAGTAAGAAGTGAGTGTAGTAAGAAGTGAGTGTAGTAAGAAGTGAGTGTAGTAAGAAGTGAGTGTAGTAAGAAGTGAGTGTAGTAAGAAGTGAGTGTAGTAAGGAGTGAGTGTAGTAAGAAGTGAGTGTAGTAAGAAGTGAGTGTAGTAAGAAGTGAGTGTAGTAAGAAGTGAGTGTAGTAAGAAGTGAGTGTAGTAAGAAGTGGGTGTAGTAAGAAATGAGTGTAGTAAGAGGTGAGTGTAGTAAGAAGTGAGTTTAGTAAGAGATGAGTGTAGTAAGAAGTGAGTGTAGTAAGAAGTGAGTGTAGTAAGAAGTGAGTGTAGTAAGAAGTGAGTGTATTAAGAAGTGAGTGTAGTAAGAAGTGAGTGTAGTAAGAGGTGAGTGTAGTAAGAAGTGAGTGTAGTAAGAAGTGAGTGTAGTAAGAAGTGAGTGTAGTAAGAAGTGAGTGTAGTAAGAAGTGAGTGTATTAAGAAGTGGGTGTAGTAAGAAATGAGTGTAGTAAGAGGTGAGTGTAGTAAGAAGTGAGTGTAGTAAGAAGTGAGTGTAGTAAGAAGTGAGTGTATTAAGAAGTGAGTGTAGTGAGAAGTATGTGTAGTAAGAAGTAAGTGTAGTAAGAAGTGAGTGTAGTAAGAAGTGAGTGTAGTAAGAAGTGAGTGTAGTAAGAAGTGAGTGTAGTAAGAAGTGAATGTAGTAAGAAGTGAGTGTAGTAAGGAGTGAGTGTAGTAAGAAGTGAGTGTAGTAAGAAGTGAGTGTAGTAAGAAGTGAGTGTAGTAAGAAGTGAGTGTAGTAAGAAGTGAGTGTAGTAAGAAGTGAGTGTAGTAAGAAGTGGGTGTAGTAAGAAATGAGTGTAGTAAGAGGTGAGTGTAGTAAGAAGTGGGTGTAGTAAGAATGAGTGTAGTAAGAAATAAGTTTAGTAAGAAGTGAGTGTAGTAAGAAGTGAGTGTAGTAAGAAGTGAGTGTAGTAAGAAGTGAGTGTAGTAAGAAGTGGGTGTAGTAAGAAATGAGTGTAGTAAGAGGTGAGTGTAGTAAGAAGTGGGTGTAGTAAGAAATGAGTGTAGTAAGAAGTGAGTGTAGTAAGAAGTGAGTATAGTAAGAAGTGAGTGTAGTAAGAAGTGAGTGTAGTAAGAAGTGAGTTTAGTAAGAGATGAGTGTAGTAAGAAGTGAGTGTAGTAAGAAGTGAGTGTAGTAAGAAGTGAGTATAGTAAGAAGTGAGTGTAGTAAGAAGTGAGTGTAGTAAGAAGTGAGTGTAGTAAGAAGTGAGTGTAGTAAGAAGTGAGTGTAGTAAGAAGTGAGTGTAGTAAGAAGTGAGTGTAGTAAGAAGTGAGTGTAGTAAGAAGTGAGTGTAGTAAGAAGTGAGTGTAGTAAGAAGTGAGTGTAGTAAGAAGTGAGTGTAGTAAGAAGTGAGTGTAGTAAGAAGTGAGTGTAGTAAGAAGTGAGTGTAGTAAGAAGTGAGTGTAGTAAGAAGTGAGTGTAGTAAGAAGTGAGTGTAGTAAGAAGTGAGTGTAGTAAGAAGTGAGTGTAGTAAGAAGTGAGTGTAGTAAGAAGTGAGTGTAGTAAGAAGTGGGTGTAGTAAGAAATGAGTGTAGTAAGAGGTGAGTGTAGTAAGAAGTGAGTGTAGTAAGAAGTGAGTGTAGTAAGAAGTGAGTGTAGTAAGAAGTGAGTGTATTAAGAAGTGAGTGTAGTAAGAAGTGAGTGTAGTAAGAGGTGAGTGTAGTTAGAAGTGTGTGTAGTAAGAAGTGAGTGTAGTAAGAAGTGAATGTAGTAAGAAGTGAGTGTAGTAAGGAGTGAGTGTAGTAAGAAGTGAGTGTAGTAAGAAGTGAGTGTAGTAAGAAGTGAGTGTAGTAAGAAGTGAGTGTAGTAAGAAGTGAGTGTATTAAGAAGTGGGTGTAGTAAGAAATGAGTGTAGTAAGAGGTGAGTGTAGTAAGAAGTGAGTTTAGTAAGAGATGAGTGTAGTAAGAAGTGAGTGTAGTAAGAAGTGAGTGTAGTAAGAAGTGAGTGCAGTAAGAAGTGAGTGTAGTAAGAGGTGAGTGTAGTAAGAAGTGAGTGTAGTAAGAAGTGAGTGTAGTAAGAAGTGAGTGTAGTAAGAGGTGAGTGTAGTTGGAGGTGAGTGTAGTAAGAAGTGAGTGTAGTAAGAAGTGAGTGTAGTAAGAAGTGAGTGCAGTAAGAAGTGAGTGTAGTAAGAAGTGAGTGTAGTAAGAAGTGAGTGTAGTAAGAAGTGAGTGTAGTAAGAAGTGAGTGTAGTAAGAGGTGAGTGTAGTTGGAGGTGAGTGTAGTAAGAAGTGAGTGTAGTAAGAAGTGAGTGTAGTAAGAAGTGAGTGCAGTAAGAGGTGAGTGTAGTAGAAGTGAGTGTAGTAAGAAGTGAGTGTAGTAAGAAGTGAGTGTAGTAAGAAGTGAGTGTAGTAAGAAGTGAGTGTAGTAAGAGGTGAGTGTAGTTGGAGGTGAGTGTAGTAAGAAGTGAGTGTAGTAAGAAGTGAGTGTAGTAAGAAGTGAGTGTAGTAAGAAGTGAGTGTAGTAAGAAGTGAGTGTAGTAAGAAGTGAGTGTAGTAAGAAGTGAGTGTAGTAAGAAGTGAGTGTAGTAAGAAGTGAGTGTAGTAAGAAGTGAGTGTAGTAAGAAGTGAGTGTAGTAAGAGGTGAGTGTAGTTGGAGGTGAGTGTAGTAAGAAGTGAGTGTAGTAAGAAGTGAGTGTAGTAAGAAGTGAGTGCAGTAAGAAGTGAGTGTAGTAAGAAGTGAGTGTAGTAAGAAGTGAGTGTAGTAAGAAGTGAGTGTAGTAAGAAGTGAGTGTAGTAAGAGGTGAGTGTAGTTGGAGGTGAGTGTAGTAAGAAGTGAGTGTAGTAAGAAGTGAGTGTAGTAAGAAGTGAGTGTAGTAAGAAGTGAGTGTAGTAAGAAGTGAGTGTAGTAAGAAGTGAGTGTAGTAAGAGGTGAGTGTAGTAAGAAGTGAGTGTAGTAAGAAGTGAGTGTAGTAAGAAGTGAGTGTAGTAAGAAGTGAGTGTAGTAAGAGGTGAGTGTAGTAAGAAGTGAGTGTAGTAAGAAGTGAGTATAGTAAGAAGTGAGTGCAGTAAGAAGTGAGTGTAGTAAGAAGTGAGTGTAGTAAGAAGTGAGTGTAGTAAGAAGTGAGTGTAGTAAGAAGTGAGTGTAGTAAGAGGTGAGTGTAGTAAGAAGTGAGTGTAGTAAGAAGTGAGTGTAGTAAGAAGTGAATGTAGTGAGAGGTGAGTGTAGTAAGAAGTGAGTGTAGTAAGAAGTGAGTGTAGTAAGAAGTGAGTGTAGTAAGAGGTGAGTGTAGTAAGAAGTGAGTGTAGTAAGAGGTGAGTGTAGTAAGAAGTGAGTGTAGTAAGAAGTGAGTGTAATAAGAAGTGAGTGTAGTTATAGGTGAGTGTAGTAATAGGTTTGTATGTCCAGGGATGTATGTAATAAGGTAATACCTTAAGGTAATACCTAAGTAATAAGGTCATTGAAGTAGGTGCGTAAAGTAGGTTCATAAAATTAAGTAATGATATAATATGTGAGGTCGTGAGTGGGGAATGAAGTGATGGGTGGGTATTATAAGGGGACAGAGTTATGGGTATTATTATTAAGTACCTATGGGGAATAAAGACTGAGTCATTGTAAAGTTACGTCAGGTTGAGTAATAGTCAGGCATAAGGTAAAGTCAGAGAGTGGGAAAGGTGTTTGAGAGGATCTGTATGAGAGGTTATGGAAGGATTAGTGGGGATGAATTGAAAGTAAAGAGTGATGGATCATAGGTAACTGTGTATTGCATATGTGTCCTAGTAAGGTGTGGTGAGAACAATAAGAATATAAATATATCTATTTGAAATCATTACAATGAAAATTTGATATATATATATCCAGTAATACATATTGAATACTATTTTAAATGGGTTATAATTTACAAGTTTAAATTAGTATTCAATTATTGATATAGTATATATTTATATTGTGTGTACACACATACACGCATATATATATATATATATATATATATATATATATATGTATATATATATAAATTGATTACATTCAATTACATAACATAGTATCATTAACCACATAAAATATATTGAGTTCTAAGTTTAGAAGTATAATTAAAAATTGAACCATAACGAGGCAAACATTAATAGCGCATTGTCAAGTTCTGTCGGAATTTCATTGCTTGTCTTTGTTCTCACGTGGGTTTAGCTTCATTGGTGGTCTCATATTCTATTGTCGGTGCATTTCTCTTCCAGGTACGAATTTCAATGTTAATAACGATGTTTAAATATAGATATAAATATATATGTTTATTATTTTTTTATATTCTTATGAATTATCTATATACAAATTAATAACGATGTTCAATCTATATAGACGATCAACTAAATAACGTAGCAGTAGCATTAAAACAATGACAACTGTGTCCAATGACCTCTTGACTTACAGGCACTTGAAGCTCCCCACGAGAACTTAGAGAGACAAAAGATCGTAGATATGAAAATAACCACAATAGAAGAAATTTGGAAAATCGCCGAACATTTTAAAATGAAGTTAGTTAACACACTAAATACTATACATTACACACTATGAACAACTAACTAATTACTACGTACTACCTACTGCAAACTACTTAATATACACTACTACTACTACTACATGCAATTAAATGCTACACATCTAATTTATATATTCCCAAAATCATACATCTCACCTTTACACTCTCACTACCACGCATCTCACATTTACACTCCCAATTCCACACATCTAACATTTACTCATCGCTAACTATGCCAACTGACGATGTTAATTGCCGTACTTACATAAATCATGTTTCGTGAGATAAACTAATCTAAACATACACCTACACTAGTTAGTTGTTATATATATATATATATATATATATATATATATGTATATATATATATATATATATATATATATATATATATATATAGTTTAATATATTTGCAAGAACTACGATGTTGGCATGTATATGCTCTGCTGACAACACTGAAAACATTGTTTTCTGCAATATAATGCAAAACACTTCAACCATTGGCTTAAGATAAATCGCACTTTTTATATATATTATATTTATGTAGGTTTTGGGTATACGTCGTTTAAAAGAATAATAATAATAATAATAATAATAATAATAATAATAATAATAATAATAATAATAATAATAATAATAATAATAATAATAATAATAATAATAATAATAATAATAATAATAATAATAATAATAATAATAATAATAATAATAATAATAATAATAATAATAATATAATAATAATAATAATAATAATAATAATAATAATAATAATATAATAATAATAATAATAATAATAATAATAATAATAATAATAATAATAATAATAATAATAATAATAATAATACTAATAATAATAATAATAATAATAATAAAATAATAATAATAATAATAATAATAATAATAATAATAATAATAATAAAAATAATAATAATAATAATAATAATAATAATAATAATAATAATAATAATAATAATAATAATAATAATAATATTAATAATAATAATAATAATAATAATAATAATAATAATAATAATAATTAATAATAATAATAATAATAATAATAATAATAATAATAATAATATAATAATAATAATAATAATAATAATAATAATAATAATAATAATAATAATAATAATAATAATAATAATAATAATAATACTAATAATAATAATAATGATACTATTAATAATAATAAAAATAATAATAATAATAATAATATTAATAATAATAATAATAATAATAATAAATAATAATAATAATGATAATAATAATAATAATAATAATAATAATAATAATAATAATAATAATAATAATAAAAATAATAATAATAATAAATAATAATAATAATATAATAATAATACTAATAATAGTTATAATAATAATAATAATAAATATAATGCAATAATATTATGACATTAAAAATGGTAAATTTATTCTATTACTCCGTTTATTAGTTCATGATCAACATGAATAAACCTATTTCAATACGGTTAATTATCTGTTACTCATCTTATCTTTTCATAATTTATTGTTAACGTTTTTGCCAACAGGAGCAACTTCACGAATCATTTGACTCTGAAACTGGATGACTTTCAAAAAGGAATTTCGAGGCTATCAAAGACACCGGATGGGACGGACGACGACTGGCCGGCGAACCAATTCACGACGAAGCCAAGGGTCATCCGGGGTCAGCGGAGATGGACAAGTGGTCAAGGACGTATAGAACTGATCGGGAGCGATTTGAGATGGAGTTACGCTGGATCTCTCCTCTACTGCGTTACCGTGATCACTACAATAGGTCAGTTGGGGGTCAGATGGCGAGTGTTGTCAGACTTGTGTAGTTAGTGTTGGGTAGGTGTTGGGTAGGGGTTGGGTAGGGGTTGGGTAGGGGTTGGGTAGGGGTTGGGTAGGGGTTTGGTAGGGGTTGAGTAGGGTTTGGGTAGGAGTTGAGTAGGAGTTGGGTAGGGGTTGGGTACGGGTTGGGTAGGGGTTGGGTAGGGGTGTTGGGTTGGGTAGGGTAGGAGTTGGGTTGAGATGGAGTTACGCTGGATCTCTCCTCTACTGCGTTACCGTGATCACTACAATAGGTCAGTTGGGGGTCAGATGGCGAGTGTTGTCAGACTTGGTGTAGTTGGTGTTGGGTAGGGGTTGGGTAGGAGTTGGGTAGGGGTTGGGTAGGGGTTGGGTAGGGGTTGGGTAGGGGGGTTGGGTAGGGGTGTTGGGTAGGGGTTGGGTAGGGGGGTTGGGTAGGGGTTGGGTAGGTGTTGGCTAGGGGTTGGGTTGAGATAATAGAGAACATAGCGATACCGAGAATGCAGTTTAATAGGGGGACGTTATTACACCTCCGAAGTATGTGTGGGACGTGAGGTTGTCATGGGGGGTGAATCAGTAATAAGTAAGATTATAGCATTTAGGATGAAGCCCCCAGATAATGAGTTAGTAGGAAGTGATGAGTTACGCATATTATATAAGCGTAGAATGGGTTATTGATGAAAAGATGGATTAGTAGGGGTTATTAGAGGTAAGTAGTTATTAGTAGGTCTTAGTATGAGTTAGTATGGGTTAGATAAGTGTTTGATAAGGTGATTAGTTGGTATTTAGAAGTGTATGGGTAAGTATTCAGTTGCTATTTAATATGGTGTGTTAGATAATGGACGCGGTGGAAGAGAGGAGATAGATATTGTATTTATCATCATCCGTTATTAATCATAATAATATGTACATCTGTAGTAGAATATAATGGGTTAGCTTACTCAAGTTAGTAAGTGCATTGAATTTAGTCTTGTCAGGGAGGTTATGTTTATTGATGACATATGTAAGGGTTAGTGGATTAAAGCTCGGGTTATAAGTCAATTTATCTCACAGAATGAACATCAGTTAGCATATATATTATATGTGTATAAAATTATATATATACATATATAAACACACATATATATATATATATATATATATATATATATATATATATATATATATAAACAAATCTGATATAAAATAAAAGAACACATGAAATAATTAATCGGATGTCTATCGATTATGTAAACAGCGATCTTATATAACATCTACAATAGTATTAAATAACGCCCATGGCAAAGAAATAGTTTAATAGATTCAGAATTATTCTATATCGATGATATAATAAGCAAATATATCACCATGTGAATATATCACCAAATTAAGATAGCAACAAATTAAGATAGCTTTACTGTAATTATTATTATTATTATTATTATTATTATTTAGTTTAAAGACTTCATAGAAGAAAAGAGAAAGTAAGAGTTTATCTAGGTCAAAAATAATAAAGGGAAAAATGCCAATTAATATAAATTCCAGTTTATAATTAAATATAGATAACATAATTTAAATAGAATAGGGTAAGAAATTGCAAAATTGTATAGCTTCAATAGAAAATGCAGCCTTACCGTAGCCGAATACAAATGTGATAATTCTAATGAGATATCGAGTTAATTTAGGTAGATAATATGTAATACATCGTAAGTAACTGAATCTAATACAGAGTCAGAAAGTCGGAAAGTCAAGACACCATAAGTTGAATGTAGGAACGTAATTGGGAATTAAAGATATTTAAGTGAAGTGAATATGATACTTAGTAAAATAGAAAGTTAGTTTATTATGTAAATACGCACACGCACGCACGCACATATATATATATATATATATATATATATATATATATATATATATTATAAGTAGTAATTAGGAGTATATAGAATGAGAATAATATATTTCGAAAAGTTAAAGTTACCGTAAAATATAGAGGAACATTAATGAGAAAAGTTAGTGATAATTTAGGTTTGGTTCCAGAAAGAATGTTAGAATAAGTTGTATTTGCATTAAGGGAAAGGGAATTACAGGATAAACAGTTTAACATATAAATAGTTTTTTAGAGAATATCGTGTTTTATCTTGATTTAAGTTTCCGAGGAAGAAGTGTGGAATTGGAGATTATACGCGTTATTATATAATTATATAATTATCGGTAATTTATAATAAATTAAAAGAATGAGACAACCTCCGATAGATACAATGAGTATTAATTACTCAGGAAGATAATAGTGTAGTCATATTTATTGGAAATGAGCCAAAACAATGAATACGTCTGACCATGAATACAAATTTCACGAAGTCGATGTAAATTAATACTCTTACGCGTGTAACTAAAATATATATAGAAATTATTATATAGGATATAGGATTAATATTGAATTTAGAGGTTACTAGGGATTGTTGGTGGGAAATATGAGATCTAAAGGAAATAGGGAGGTCTAGGATAAAATAATAGGCCTCGTTAATATATTGACACCGATATTGTCTTGTAGATATCTTTATTGACTTATACATATTTTTGTTGACTTAGAAATATCATTATTGACTTATAAATATCTTTATTAAAGTATAGATATCTTTATTAGCCTGTAGAAATATTTATTGATTTGTAAATATTTTTATTTACTTCTAGATATATATATATATATATATATATATATATATATATATATATATACATATATATTTATTTACTTCCAGATATTTGTATTGACTTGTCTTTATTAAACTCCACCATTTGTTAATATCAACTTTAATATCCATAATGATCCTCTACTTCGCAGTCACTCTAATTACTCAGTGTCCATTAACTCCGTTAACCATATATCTAGGACCTCGATATCTAGATATACGAATCCAGGTATCTTACATGGCCCACGAGTGGCGACTATATAATAGTGTTGCATAACATTACCGTCTATATTAAATCCAGGACTCGATTGAATACGCTTCGGTAACTATGTACTTACCTCAAAACCTAACCTCTAACCCGGTAACCTCGAGTTCGTCGGCCTCGTCCGGCTACGACCAAATACTAGTTCGGGTACCCGGTTTTCATTATATATGTAAACAGAGGCGTACGTTAATTTATTCCTCGTACTCCCTACGGATTCACCGAGTATATGTTGTCTGGGGCGGTACATCGTGGATCGAAGGATAAACCTCGTATTCGAAAATAT
>OZ038317.1:6622347-6702347 GCA_964035775.1 Osedax frankpressi | reverse complement strand
ATCGTCGAATTTTATAGCGACTTTGTATATCTAACGTATTAACTGCTATCAGATTATTAATAAACGTATTAATAGGCCATATGTATAATAGCTAATGAATATTAATAATAGTAATGATAATAATAGACTCTCATAACATTATTAATATTATAACATAATAATAGTATTTATAATATTATTTATGTTCGCTATTAGTTTTATGATATTGGCTTATTCTATAATAATTATACAATATATTCTATAATATATACATAATAAGAACCTTACTAAACGTTAATTAAAAATATATATTATTGGTTATAAAAAAGTGAAAATAGATATTACAAACAAGGTGTTATTACAAATATCGTGTTATTATAAACATCGTATTATTGTAACAAAAAATCATTAACAGATTTATTTTAGGTTATGTAATATTGGTCAGTAATTTAAATGATAAATAAATAAAATTTTAAAAAGTCAGTAATTTAAAAAAATATTTCATAATAACAATTGGTTCGTGTACTTGTGTCCGATGTGGCAATAATTAATAATAAAACCGTTCCATTGTTTAATTTATGTAAATATAACCAATATTTATATTCTAAAAGTAAGGATGTATAAAAATATTATTTTATAATTCATGAAACCACAAAACTGTAAATTATTCGTTTACATAGATGTTACGTACATTTGTTTACATGGATGTCTGTAGATAGACTTAAAGTTATTTAACTAAACACGTAGAGGCCGAATTTCTACTTGCCGTCGGATCAAAAGGTTGCCTTGCAAGAATCCCGCAGCCTTCTTGCAGCCGAATTATCGGCACTTGACATTAAAGCCTCGCCCCGGAGTGAAAGTTCTCTGTCTCGTAAAAAATCTAAACGTTCGATGAGCTGCAAAAGACGAGTCGTGAAACAATCGTCGCTGGGGGCGGGGCCTACGAAGGGGGCGGGCCCAACGAAGGGGGCGGGCCCAGCGAAGGGGGAGGCGTGCTATAAAAATGCAGCCAATAGCTCGTCGACTTCGATACCTAGCAGGTTTCTGATTATGGTAGTAGCAGTTATGTTAGGTTATTGGTACGGAACAAGCAGAGGACTAGTATCTATTAATAGACAAGTAGTAGTTTCGGGTAACGCATAATAGAGTATAAGTAGCTAGTAATGAACAATTAGTATTCGGTAACGAATAAGTAGTGAATACATAGTTATTGGTATAAATTAGGCAATTGTACTAGGATTTCATATGT
The DNA here is from genome assembly GCA_964035775.1 of Osedax frankpressi. NCBI lineage: Eukaryota > Metazoa > Annelida > Polychaeta > Sabellida > Siboglinidae > Osedax > Osedax frankpressi. Next base: position 6,701,119 of record OZ038317.1, on the reverse strand, counting down.
AGTGTACATTTGCATGGTCAAGTTTATATTCCATTTATATTTAATTTGTTTTTTATCATTTCGTTTGAATTCAATGAATCTTATAGATCTATATTGATAACTTTAGTAGAGTACGAGTACTTATGAATTATATAGTACTTTGGCCAACTGTATGCAATGTTATTAACGAATTTCTTATAATATAATTATCAAAAGTAAAAGCAACTAAAGCTAAGTAATAACAATTAAGTTTAATAATGTAAATGGTATAATGTAAACATGTATTTAGTCAAATCTAGCTGTACTGTTATAATAAAAGAATACATTTACACATAATGTATATCCACTGTATATATATTTAATTATTTTAAAAATATTTTATATTATATATTATAGTATATATATATATATATATATATATATATATATAATATTAATAATATATATATAATATATATATATTAAATATATATTTCAAAATTTACAACAATTATAATAATTACATGGGGTGCATATTAAAATATGTATTTATAAAATATTTTACAAAATAGAACATTACCTATATCTCATTTGGTTATTTTATTATTGATTTTATCATAAATTCATGTGTTGCCAACATTCATCTCATTTTGTGGACCCACAAACATTTTATTTGCCGAAAAATAAGAGATAATATATTTTTGTAATTAAATATATTTTCATTTCTTCCAAAGATTTATAATTTTTTTTTTAATTATAATCTTTATTATCATTAAATAGGACTAAAATTGCCATAACCTTACTAATTTTATGGCATTTAAATGCATTTTCATGGTTATCTCGTTTCACATATTGAACTCGTTTCATAGTTGAATCCCAATCTCTTAAACTCCACGGCAGCACGTCGACATCGCCGTTGAATAACTCCAGGGTCCGGCACAACTCGACTCCACAAACGGAACCTGGCGGAGTCGACGTGGAGTCGAGAAGTGGGTCGCCTTCCAAACGTAAACCTATGTTGTCGCGTCCCGCCAGTCGACACTCTAAACATCGCTCCGGCTCAAACCTCTCCTCTCGCTCAGACTTATCGAAATACAGAAGTACGTGCAGTTTATATTGTAATAAACTGTTACTTACTTTACGGTCTATCTCGATATGGATCTAGCAATGTATTATCTTCCGATCTTCTAATATATATATATATATATATATATATATATATATATATATATATAGTTATATATATATAAGTATATATAAATATATAGATATATATATATATATATATATATTTATATTTATATAAAGTTATTATATCATAGTTTAATAGTATTTCGATAATTTCGATTATGATAATATAAATATTAGCAATTACATGATACGGTCCGATTAAGATAAATAACACATCCTTAACATTGTCGCAGAGAGTGTCAAACGGTTACCAGTGATTATGACCAATATCGAAGAAGGAATCGGAGATGATTTCGATGACGATGACGATGACGATGACGCATTCGAATGCGATGTCGTGACTTCTCCTAAAGTCAGACTTCGTAATTCCTAGGAACAATTGATATTTTAGATATAATCTAGATAATTGTATTTATAAGGTACACTATACAGTACTTGCTATTATCTTATGACCAATACCGGTAAGGTAAAGTGAACATATCTATACACTCCGTATGTTGTTTAACTTATATGCATATATACTATATCAACTATAATAAAGCGATCTAGTCACATTATCTTTCATATCTTTTATTTGAGATTTATATTTACTTTAAATTAATTGACAGTCTTCCTATTCATAGATTAAATAATCGTACGCCTTTAAATATATTCACATATACACATATTTATATATATAATATATATATATATATATATATGCGTGTATGTGTATGTGTGTGTGTTGGTGTGTATGTGTGTGTATGTATGTGTGAGTGTGAGTGTATTTGTGTATGTATGCCCATATACATTTTGTTAACATATGTATATATATTTTTCCATCACCGAATTCATTTTAGCCCCGCCCACTTATCTAATGCTCCGCCCACAACTACAGCAAGTCACCGTACCAATATGCGTTTGCCTTCTCATAATCGCGGCCTACATCTTCGCCGGGTCCATTTTGTTCACGCTATGGGAGGACTGGGACTACTTCACCGGTAGTTACTTCTGCTTCATCACCCTGAGTACAATAGGTCGGTATCGTCGGTTCAGTTACGCTATTGTCTATCGTAATGCGGACATACACTACGTAATAGCACGCGAACTCCGCGCGTAATCTGTGAATAGATCTCCTGCCAACGACCACTTTAAAACAACTATAATCTGTTCGCTATTCGTAGAATACAAATCATATGTGTAACGTATATTTAATCGTATCCACGCCCACCACGCCAATTTGACCAATTTGACCAATTTGACCATATCCGCCCTCCCCCAGGCTTCGGAGATATAGTTCCGGGCACGGATATGAAGGAGTGGGCATCTCAAGAAAAACTCGTATTGTGTAGCTTGTGGCTGGCTTTCGGCTTGTCTCTGTTGGCCATGTGCTTCAATCTAATGCAGGAGGAGGTCAAGGAGAAGGGCAAATGGATGGGAGCCAAAGTCGGACTCATTAAAAACAAATAAACCCGCGACTTCAGCTCACGGGAAGTAGAATTTCCCGATTGCAGCCGAGAAAGATGGACGGGGTGTAATTTGATTCTTAATTAATTGTAGTCTTCCGTAACGATGTAACCGTTAGCTATGTACCTGTTTGAACAACGTATATATAGCAATGTTTTGTAAGAGATATTCACTACTTCAAAATCCATGTGCGAAGCTGAGAGGTGTCATTGTTTAGAATTTATATTTATGATTTATCTTTTGAAGATTTATTTCCATACCTATAGGTATAGAGAGATATAGCTCTTCGTAATAGACTCAGCTCATCCGTTATACCTTAACTAATTTGCATTCGACGCCTGCTGAAAAGCTAAGTTTAGAACCCTAGGATAGTTAGTATGATCTGCGATTGTACGAGAGCGAAAATGAATTGAATACGATAAATTCGAGTTAAAGTCTAGAACGGCAACCTTTTATCGACTTCGAGTGCCGTCGACGCAAACGCTCGTTCCAAGGTAATTCCGAGGTACATTACTAACTCAAGTGCAAATCTGCGTTTACGTACACGGCCAACTATCCAATGAATGCGGGCCGCGAACTCCATCCGATCTCCATTGAACGTTTCTCAAGGAACCGTTTAACCTCCCGTATAACTTACATTGCATTTCTATTCGTCGTGGTCTGTCGCCGACCCACGCAATCCGTTATCAACTCTTATAATCCGTTGAAATATCTTTCGCTTGTACGTCGTCTAGATATTCAATTAAACGCAACCTCATCGATTTACGAATTTTCTATATAGTATTATTACTGCGGTGACGTTTAAATGCAATATATCCGATAATCCCAGACTTTATTGATATTAATACTTTGATGTTATGCATATTTCCTCTACATTTACTATTACCAACCCACTTCAATATTACCGAGGGAAAACATATTATCATTATATCAAATATAGTTTTGTATTTAATGTTACATAATTGTTATTACTCTTTTGTTGAGTTAGTCACTCCGTAATGAGAATATGTTACGAATTTCACTTATCTATGCATTGATTACGTATATCTATAATGATTACGTATTATTACGTAAGTTTACTTGGTGCACCGCAATGCATCTCATTTGTTATTTGTTACAAAGGCGTTAATTATATAATATTTACAAAGATATTAAATAAATAATATATCCTGTTCATTATATTTATTTATTTAAATACATTTAATATTAATAGATAATATATTAAATATTAATAAAGTATACTTCTAACTTATATATCGTAGTATGCGTGATATATATATTTTTATTTATATATTATATTTCAATGAAACAAATTATAATCTTCATTCTTAAAAATAGGCGATTTTCGTCTCATTTGTGTTTTAGTTAATATTCGGTATTTATCGTTTGTTTTTCGTAGTTTTAATAATGATTATAACGTTTACTCTATTGATCGATTCCATTTCTCTATCAACAGCTTAACCTTACATTTAAGTATTTGCAATTTCTTAACGTCATCCATTATTTGGTAGATAACCGTAAAATTTCGGTCTACCCCTCTCCTTGGATTTATTCCTGGTAGCGCACTGGACATTGCATGGCATTTGCGAATAGCAATTCCTACTTGGCGGTTGACACTGGCGTGGCATACAAGGTGTAGGCGGGCAGGGAGGAGGACAGGGAGGAGGGCAGGGAGGAGGGCACGGAGGTGGTAGAGCAGGGTGGCTATTATGCAAGCGTCGCGTTGGCACCACGCACACTTCCTCGTAGCAAACCTCGCCGCCTCCGACGTTGCCACGGCACGTCTCGTTGTTGTTGTTGTTCGCGGCGGAGCATCTTCGTGAGAACGTCCTGCACACCTCCCGCATCTGCTTTCGATTGGACGAACGTTCCTTGAGCAAAACCCGACGATACTTGGTCTCCATTTCACGTAGTCGCCTATTCATTCGAGTGGAATACGCGCGACGCAAACGCTTCTCGAAATCGTGTTTCTCGCAGCGCGCGCGACGAACGCACGCCTCGCGGTAACGCCCCTCGCGTTGCGCCGCCCGCCTCGCGAAATCCTGGAAAGCTCTTTTCTCCTCGGCGTACCGAGTTGCGAGTTGCACGTACTTGGCGGTCTGCTGTTGGTGTTTACGTTTCTCCGCCAGTTGCAGTTGGATTTGATCTTGGCTGCGCTGCAATTGCTGCTGCTGGTGGTGACGTTGCACCTGCTGTTGTTGCTTTTTCAGGTACTCGCAACGCAGGTCTACTTCGTATTGCGAAGGCTGCGGCGCGGTGCTTATACGCCCGCATTCCGGCGCGCAATACGCCCCCACCGCCGGAGGGGGCGGGGCGTCATCGTAACAATCCGATTCCGAGGCGTCGACATCGTCACGATGAGTCTTGCAGACTTTCACGTTTCCGCGAGTTTTGCTGGTCACCTCGACACGCGAATTTGAGCACTTCTTGTTCGGCTTCTTCTTCTTCTTACATCTCGACGAAGACAAACGACGTTTCGGCAGAGGCGGGCGTCGTTTCTTTCCGATACTTTTGTCGGAGCCTTTGTTGGTTCCTAGACGACCTTTCAACCTCGATTTGGGCAGAGGCTGTAGAACGTCGGATGCTAAATTATATTCGCTGGAGACATTCTCGCAATTTTTGTTGATGGAAGTCGCTTGTAGCCGATGTCCTGGCATCGAAGAGGTGTTGCCCGGTGAAAGCTGACTACGTGCCCTGAGTGAAAGCAACAGTTTAGAAATTACGTAAGTAATTATCCGCAGAGTTACAGGACAACTATTATGATGTACAGTGTACATTGTACACTGTACGTATGTAATGAAATGTTGTTTATATATATATATATATATATATATATATATATATATATATTATATATATATATATATATAACTATATATATATATATATATATATATATATATATATATATGTAAGAAAAAACATACGACTATATTATGAACATCATCAAACTTGTATTAACAGCAATAGTTATTAAATCAAACAGTTAAATATGTATAGCAGAGCTTATTAATACTAATATATAAAAAACAAACAAATTGTAATGTATATGTATGTCTATATCTATAGTATTAGTAACATCATAGGATTCTTAACACAAGGTTAATTATTATGAAAAAGTAGAACTGAGTCTGTAAAATGATTTCAGTCAAATGTGTGTGTTAATATGATACATATTAATATAATATAGAAATATAAGAAGAGTTTAGTGGGCGGGTCAGTGGGTCAGTGGGTTTTAAGACTGAAAGTGGTGGCGATGAGATATAAGTCTGAGGTTTAGATTAAAAGAGGAAATAGGTACGTCCATGTGTGATTTAGGGTTAAAATATATATCTGAACTTGTAGGTTGGATAAGTTAAATATATATTAGGTAGGCTGAATAGGAGTAAATATCTATCTGTAATGTAACATGGTGGTAGTGTGGTGTTTGCTGAGTTAGGAAGTTAATACGCGTAACTAGAATGAAAAGGTCGTGAACCTCTGGGCAATGTGTTGCGCAGTAACATCGTATTGGGGTGGAGGCATGTTACCCTCTGCGATGGCTGAACGTACGGCAAATGGTAACTTGTTACCACGGTAGGTGTTTGATACTTGACGCGTTTTACAAACTTGATCTCTGGCAAAGGGGCGTGGCTTAATGGGTAATAGGAGTGACGCTAAAACAAGGATAATTAAATGCGTTTACCGCTACCATATAAGGTCTTAGATATTTTGTGTAGATTTTAGATAAAGTGGATTTATAACGGCACTTATCCGAGATATTTGTTGAAATATTAGCATTAATGATATTTTAGGTTTGGGTAAGAAAACGAGTAAATATAACAACAAATATATACAACACATCTCATAAGGTTATCGTGAGAAGTTATGCTAAGTCGATTTAGTTGATTTCTATTGTACCGATATAGGAAATGGTCCTAGATAATATATTAAATGTTGATATATTTTATACGATGAATTTTTAAGAAATATAGAAAGTGGGGATTGGATAAAAGAAAAGTGTGGATGTTTTGATGAAATATTTAGCAACGTTTTTATACTAAATAATATTCATATTAAATACATTGTATAAACTATAGTTTATATACTATATTATAGTATTGTAGTATATTATGTTATACTGGATATATTATTTAGAGTTTAGATTAATGTGGATTATTTAGGGTTTATATTAACATTTTGATTTTTAATTAAATGAATATTCTTATTTAAAATAATATGGAGACTAGTGTCAGAGTGCATTTATAGAACTAAGATCAATCTCTAAGATCAATAACTAAGATCAATCTCTAAGATCAATCTCTAAGAATAATCTCTAATATTAATCACTAAGATTAATCTCTAAGCTTAATCTCTAAGATCAATCTCTAAGATCAACCTCTAAGATCAATCTCTGAGATCTATATATAAGATCAATCTCTAAGATCAATCTCTAAGATCAATCTCTAAGATCAATCTCTAAGATCAATCTCTAAGATCAATCTCTAAGATCAATCTCTAAGATCAATCTCTAAGATCAATCTCTAAGATCAATCTCTAAGATCAATCTCTAAGATCAATCTCTAAGATCAATCTCTAAGATCAATCTCTAAGATCAATCTCTAAGATCAATCTCTAAGATCAATCTCTAAGATCAATCTCTAAGATCAATCTCTAAGATCAATCTCTAAGATCAATCTCTAAGATCAATCTCTAAGATCAATCTCTAAGATCAATCTCTAAGATCAATCTCTAAGATCAATCTCTAAGATCAATCTCTAAGATCAATCTCTAAGATCAATCTCTAAGATCAATCTCTAAGATCAATCTCTAAGATCAATCTCTAAGATCAATCTCTAAGATCAATCTCTAAGATCAATCTCTAAGATCAATCTCTAAGATCAATCTCTAAGATCAATCTCTAAAATCAATCTCTAAGATCAATCTCTAAGATCAATCTCTAAGATCAATCTCTAAGATCAATCTCTAAGATCAATCTCTAAGATCAATCTCTAAGATCAATCTCTAAGATCAATCTCTAAGATCAATCTCTAAGATCAATCTCTAAGATCAATCTCTAGGATCAATCTCTAAGATCAATCTCTAAGATCAATCTCTAAGATCAATCTCTAAGATCAATCTCTAAGATCAATCTCTAAGATCAATCTCTAAGATCAATCTCTAAGATCAATCTCTAAGATCAATCTCTAAGATCAATCTCTAAGATCAATCTCTAAGATCAATCTCTAAGATCAATCTCTAAGATCAATCTCTAAGATCAATCTCTAAGATCAATCTCTAAGATCAATCTCTAAGATCAATCTCTAAGATCAATCTCTAAGATCAATCTCTAAGATCAATCTCTAAGATCAATCTCTAAGATCAATCTCTAAGATCAATCTCTAAGATCAATCTCTAAGATCAATCTATATAATCAATATCTAAGATCAATCACTAAGATCAATCTCTATCCCTTATTAAATTGATATCAAATTAATACATCTGAAATTTATAAACACTATTAAATATATTAACATACATAATACCTCATAAACTAAATGAGAACTATTTATGTTAATTATTGAAATTAAAAATCCTTGTATTGGGGTAGTTATAGTTATTTACTTTCATTCACTAACCTTGAAAGAGAAAGGTCCTATTTGATATATCGAGTTCAAGTGTAAGTTTATAAAAAGTAACGATTGCTTCGGGTAGAATGGGAAATGTAAATATTTGTAATATTTAATGCAACAGGTTATTCAATTTATAAATTTCGAATTAAAATAAAAATGCTAATTAAACCAAATTTATAATTTATAATTTAATAAAGTTAGTAAATATTCAAGAACATTTCAAATAATTAATTGTAATAAATGTCTCCGAAATCAAATTGACATTATATTGCACTACCATATTTAATACTAAATTGTATTTTATGTTATACTTAATAAATTAATTATATACTTAATAAGTTAATGTATTAAATAAAGAAATAAAATATAATTAACATTACATTTCTCCGCCTCGGATTATGATGTAATAGTATTATAAACCAAAGTAAATTAAATGTATACAATTTCCTAAATCATAAATCACAATAAAAATGTAAATAATCATATAATAGAACACTTTTTAAATATCTTATTTTCAAATTGTAATTCAATTTATATTGGTTAAAAACAATCATTTTATAAAATTTCTACTTAAATTGTTATAATATAATATTGTATTGATATAAATAAGTCAAATTGAATAAAAATCATAACAGCATTATTAATTTAATATACTTAATTTAATATGTTAATTGACATATATATACACACACATATAACCATACACACATACACACACACTTACACACACACACACACACACTTACACACACATACACACATATATATATATATATATATATATATATATATATATATATAAGCATACATATGTGTGTATATTATTCATATATATATATATTTATCTATTCTTGACCAAAAATATGAATTTAGAAAAACATATCATAATTATTATTGTTATAAGCTATTTTAACACACTAATTACAAATGTATAATAAATAATACATTTTCATAAATTTTGTTATGAGTGATGTATATTTCTTTTAATAAATTGATTATTTATTTGTAATGTTTTTTTAATGTATCTTTAAAATGTAACTATTTATACATTTAATAAACATAATAAATATATCTTGATTTAATCTTATTTTAGATTCTTACTTGTTTCCTACTTGACTTTATATGCCTAATCTGTATATGTTTTTATATTTTATAGTGTCTTACAATAAATATACATCAATTTTTTATAGATTTTTAAAATCTTTATAGTGTTTTAAGATATGAAACCATACTTTAGAATAATATTATCACTCTAAATGCTACTCTAAATATCTTATAAACTACATTTATATTTTACAATCTAAGAACAATATTATTACATTAATTACTATATACAATTATAAGAACAATTACCATTTTCATACTTTAAGCAAAAATCATAATTAAATATCGACATCATATGTCCAAAAAGTAACACATTTCTCCGTGAAATATAAGTAATTCCCTACTATTATCTATTTTCAAAAAAACTTTTTTTAAATTCATACTAATTCTACAAATATGGTTATATTTTACAATCTGTAATGTTGCTATTTATTTTTCGTCAAGCTTCATTTCAAATACATTTCCCGGGCTTTTTGCGTTCATAAATATAAATAAATAATTCATAAATAAATGCATATACAATTATTATTATTATTATTATTATTATTTAACATAAAATTAATATATATTTCCAAATACAGTAATAATGCCCACATACATTTCACGTTCTTCCATATGACAATAACATTATTATATATGTTTAGTGGTTATAAAAATAATGTTCTTTGAGTATTCTTAAATCTTAAAATTCGATTATTAAAATTAATATAGTTAGTAATCAGATAAATACACCAATGAAAAATATAAATAACTATTTGCAAAACAAGTACAAAATAAAGTGTTGTATGAAATGTACAACATAAACTTGACATAAATATCAAAACTTTGCAATAATATGAACATTTCTTTTAATAAATTCGTATATGTTTATATATTTTCAAGTATACTATATTATAAACTTTAGCAAATATGATATCATTGACGTGTTATTACTAATATATTAATAATTATATTCCGTAAAGATATACTAACATATGGTTTCTACCATCTACAAATATTATAGTTTTTAATTAAAATGCAAAATATAAACAAAATATACTATCGATATATAAATAAACTCTATGTAATGCAATTATAATTCTTAACTCTATTATAATACATTATATAGAGTATAATTATATATTATTATACTTATAGTATTATATTAATAATATTATACTTATATTATTATATTAATAATATTATACATATATTATTATACTTATATTATTATAAGTAAAAGCTTGTGTGTAAAACTGTTATTATACTTTTGAGTTACTAGTCATATAATAAACATTACACTATATTGTGTAATCGATGATAGTGTTAACACTATATAGCACTATTTCTCAATATATGGTAAATAGTGTGTTAACACTGTACACCATTTACTATAGATAGTGTAAACAAAGTGGTAACACTCTACAGTACTATTACAATAGATAATGTAAGCAACGATACATTAGCAATAGAGATATAACAGTATAAACTATAGTAATAAAAACTATATAATAGTATAAACTATTCTATAAAAAATTCATTTGTAATTATAATTTGCAATTTAATATCTACCATTTCGACCATCCGATGTATTCACTCCAAAGTTGTCGATGTTAATATCGCTAGCAGCTCCCTTTATCTACACGTGGATATTATTGTAGGGTATTTATATATATATAGTTATTGAATCGATCACAATTCTAATACATAATTCAAATGGGACATTATTAGAAAATATACTCTCTCATAAGCTAATTTATTCATAATAATTCATTCAGAAAACAATACGTTTATTTTACGTCGAACGATAATCAATTGATAATAACTCAATAATTATTAAATAGCCAAATGAATTTTAGATCTATCATGATCATAATGTTACATAATATATGCATATTCAATTATATGTTTAATAGTAATTCATTTAATTGTAATTGGACTTAATTTATTGTTTGTAACCTTACAAGATTTCGTGAAATGTCCATTCCCCATAGTTAAATATATCGAATAAGTATTATATAAGTATTATATGATTTAAAATATAGAAATCCAAATTTAATTAAATACCTATACACATATATCAATTTAATTTAATTTATTTTCAAATAAATTTATAAAATTAAAATGTTTTTATAAACAACATAATTAGTTATAATATTATAAGTGTTTATATCTATAACTTCTTTTTGAATTACTAAATATATATATCATAGACATCTACACATATATTGAATAGAACGCATACATATATATATATATATATATAAATATATATATATATATATATATATATATATATATATATATATTATTAAATTATATCAATTGTTACTTGAATTATCTTTACATTAATATACAATAATAGTGTAACATATTTTATAATGTTGTATCTTCTTCCTGTTTACTTTAAGTTTTAACATCACGATGTATCTATCTATCACGATATATCTATAGATAATATTATGTTCTATATATAATATATTATGATATAATCCTTATTTTCCTTTATGCTTTTATATATGGTTCTTTATTTTATGTAATTTAAATACAATATTATATAATATAATATACAATAATATATATATAATATATAATATATAATATAATATACAATATTATATTATATAATACAATTATTTTCAATTATTATCATTTTCTTTTATAAAAAATAAGTATTCACTTGATACAATTCATATACTGTATATATACTATACATACCTTAATATTTGTATATTTAAATATTAATTTTTTTGTATATTAAATATATATTGTATATAAATAAATATTAGAAACACATAAATATTAATAAATATATTACCGTATTATATATTTGTATATATATATGTATGTGTGTGTTTATATGTCTGTGCGTTTGTGTGTATGCGTGTATATGCATATGTGTGTATGGGTGTATGTGTATATACATTTAATTATAATAAAGCAGTTTATATATTTGATAGCATTTCAATTGTAATTTAAACACGTATTTGTACAACACTAGTTCAATGAACTACAAATATTATATGATATATATTTGAAGAGTCTCGAAATCTAAATTATTAAACACGAATTCACCATAAAAATATACAAAAGACTTTCAATTGTTTACAATACTCTTTAATAATATATACTCTCTACAGATAATATTACTATAGATACTATCTACAGATAATATTACTATATATTACTATGAAAATATATTACTATATATAGGTATCAATGAAAATATTCCATAATGCATATATCTGAATAATAATGATACGTTATTAGAAACGTATTCTACTAGTTGATAATATTCACAGAAATATTACATTTATTAAGTTTGACTACTAATGTAATAATAATAATAAATCTATATATATATTGATAGCCCTCGCATAAACTTGCTAAATATCTTATTAAATAAATTTTCATAATTAAAAACTTAATCAATCTTTTATTTTATTTTAAATTTATACTGATGATAAACTATATACATTATTAGTTTAATATAAATATCAATAAAAGTACTCTTAACATGATTAAAATGATTTAAAAAAAACATATAAAAAATTTAGTTTAATCTATTATTACTTAATTTACCACAATACTAACAAAAATATTAAATATCCCATTATCTTTCTTATATCAAATTAATCTTTTTAGGATAGACAAAATAAGTGATATTGAGATCTGGATGTAAATAAGGAATAATAGATATTTTGTAATGATACTTTTACGAACTCAATGAATTTAAATTTCTAGATGAGAAAATTAATTGAAACTCTAATATAACTTACATTGATATTCTTTTCCGTAAATAGAAATTAATATGATTTTAAAATATTAATAGTACTTATTAAGAATATTGTTAATATAAAATTAAAATTAAAAATATTCAAATTTAACAAAACAAACAGAATGGTATGTATTCTAATTCCAACCCATGTGTAATGAATTACTATAACTAATACTTGTTATAAATCAATTTGAATTTAACTTAACTGATTAACAAATCATATCAACAATTTCAATTAGATTCGTTATTTTAATTAGGTTGATCTTCTAGTACACATGGTGACGATATTCAATTATTTATTAAATGCGTATTTTCACTATATCTAAACCCGTATCACTATAAAATTTATGAATATAAATATTGCATTTTTATCTTTTTTGTTATGCATAGTTTACATGTTCTTAAAAAACCTTATTATACAATGTATACAATTTAATTTATACAATTTAATCTAGCATTTCTGATTCTATTAAAATGTGAATTATTTCTGTTGATTATAAATTTACCTGGTTACAGAATTACTATTACAGTTCATTTAAAATCTAAATTATTATTATTTGTAACACAAAACTTGCAAAACTCAACTTATAAAATTTGGAATTCTAAAATCAAATTTTATAGAATTAATTCTTAATAATAATATTAATTCAATATAATCAACATCAAATTTAGGCTATATTGGATAGTATACTCATATCGGTTACTCTAGAACTTATTACATAATATATAATCAATTATTAATCAATTAACTTCAAAATTCTCCATAAAATTAATTAAATAATTATACAAAATCTATTTTCATTAATATTAAAATAGAAATAATGTGCATAGCTTGTATACCTAATAATTCTAAAGAAATTATTAAAGTTATTATATATATATTTAGATTTAACTAAATATAATTTATAATATATATATATATATATATATATATATATATATATATATATATATATATTAAATTATTTATACAATATTGAAAATGACATTACACTGATTTTTTGCTTTTCTAAATACCAACAGAAATTTAAGAATTCCAGATAAAATATTGAAATAATTATTATATAAAATTATTAAAATATAAATAAACATTAAATCTATATTTAGAGATTTTTAATATATTTGATATTAAGATTATATACTCAGTAGTTAACTTTGTAATCACAAATTATTATAATTATGTATAGATAAGATATATAGTTAAGATGTATAGATAAGATGTATAGATAATATTACAAATTATTATAACTAGTTATATATGTATAGATAATATTACAAATTATTATAATTAGTTATAGATGTTTAGATAATATTACAAATTATTATAATTAGTTATAGATGTTTAGATAATATTACAAATTATTATAATTAGTTATAGATGTTTAGATAATATTACAAATTATTATAATTAGTTATATATGTTTAGATAATATTACAAATTATTATAATTATTTATATATGTTTAGATAATATTACAAATTATTATAATTAGATAAATATGTTTAGATAATATTACAAATTATTATAATTAGTTATAGATGTTTAGATAATATTACAAATTATTATAATTATGTATAGATAATATTACAAATTATTATAATTAGTTATAGATGTTTAGATAATATTACAAATTATTATAATTAGATAAATATGTTTAGATAATATTACAAATTATTATAATTAGTTATAGATGTTTAGATAATATTACAAATTATTATAATTATGTATAGATAATATTACAAATTATTATAATTAGTTATATATGTATAGATAATATTACAAATTATTATAATTAGTTATATATGTTTAGATAATATTACAAATTATTATAATTAGTTATATATGTTTAGATAATATTACAAATTATTATAATTAGTTATAGATGTTTAGATAATATTACAAATTATTATAATTAGTTATATATGTTTAGATAATATTACAAATTATTATAATTAGTTATAGATGTTTAGATGATATTACAAATTATTATAATTAGTTATAGATGTTTAGATGATATTACAAATTATTATAATTAGTTATAGATGTTTAGATAATATTACAAATTATTATAATTAGTTATAGATGTTTAGATACTATTACAAATTATTATAATTAGTTATATATGTATAGATAATATTACAAATTATTATAATTAGTTATAGATGTTTAGATAATATTACAAATTATTATAATTAGATAAATATGTTTAGATAATATTACAAATTATTATAATTAGTTATATATGTATAGATAATATTACAAATTATTATAATTAGTTATAGATGTTTAGATAATATTACAAATTATTATAATTAGTTATAGATGTTTAGAAAATATTACAAATTATTATAATTAGTTATAGATGTTTAGATAATATTACAAATTATTATAATTAGTTATAGATGTTTAGATGATATTACAAATTATTATAATTAGTTATAGATGTTTAGATAATATTACAAATTATTATAATTAGTTATAGATGTTTAGATGATATTACAAATTATTATAATTAGTTATAGATGTTTAGATAATATTACAAATTATTATAATTAGTTATATATGTTTAGATAATATTACAAATTATTATAATTATGTTTAGATAATATTGCAAGTTATTATAATTAGTTATAGATGTTTAGATAATATTACAAATTATTATAATTAGTTATATATGTTTAGATAATATTACAAATTATTATAATTAGTTATATATGTTTAGATAATATTACAAATTATTATAATTATGTTTAGATAATATTGCAAGTTATTATAATTAGTTATAGATGTTTAGATAATATTACAAATTATTATAATTAGTTATATATGTTTAGATAATATTACAAATTATTATAATTATGTTTAGATAATATTGCAAGTTATTATAATTAGTTATAGATGTTTAGATAATATTAAAAATTATTATAATTAGTTATATATGTTTAGATAATATTACAAATTATTATAATTATGTTTAGATAATATTGCAAGTTATTATAATTAGTTATAGATGTTTAGATAATATTACAAATTATTATAATTAGTTATATATGTTTAGATAATATTACAAATTATTATAATTATGTTTAGATGATATTGCAAGTTATTATAATTAGTTATAGATGTTTAGATAATATTACAAATTATTATAATTATGTTTAGATAATATTGCAAGTTATTATAATTAGTTATAGATGTTTAGATAATATTACAAATTATTATAATTAGTTATATATGTTTAGATAATATTATAAATTATTATAATTAGTTATAGATGTTTAGATAATATTACAAATTATTATAATTAGTTATAGATGTTTAGATAATATTACAAATTATTATAATTATGTTTAGATAATATTGCAAGTTATTATAATTAGTTATATATGTTTAGATAATATTACAAATTATTATAATTAGTTATATATGTTTAGATAATATTACAAATTATTATAATTAGTTATAGATGTTTAGATAATATTACAAATTATTATAATTATGTTTAGATAATATTGCAAGTTATTATAATTAGTTATAGATGTTTAGATAATATTACAAATTATTATAATTATGTTTAGATAATATTACAAATTATTATAATTAGTTATAGATGTTTAGATAATATTACAAATTATTATAATTAGTTATAGATGTTTAGATAATATTACAAATTATTATAATTATGTTTAGATAATATTGCAAGTTATTATAATTAGTTATAGATGTTTAGATAATATTACAAATTATTATAATTAGTTATATATGTTTAGATAATATTACAAATTATTATAATTATGTTTAGATAATATTGCAAGTTATTATAATTAGTTATAGATGTTTAGATAATATTACAAATTATTATAATTATGTTTAGATAATATTGCAAGTTATTATAATTAGTTATAGATGTTTAGATAATATTACAAATTATTATAATTAGTTATAAATGTTTAGATAATATTACAAATTATTATAATTATGTTTAGATAATATTGCAAGTTATTATAATTAGTTATAGATGTTTAGATAATATTACAAATTATTATAATTATGTTTAGATAATATTGCAAGTTATTATAATTAGTTATAGATGTTTAGATAATATTACAAATTATTATAATTAGTTATAAATGTTTAGATAATATTACAAATTATTATAATTATGTTTAGATAATATTGCAAGTTATTATAATTAGTTATAGATGTTTAGATAATATTACAAATTATTATAATTAGTTATATATGTTTAGATAATATTACAAATTATTATAATTATGTTTAGATAATATTGCAAGTTATTATAATTAGTTATAGATGTTTAGATAATATTAAAAATTATTATAATTATGTTTAGATGATATTGCAAGTTATTATAATTAGTTATAGATGTTTAGATAATATTACAAATTATTATAATTAGTTATAGATGTTTAGATAATATTACAAATTATTATAATTAGTTATATATGTTTAGATAATATTACAAATTATTATAATTAGTTATATATGTTTAGATAATATTACAAATTATTATAATTAGTTATAGATGTTTAGATAATATTACAAATTATTATAATTATGTTTAGATAATATTGCAAGTTATTATAATTAGTTATATATGTTTAGATAATATTACAAATTATTATAATTAGTTATAGATGTTTAGATAATATTACAAATTATTATAATTAGTTATAGATGTTTAGATAATATTACAAATTATTATAATTATGTTTAGATAATATTGCAAGTTATTATAATTAGTTATATATGTTTAGATAATATTACAAATTATTATAATTATGTTTAGATAATATTGCAAGTTATTATAATTAGTTATAGATGTTTAGATAATATTACAAATTATTATAATTATGTTTAGATAATATTGCAAGTTATTATAATTAGTTATAGATGTTTAGATAATATTACAAATTATTATAATTAGTTATATATGTTTAGATAATATTACAAGTTATTATAATTAGTTATAGATGTTTAGATAATATTACAAATTATTATAATTAGTTATATATGTTTAGATAATATTACAAATTATTATAATTATGTTTAGATGATATTGCAAGTTATTATAATTAGTTATAGATGTTTAGATAATATTACAAATTATTATAACTAGTTATATATGTATAGATAATATTACAAATTATTATAATTAGTTATAGATGTTTAGATAATATTACAAATTATTATAATTAGTTATAGATGTTTAGATAATATTACAAATTATTATAATTAGTTATAGATGTTTAGATAATATTACAAATTATTATAATTAGTTATATATGTTTAGATAATATTACAAATTATTATAATTATTTATATATGTTTAGATAATATTACAAATTATTATAATTAGATAAATATGTTTAGATAATATTACAAATTATTATAATTAGTTATAGATGTTTAGATAATATTACAAATTATTATAATTATGTATAGATAATATTACAAATTATTATAATTAGCTATAGATGTTTAGATAATATTACAAATTATTATAATTAGATAAATATGTTTAGATAATATTACAAATTATTATAATTAGTTATAGATGTTTAGATAATATTACAAATTATTATAATTATGTATAGATAATATTACAAATTATTATAATTAGTTATATATGTATAGATAATATTACAAATTATTATAATTAGTTATATATGTTTAGATAATATTACAAATTATTATAATTAGTTATATATGTTTAGATAATATTACAAATTATTATAATTAGTTATAGATGTTTAGATAATATTACAAATTATTATAATTAGTTATATATGTTTAGATAATATTACAAATTATTATAATTAGTTATAGATGTTTAGATGATATTACAAATTATTATAATTAGTTATAGATGTTTAGATGATATTACAAATTATTATAATTAGTTATAGATGTTTAGATAATATTACAAATTATTATAATTAGTTATAGATGTTTAGATACTATTACAAATTATTATAATTAGTTATATATGTATAGATAATATTACAAATTATTATAATTAGTTATAGATGTTTAGATAATATTACAAATTATTATAATTAGATAAATATGTTTAGATAATATTACAAATTATTATAATTAGTTATATATGTATAGATAATATTACAAATTATTATAATTAGTTATAGATGTTTAGATAATATTACAAATTATTATAATTAGTTATAGATGTTTAGAAAATATTACAAATTATTATAATTAGTTATAGATGTTTAGATAATATTACAAATTATTATAATTAGTTATAGATGTTTAGATGATATTACAAATTATTATAATTAGTTATAGATGTTTAGATAATATTACAAATTATTATAATTAGTTATAGATGTTTAGATGATATTACAAATTATTATAATTAGTTATAGATGTTTAGATAATATTACAAATTATTATAATTAGTTATATATGTTTAGATAATATTACAAATTATTATAATTATGTTTAGATAATATTGCAAGTTATTATAATTAGTTATAGATGTTTAGATAATATTACAAATTATTATAATTAGTTATATATGTTTAGATAATATTACAAATTATTATAATTAGTTATATATGTTTAGATAATATTACAAATTATTATAATTATGTTTAGATAATATTGCAAGTTATTATAATTAGTTATAGATGTTTAGATAATATTACAAATTATTATAATTAGTTATATATGTTTAGATAATATTACAAATTATTATAATTATGTTTAGATAATATTGCAAGTTATTATAATTAGTTATAGATGTTTAGATAATATTAAAAATTATTATAATTAGTTATATATGTTTAGATAATATTACAAATTATTATAATTATGTTTAGATAATATTGCAAGTTATTATAATTAGTTATAGATGTTTAGATAATATTACAAATTATTATAATTAGTTATATATGTTTAGATAATATTACAAATTATTATAATTATGTTTAGATGATATTGCAAGTTATTATAATTAGTTATAGATGTTTAGATAATATTACAAATTATTATAATTATGTTTAGATAATATTGCAAGTTATTATAATTAGTTATAGATGTTTAGATAATATTACAAATTATTATAATTAGTTATATATGTTTAGATAATATTATAAATTATTATAATTAGTTATAGATGTTTAGATAATATTACAAATTATTATAATTAGTTATAGATGTTTAGATAATATTACAAATTATTATAATTATGTTTAGATAATATTGCAAGTTATTATAATTAGTTATATATGTTTAGATAATATTACAAATTATTATAATTAGTTATATATGTTTAGATAATATTACAAATTATTATAATTAGTTATAGATGTTTAGATAATATTACAAATTATTATAATTATGTTTAGATAATATTGCAAGTTATTATAATTAGTTATAGATGTTTAGATAATATTACAAATTATTATAATTATGTTTAGATAATATTACAAATTATTATAATTAGTTATAGATGTTTAGATAATATTACAAATTATTATAATTAGTTATAGATGTTTAGATAATATTACAAATTATTATAATTATGTTTAGATAATATTGCAAGTTATTATAATTAGTTATAGATGTTTAGATAATATTACAAATTATTATAATTAGTTATATATGTTTAGATAATATTACAAATTATTATAATTATGTTTAGATAATATTGCAAGTTATTATAATTAGTTATAGATGTTTAGATAATATTACAAATTATTATAATTATGTTTAGATAATATTGCAAGTTATTATAATTAGTTATAGATGTTTAGATAATATTACAAATTATTATAATTAGTTATAAATGTTTAGATAATATTACAAATTATTATAATTATGTTTAGATAATATTGCAAGTTATTATAATTAGTTATAGATGTTTAGATAATATTACAAATTATTATAATTATGTTTAGATAATATTGCAAGTTATTATAATTAGTTATAGATGTTTAGATAATATTACAAATTATTATAATTAGTTATAAATGTTTAGATAATATTACAAATTATTATAATTATGTTTAGATAATATTGCAAGTTATTATAATTAGTTATAGATGTTTAGATAATATTACAAATTATTATAATTAGTTATATATGTTTAGATAATATTACAAATTATTATAATTATGTTTAGATAATATTGCAAGTTATTATAATTAGTTATAGATGTTTAGATAATATTAAAAATTATTATAATTATGTTTAGATGATATTGCAAGTTATTATAATTAGTTATAGATGTTTAGATAATATTACAAATTATTATAATTAGTTATAGATGTTTAGATAATATTACAAATTATTATAATTAGTTATATATGTTTAGATAATATTACAAATTATTATAATTAGTTATATATGTTTAGATAATATTACAAATTATTATAATTAGTTATAGATGTTTAGATAATATTACAAATTATTATAATTATGTTTAGATAATATTGCAAGTTATTATAATTAGTTATATATGTTTAGATAATATTACAAATTATTATAATTAGTTATAGATGTTTAGATAATATTACAAATTATTATAATTAGTTATAGATGTTTAGATAATATTACAAATTATTATAATTATGTTTAGATAATATTGCAAGTTATTATAATTAGTTATATATGTTTAGATAATATTACAAATTATTATAATTATGTTTAGATAATATTGCAAGTTATTATAATTAGTTATAGATGTTTAGATAATATTACAAATTATTATAATTATGTTTAGATAATATTGCAAGTTATTATAATTAGTTATAGATGTTTAGATAATATTACAAATTATTATAATTAGTTATATATGTTTAGATAATATTACAAGTTATTATAATTAGTTATAGATGTTTAGATAATATTACAAATTATTATAATTAGTTATATATGTTTAGATAATATTACAAATTATTGTAATTATGTTTAGATGATATTGCAAGTTATTATAATTAGTTATAGATGTTTAGATAATATTACAAATTATTATAATTATGTTTAGATAATATTGCAAGTTATTATAATTAGTTATAGATGTTTAGATAATATTACAAATTATTATAATTAGTTATATATGTTTAGATAATATTATAAATTATTATAATTAGTTATAGATGTTTAGATAATATTACAAATTATTATAATTAGTTATAGATGTTTAGATAATATTACAAATTATTATAATTATGTTTAGATAATATTGCAAGTTATTATAATTAGTTATATATGTTTAGATAATATTACAAATTATTATAATTAGTTATATATGTTTAGATAATATTACAAATTATTATAATTAGTTATAGATGTTTAGATAATATTACAAATTATTATAATTATGTTTAGATAATATTGCAAGTTATTATAATTAGTTATAGATGTTTAGATAATATTACAAATTATTATAATTAGTTATATATGTTTAGATAATATTACAAATTATTATAATTATGTTTAGATAATATTGCAAGTTATTATAATTAGTTATAGATGTTTAGATAATATTACAAATTATTATAATTATGTTTAGATAATATTGCAAGTTATTATAATTAGTTATAGATGTTTAGATAATATTACAAATTATTATAATTAGTTATATATGTTTAGATAATATTACAAATTATTATAATTAGTTATATATGTTTAGATAATATTACAAATTATTATAATTAGTTATAGATGTTTAGATAATATTACAAATTATTATAATTATGTTTAGATAATATTGCAAGTTATTATAATTAGTTATATATGTTTAGATAATATTACAAATTATTATAATTAGTTATAGATGTTTAGATAATATTACAAATTATTATAATTATGTTTAGATAATATTGCAAGTTATTATAATTAGTTATATATGTTTAGATAATATTACAAATTATTATAATTATGTTTAGATAATATTGCAAGTTATTATAATTAGTTATAGATGTTTAGATAATATTACAAATTATTATAATTATGTTTAGATAATATTGCAAGTTATTATAATTAGTTATAGATGTTTAGATAATATTACAAATTATTATAATTAGTTATATATGTTTAGATAATATTGCAAGTTATTATAATTAGTTATAGATGTTTAGATAATATTACAAATTATTATAATTAGTTATATATGTTTAGATAATATTACAAATTATTATAATTATGTTTAGATGATATTGCAAGTTATTATAATTAGTTATAGATGTTTAGATAATATTACAAATTATTATAATTATGTTTAGATAATATTGCAAGTTATTATAATTAGTTATAGATGTTTAGATAATATTTACAAATTATTATAATTAGTTATATATGTTTAGATAATATTATAAATTATTATAATTAGTTATAGATGTTTAGATAATATTACAAATTATTATAATTATGTTTAGATAATATTGCAAGTTATTATAATTAGTTATAGATGTTTAGATAATATTACAAATTATTATAATTAGTTATATATGTTTAGATAATATTACAAATTATTATAATTATGTTTAGATAATATTGCAAGTTATTATAATTAGTTATAGATGTTTAGATAATATTACAAATTATTATAATTATGTTTAGATAATATTGCAAGTTATTATAATTAGTTATAGATGTTTAGATAATATTACAAATTATTATAATTAGTTATATATGTTTAGATAATATTACAAATTATTATAATTAGTTATATATGTTTAGATAATATTACAAATTATTATAATTAGTTATAGATGTTTAGATAATATTACAAATTATTATAATTATGTTTAGATAATATTGCAAGTTATTATAATTAGTTATATATGTTTAGATAATATTACAAATTATTATAATTAGTTATAGATGTTTAGATAATATTACAAATTATTATAATTATGTTTAGATAATATTGCAAGTTATTATAATTAGTTATATATGTTTAGATAATATTACAAATTATTATAATTATGTTTAGATAATATTGCAAGTTATTATAATTAGTTATAGATGTTTAGATAATATTACAAATTATTATAATTATGTTTAGATAATATTGCAAGTTATTATAATTAGTTATAGATGTTTAGATAATATTACAAATTATTATAATTAGTTATATATGTTTAGATAATATTGCAAGTTATTATAATTAGTTATAGATGTTTAGATAATATTACAAATTATTATAATTAGTTATATATGTTTAGATAATATTACAAATTATTATAATTATGTTTAGATGATATTGCAAGTTATTATAATTAGTTATAGATGTTTAGATAATATTACAAATTATTATAATTATGTTTAGATAATATTGCAAGTTATTATAATTAGTTATAGATGTTTAGATAATATTACAAATTATTATAATTAGTTATATATGTTTAGATAATATTACAAATTATTATAATTAGTTATAGATGTTTAGATAATATTACAAATTATTATAATTATGTTTAGATAATATTGCAAGTTATTATAATTAGTTATAGATGTTTAGATAATATTACAAATTATTATAATTAGTTATATATGTTTAGATAATATTACAAATTATTATAATTATGTTTAGATAATATTGCAAGTTATTATAATTAGTTATAGATGTTTAGATAATATTACAAATTATTATAATTATGTTTAGATAATATTGCAAGTTATTATAATTAGTTATAGATGTTTAGATAATATTACAAATTATTATAATTAGTTATATATGTTTAGATAATATTACAAATTATTATAATTAGTTATATATGTTTAGATAATATTACAAATTATTATAATTAGTTATAGATGTTTAGATAATATTACAAATTATTATAATTATGTTTAGATAATATTGCAAGTTATTATAATTAGTTATATATGTTTAGATAATATTACAAATTATTATAATTAGTTATAGATGTTTAGATAATATTACAAATTATTATAATTATGTTTAGATAATATTGCAAGTTATTATAATTAGTTATATATGTTTAGATAATATTACAAATTATTATAATTATGTTTAGATAATATTGCAAGTTATTATAATTAGTTATAGATGTTTAGATAATATTACAAATTATTATAATTATGTTTAGATAATATTGCAAGTTATTATAATTAGTTATAGATGTTTAGATAATATTACAAATTATTATAATTAGTTATATATGTTTAGATAATATTGCAAGTTATTATAATTAGTTATAGATGTTTAGATAATATTACAAATTATTATAATTAGTTATATATGTTTAGATAATATTACAAATTATTATAATTATGTTTAGATGATATTGCAAGTTATTATAATTAGTTATAGATGTTTAGATAATATTACAAATTATTATAATTATGTTTAGATAATATTGCAAGTTATTATAATTAGTTATAGATGTTTAGATAATATTACAAATTATTATAATTAGTTATATATGTTTAGATAATATTATAAATTATTATAATTAGTTATAGATGTTTAGATAATATTACAAATTATTATAATTATGTTTAGATAATATTGCAAGTTATTATAATTAGTTATAGATGTTTAGATAATATTACAAATTATTATAATTAGTTATATATGTTTAGATAATATTACAAATTATTATAATTATGTTTAGATAATATTGCAAGTTATTATAATTAGTTATAGATGTTTAGATAATATTACAAATTATTATAATTATGTTTAGATAATATTGCAAGTTATTATAATTAGTTATAGATGTTTAGATAATATTACAAATTATTATAATTAGTTATATATGTTTAGATAATATTACAAATTATTATAATTAGTTATATATGTTTAGATAATATTACAAATTATTATAATTAGTTATAGATGTTTAGATAATATTACAAATTATTATAATTATGTTTAGATAATATTGCAAGTTATTATAATTAGTTATATATGTTTAGATAATATTACAAATTATTATAATTAGTTATAGATGTTTAGATAATATTACAAATTATTATAATTATGTTTAGATAATATTGCAAGTTATTATAATTAGTTATATATGTTTAGATAATATTACAAATTATTATAATTATGTTTAGATAATATTGCAAGTTATTATAATTAGTTATAGATGTTTAGATAATATTACAAATTATTATAATTATGTTTAGATAATATTGCAAGTTATTATAATTAGTTATAGATGTTTAGATAATATTACAAATTATTATAATTAGTTATATATGTTTAGATAATATTGCAAGTTATTATAATTAGTTATAGATGTTTAGATAATATTACAAATTATTATAATTAGTTATATATGTTTAGATAATATTACAAATTATTATAATTATGTTTAGATGATATTGCAAGTTATTATAATTAGTTATAGATGTTTAGATAATATTACAAATTATTATAATTATGTTTAGATAATATTGCAAGTTATTATAATTAGTTATAGATGTTTAGATAATATTACAAATTATTATAATTAGTTATATATGTTTAGATAATATTATAAATTATTATAATTAGTTATAGATGTTTAGATAATATTACAAATTATTATAATTAGTTATAGATGTTTAGATAATATTACAAATTATTATAATTATGTTTAGATAATATTGCAAGTTATTATAATTAGTTATATATGTTTAGATAATATTACAAATTATTATAATTAGTTATATATGTTTAGATAATATTACAAATTATTATAATTAGTTATAGATGTTTAGATAATATTACAAATTATTATAATTATGTTTAGATAATATTGCAAGTTATTATAATTAGTTATAGATGTTTAGATAATATTACAAATTATTATAATTAGTTATATATGTTTAGATAATATTACAAATTATTATAATTATGTTTAGATAATATTGCAAGTTATTATAATTAGTTATAGATGTTTAGATAATATTACAAATTATTATAATTATGTTTAGATAATATTGCAAGTTATTATAATTAGTTATAGATGTTTAGATAATATTACAAATTATTATAATTAGTTATAAAAGTTTAGATAATATTACAAATTATTATAATTATGTTTAGATAATATTGCAAGTTATTATAATTAGTTATAGATGTTTAGATAATATTACAAATTATTATAATTATGTTTAGATAATATTGCAAGTTATTATAATTAGTTATAGATGTTTAGATAATATTACAAATTATTATAATTAGTTATAAATGTTTAGATAATATTACAAATTATTATAATTATGTTTAGATAATATTGCAAGTTATTATAATTAGTTATAGATGTTAAGATAATATTACAAATTATTATAATTAGTTATATATGTTTAGATAATATTACAAATTATTATAATTATGTTTAGATAATATTGCAAGTTATTATAATTAGTTATAGATGTTTAGATAATATTACAAATTATTATAATTAGTTATATATGTTTAGATAATATTACAAATTATTATAATTAGTTATATATGTTTAGATAATATTACAAATTATTATAATTAGTTATAGATGTTTAGATAATATTACAAATTATTATAATTATGTTTAGATAATATTGCAAGTTATTATAATTAGTTATATATGTTTAGATAATATTACAAATTATTATAATTAGTTATAGATGTTTAGATAATATTACAAATTATTATAATTATGTTTAGATAATATTGCAAGTTATTATAATTAGTTATATATGTTTAGATAATATTACAAATTATTATAATTATGTTTAGATAATATTGCAAGTTATTATAATTAGTTATAGATGTTTAGATAATATTACAAATTATTATAATTATGTTTAGATAATATTGCAAGTTATTATAATTAGTTATAGATGTTTAGATAATATTACAAATTATTATAATTAGTTATATATGTTTAGATAATATTGCAAGTTATTATAATTAGTTATAGATGTTTAGATAATATTACAAATTATTATAATTAGTTATATATGTTTAGATAATATTACAAATTATTATAATTATGTTTAGATGATATTGCAAGTTATTATAATTAGTTATAGATGTTTAGATAATATTACAAATTATTATAATTATGTTTAGATAATATTGCAAGTTATTATAATTAGTTATAGATGTTTAGATAATATTACAAATTATTATAATTAGTTATATATGTTTAGATAATATTATAAATTATTATAATTAGTTATAGATGTTTAGATAATATTACAAATTATTATAATTAGTTATAGATGTTTAGATAATATTACAAATTATTATAATTATGTTTAGATAATATTGCAAGTTATTATAATTAGTTATATATGTTTAGATAATATTACAAATTATTATAATTAGTTATATATGTTTAGATAATATTACAAATTATTATAATTAGTTATAGATGTTTAGATAATATTACAAATTATTATAATTATGTTTAGATAATATTGCAAGTTATTATAATTAGTTATAGATGTTTAGATAATATTACAAATTATTATAATTAGTTATATATGTTTAGATAATATTACAAATTATTATAATTATGTTTAGATAATATTGCAAGTTATTATAATTAGTTATAGATGTTTAGATAATATTACAAATTATTATAATTATGTTTAGATAATATTGCAAGTTATTATAATTAGTTATAGATGTTTAGATAATATTACAAATTATTATAATTAGTTATAAAAGTTTAGATAATATTACAAATTATTATAATTATGTTTAGATAATATTGCAAGTTATTATAATTAGTTATAGATGTTTAGATAATATTACAAATTATTATAATTATGTTTAGATAATATTGCAAGTTATTATAATTAGTTATAGATGTTTAGATAATATTACAAATTATTATAATTAGTTATAAATGTTTAGATAATATTACAAATTATTATAATTATGTTTAGATAATATTGCAAGTTATTATAATTAGTTATAGATGTTTAGATAATATTACAAATTATTATAATTAGTTATATATGTTTAGATAATATTACAAATTATTATAATTATGTTTAGATAATATTGCAAGTTATTATAATTAGTTATAGATGTTTAGATAATATTAAAAATTATTATAATTATGTTTAGATGATATTGCAAGTTATTATAATTAGTTATAGATGTTTAGATAATATTACAAATTATTATAATTAGTTATAGATGTTTAGATAATATTACAAATTATTATAATTAGTTATATATGTTTAGATAATATTACAAATTATTATAATTAGTTATAGATGTTTAGATAATATTACAAATTATTATAATTATGTTTAGATAATATTGCAAGTTATTATAATTAGTTATATATGTTTAGATAATATTACAAATTATTATAATTAGTTATAGATGTTTAGATAATATTACAAATTATTATAATTAGTTATAGATGTTTAGATAATATTACAAATTATTATAATTATGTTTAGATAATATTGCAAGTTATTATAATTAGTTATATATGTTTAGATAATATTACAACTTATTATAATTATGTTTAGATAATATTGCAAGTTATTATAATTAGTTATAGATGTTTAGATAATATTACAAATTATTATAATTATGTTTAGATAATATTGCAAGTTATTATAATTAGTTATAGATGTTTAGATAATATTACAAATTATTATAATTAGTTATATATGTTTAGATAATATTACAAATTATTATAATTATGTTTAGATAATATTGCAAGTTATTATAATTAGTTATAGATGTTTAGATAATATTACAAATTATTATAATTAGTTATATATGTTTAGATAATATTACAAATTATTATAATTATGTTTAGATAATATTGCAAGTTATTATAATTAGTTATAGATATTTAGATAATATTAAAAATGATTATAATTATGTTTAGATGCTATTGCAAGTTATTATAATTAGTTATAGATGTTTAGATAATATTACAAATTATTATAATTAGTTATAGATGTTTAGATAATATTACAAATTATTATAATTAGTTATATATGTTTAGATAATATTACAAATTATTATAATTAGTTATAGATGTTTAGATAATATTACAAATTATTATAATTAGTTATAGATGTTTAGATAATATTACAAATTATTATAATTATGTTTAGATAATATTGCAAGTTATTATAATTAGTTATAGATGTTTAGATAATATTACAAATTATTATAATTAGTTATAGATGTTTAGATAATATTACAAATTATTATAATTATGTTTAGATAATATTGCAAGTTATTATAATTAGTTATATATGTTTAGATAATATTACAAATTATTATAATTAGTTATAGATGTTTAGATAATATTACAAATTATTATAATTAGTTATAGATGTTTAGATAATATTACAAATAATTATAATTAGTTATAGATGTTTAGATAATATTACAAATTATTATAATTAGTTATAGATGTTTAGATAATATTACAAATTATTATAATTAGTTATATATGTTTAGATAATATTGCAAGTTATTATAATTAGTTATATATGTTTAGATAATATTACAAATTATTATAATTAGTTATAGATGTTTAGATAATATTACAAATTATTATAATTATGTTTAGATAATATTGCAAGTTATTATAATTAGTTATAGATGTTTAGATAATATTACAAATTATTATAATTAGTTATAGATGTTTAGATAATATTACAAATTATTATAATTATGTTTAGATAATATTGCAAGTTATTATAATTAGTTATATATGTTTAGATAATATTACAAATTATTATAATTAGTTATAGATGTTTAGATAATATTACTAATTATTATAATTATGTTTAGATGATATTGCAAGTTATTATAATTAGTTATAGATGTTTAGATAATATTACAAATTATTATAATTCGTTATAGATGTTTAGATAATATTACAAATTATTATAATTATGTTTAGATAATATTGCAAGTTATTATAATTAGTTATAGATGTTTAGAAAATATTACAATTATTATAATTATGTATAGATAATATTACAAATTATTATAATTAGTTATAGATGTTTAGATAATATTACAAATTATTATAATTAGTTATAGATGTTTAGATAATATTACAAATTATTATAATTAGTTATAGATGTTTAGATAATATTACAAATTATTATAATTATGTTTAGATAATATTGCAAGTTATTATAATTAGTTATAGATGTTTAGATAATATTACAAATTATTATAATTAGTTATAGATGTTTAGATAATATTACAAATTATTATAATTAGTTATATATGTTTAGTTAATATTACAAATTATTTAATTATGTTTAGATAATATTACAAGTTATTATAATTAGTTATAGATGTTTAGATAATATTACAAATTATTATAATTAGTTATAGATGTTTAGATAATATTACAAATTATTATAATTAGATAAATATGTTTAGATAATATTACAAATTATTATAATTAGTTATATATGTATAGATAATATTACAAATTATTATAATTAGTTATAGATGTTTAGATAATATTACAAATTATTATAATTAGTTATAGATGTTTAGAAAATATTACAAATTATTATAATTAGTTATAGATGTTTAGATAATATTACAAATTATTATAATTAGTTATAGATGTTTAGATGATATTACAAATTATTATAATTAGTTATAGATGTTTAGATAATATTACAGTTTAATATTATAGTTATATATGTTTGGATAATATTACAAATTATTATAATTATGTTTAGATAATATTGCAAGTTATTATAATTAGTTATAGATGTTTAGATAATATTAAAAATTATTATAATTAGTTATATATGTTTAGATAATATTACAAATTATTATAATTATGTTTAGATAATATTGCAAGTTATTATAATTAGTTATAGATGTTTAGATAATATTACAAATTATTATAATTAGTTATATATGTTTAGATAATATTACAAATTATTATAATTATGTTTAGATGATATTGCAAGTTATTATAATTAGTTATAGATGTTTAGATAATATTACAAATTATTATAATTATGTTTAGATAATATTGCAAGTTATTATAATTAGTTATAGATGTTTAGATAATATTACAAATTATTATAATTAGTTATATATGTTTAGATAATATTACAAATTATTATAATTAGTTATAGATGTTTAGATAATATTACAAATTATTATAATTATGTTTAGATAATATTGCAAGTTATTATAATTAGTTATATATGTTTAGATAATATTACAAATTATTATAATTAGTTATATATGTTTAGATAATATTACAAATTATTATAATTAGTTATAGATGTTTAGATAATATTACAAATTATTATAATTATGTTTAGATAATATTGCAAGTTATTATAATTAGTTATAGATGTTTAGATAATATTACAAATTATTATAATTATGTTTAGATAATATTACAAATTATTATAATTAGTTATAGATGTTTAGATATTGCAAGTTATTATAATTAGTTATAGATGTTTAGATAATATTACAAATTATTATAATTATGTTTAGATAATATTACAAATTATTATAATTAGTTATAGATGTTTAGATAATATTACAAATTATTATAATTAGTTATAGATGTTTAGATAATATTACAAATTATTATAATTATGTTTAGATAATATTGCAAGTTATTATAATTAGTTATAGATGTTTAGATAATATTACAAATTATTATAATTAGTTATATATGTTTAGATAATATTACAAATTATTATAATTATGTTTAGATAATATTGCAAGTTATTATAATTAGTTATAGATGTTTAGATAATATTACAAATTATTATAATTATGTTTAGATAATATTGCAAGTTATTATAATTAGTTATAGATGTTTAGATAATATTACAAATTATTATAATTAGTTATAAATGTTTAGATAATATTACAAATTATTATAATTATGTTTAGATAATATTGCAAGTTATTATAATTAGTTATAGATGTTTAGATAATATTACAAATTATTATAATTATGTTTAGATAATATTGCAAGTTATTATAATTAGTTATAGATGTTTAGATAATATTACAAATTATTATAATTAGTTATAAATGTTTAGATAATATTACAAATTATTATAATTATGTTTAGATAATATTGCAAGTTATTATAATTAGTTATAGATGTTTAGATAATATTACAAATTATTATAATTAGTTATATATGTTTAGATAATATTACAAATTATTATAATTATGTTTAGATAATATTGCAAGTTATTATAATTAGTTATAGATGTTTAGATAATATTAAAAATTATTATAATTATGTTTAGATGATATTGCAAGTTATTATAATTAGTTATAGATGTTTAGATAATATTACAAATTATTATAATTAGTTATAGATGTTTAGATAATATTACAAATTATTATAATTAGTTATATATGTTTAGATAATATTACAAATTATTATAATTAGTTATATATGTTTAGATAATATTACAAATTATTATAATTAGTTATAGATGTTTAGATAATATTACAAATTATTATAATTATGTTTAGATAATATTGCAAGTTATTATAATTAGTTATATATGTTTAGATAATATTACAAATTATTATAATTAGTTATAGATGTTTAGATAATATTACAAATTATTATAATTAGTTATAGATGTTTAGATACTATTACAAATTATTATAATTATGTTTAGATAATATTGCAAGTTATTATAATTAGTTATATATGTTTAGATAATATTACAAATTATTATAATTATGTTTAGATAATATTGCAAGTTATTATAATTAGTTATAGATGTTTAGATAATATTACAAATTATTATAATTAGTTATAGATGTTTAGATAATATTACAAATTATTATAATTAGATAAATATGTTTAGATAATATTACAAATTATTATAATTAGTTATATATGTATAGATAATATTACAAATTATTATAATTAGTTATAGATGTTTAGATAATATTACAAATTATTATAATTAGTTATAGATGTTTAGAAAATATTACAAATTATTATAATTAGTTATAGATGTTTAGATAATATTACAAATTATTATAATTAGTTATAGATGTTTAGATGATATTACAAATTATTATAATTAGTTATAGATGTTTAGATAATATTACAAATTATTATAATTAGTTATAGATGTTTAGATGATATTACAAATTATTATAATTAGTTATAGATGTTTAGATAATACTACAAATTATTATAATTAGTTATATATGTTTAGATAATATTACAAATTATTATAATTATGTTTAGATAATATTGCAAGTTATTATAATTAGTTATAGATGTTTAGATAATATTACAAATTATTATAATTAGTTATATATGTTTAGATAATATTACAAATTATTATAATTAGTTATATATGTTTAGATAATATTACAAATTATTATAATTATGTTTAGATAATATTGCAAGTTATTATAATTAGTTATAGATGTTTAGATAATATTACAAATTATTATAATTAGTTATATATGTTTGGATAATATTACAAATTATTATAATTATGTTTAGATAATATTGCAAGTTATTATAATTAGTTATAGATGTTTAGATAATATTAAAAATTATTATAATTAGTTATATATGTTTAGATAATATTACAAATTATTATAATTATGTTTAGATAATATTGCAAGTTATTATAATTAGTTATAGATGTTTAGATAATATTACAAATTATTATAATTAGTTATATATGTTTAGATAATATTACAAATTATTATAATTATGTTTAGATGATATTGCAAGTTATTATAATTAGTTATAGATGTTTAGATAATATTACAAATTATTATAATTATGTTTAGATAATATTGCAAGTTATTATAATTAATTATAGATGTTTAGATAATATTACAAATTATTATAATTAGTTATATATGTTTAGATAATATTATAAATTATTATAATTAGTTATAGATGTTTAGATAATATTACAAATTATTATAATTAGTTATAGATGTTTAGATAATATTACAAATTATTATAATTATGTTTAGATAATATTGCAAGTTATTATAATTAGTTATATATGTTTAGATAATATTACAAATTATTATAATTAGTTATATATGTTTAGATAATATTACAAATTATTATAATTAGTTATAGATGTTTAGATAATATTACAAATTATTATAATTATGTTTAGATAATATTGCAAGTTATTATAATTAGTTATAGATGTTTAGATAATATTACAAATTATTATAATTATGTTTAGATAATATTACAAATTATTATAATTAGTTATAGATGTTTAGATAATATTACAAATTATTATAATTAGTTATAGATGTTTAGATAATATTACAAATTATTATAATTATGTTTAGATAATATTGCAAGTTATTATAATTAGTTATAGATGTTTAGATAATATTACAAATTATTATAATTAGTTATATATGTTTAGATAATATTACAAATTATTATAATTATGTTTAGATAATATTGCAAGTTATTATAATTAGTTATAGATGTTTAGATAATATTACAAATTATTATAATTATGTTTAGATAATATTGCAAGTTATTATAATTAGTTATAGATGTTTAGATAATATTACAAATTATTATAATTAGTTATAAATGTTTAGATAATATTACAAATTATTATAATTATGTTTAGATAATATTGCAAGTTATTATAATTAGTTATAGATGTTTAGATAATATTACAAATTATTATAATTATGTTTAGATAATATTGCAAGTTATTATAATTAGTTATAGATGTTTAGATAATATTACAAATTATTATAATTAGTTATAAATGTTTAGATAATATTACAAATTATTATAATTATGTTTAGATAATATTGCAAGTTATTATAATTAGTTATAGATGTTTAGATAATATTACAAATTATTATAATTAGTTATATATGTTTAGATAATATTACAAATTATTATAATTATGTTTAGATAATATTGCAAGTTATTATAATTAGTTATAGATGTTTAGATAATATTAAAAATTATTATAATTATGTTTAGATGATATTGCAAGTTATTATAATTAGTTATAGATGTTTAGATAATATTACAAATTATTATAATTAGTTATAGATGTTTAGATAATATTACAAATTATTATAATTAGTTATATATGTTTAGATAATATAACAAATTATTATAATTAGTTATATATGTTTAGATAATATTACAAATTATTATAATTAGTTATAGATGTTTAGATAATATTACAAATTATTATAATTATGTTTAGATAATATTGCAAGTTATTATAATTAGTTATATATGTTTAGATAATATTACAAATTATTATAATTAGTTATAGATGTTTAGATAATATTACAAATTATTATAATTAGTTATAGATGTTTAGATACTATTACAAATTATTATAATTATGTTTAGATAATATTGCAAGTTATTATAATTAGTTATATATGTTTAGATAATATTACAAATTATTATAATTATGTTTAGATAATATTGCAAGTTATTATAATTAGTTATAGATGTTTAGATAATATTACAAATTATTATAATTATGTTTAGATAATATTGCAAGTTATTATAATTAGTTATAGATGTTTAGATAATATTACAAATTATTATAATTAGTTATATATGTTTAGATAATATTACAAGTTATTATAATTAGTTATAGATGTTTAGATAATATTACAAATTATTATAATTAGTTATATATGTTTAGATAATATTACAAATTATTATAATTATGTTTAGATGATATTGCAAGTTATTATAATTAGTTATAGATGTTTAGATAATATTACAAATTATTATAATTATGTTTAGATAATATTGCAAGTTATTATAATTAGTTATAGATGTTTAGATAATATTACAAATTATTATAATTAGTTATATATGTTTAGATAATATTATAAATTATTATAATTAGTTATAGATGTTTAGATAATATTACAAATTATTATAATTAGTTATAGATGTTTAGATAATATTACAAATTATTATAATTATGTTTAGATAATATTGCAAGTTATTATAATTAGTTATATATGTTTAGATAATATTACAAATTATTATAATTAGTTATATATGTTTAGATAATATTACAAATTATTATAATTAGTTATAGATGTTTAGATAATATTACAAATTATTATAATTATGTTTAGATAATATTGCAAGTTATTATAATTAGTTATAGATGTTTAGATAATATTACAAATTATTATAATTAGTTATATATGTTTAGATAATATTACAAATTATTATAATTATGTTTAGATAATATTGCAAGTTATTATAATTAGTTATAGATGTTTAGATAATATTACAAATTATTATAATTATGTTTAGATAATATTGCAAGTTATTATAATTAGTTATAGATGTTTAGATAATATTACAAATTATTATAATTAGTTATATATGTTTAGATAATATTACAAATTATTATAATTAGTTATATATGTTTAGATAATATTACAAATTATTATAATTAGTTATAGATGTTTAGATAATATTACAAATTATTATAATTATGTTTAGATAATATTGCAAGTTATTATAATTAGTTATATATGTTTAGATAATATTACAAATTATTATAATTAGTTATAGATGTTTAGATAATATTACAAATTATTATAATTATGTTTAGATAATATTGCAAGTTATTATAATTAGTTATATATGTTTAGATAATATTACAAATTATTATAATTATGTTTAGATAATATTGCAAGTTATTATAATTAGTTATAGATGTTTAGATAATATTACAAATTATTATAATTATGTTTAGATAATATTGCAAGTTATTATAATTAGTTATAGATGTTTAGATAATATTACAAATTATTATAATTAGTTATATATGTTTAGATAATATTGCAAGTTATTATAATTAGTTATAGATGTTTAGATAATATTACAAATTATTATAATTAGTTATATATGTTTAGATAATATTACAAATTATTATAATTATGTTTAGATGATATTGCAAGTTATTATAATTAGCTATAGATGTTTAGATAATATTACAAATTATTATAATTATGTTTAGATAATATTGCAAGTTATTATAATTAGTTATAGATGTTTAGATAATATTACAAATTATTATAATTAGTTATATATGTTTAGATAATATTATAAATTATTATAATTAGTTATAGATGTTTAGATAATATTACAAATTATTATAATTAGTTATAGATGTTTAGATAATATTACAAATTATTATAATTATGTTTAGATAATATTGCAAGTTATTATAATTAGTTATATATGTTTAGATAATATTACAAATTATTATAATTAGTTATATATGTTTAGATAATATTACAAATTATTATAATTAGTTATAGATGTTTAGATAATATTACAAATTATTATAATTATGTTTAGATAATATTGCAAGTTATTATAATTAGTTATAGATGTTTAGATAATATTACAAATTATTATAATTAGTTATATATGTTTAGATAATATTACAAATTATTATAATTATGTTTAGATAATATTGCAAGTTATTATAATTAGTTATAGATGTTTAGATAATATTACAAATTATTATAATTATGTTTAGATAATATTGCAAGTTATTATAATTAGTTATAGATGTTTAGATAATATTACAAATTATTATAATTAGTTATAAAAGTTTAGATAATATTACAAATTATTATAATTATGTTTAGATAATATTGCAAGTTATTATAATTAGTTATAGATGTTTAGATAATATTACAAATTATTATAATTATGTTTAGATAATATTGCAAGTTATTATAATTAGTTATAGATGTTTAGATAATATTACAAATTATTATAATTAGTTATAAATGTTTAGATAATATTACAAATTATTATAATTATGCTTAGATAATATTGCAAGTTATTATAATTAGTTATAGATGTTTAGATAATATTACAAATTATTATAATTAGTTATATATGTTTAGATAATATTACAAATTATTATAATTATGTTTAGATAATATTGCAAGTTATTATAATTAGTTATAGATGTTTAGATAATATTAAAAATTATTATAATTATGTTTAGATGATATTGCAAGTTATTATAATTAGTTATAGATGTTTAGATAATATTACAAATTATTATAATTAGTTATAGATGTTTAGATAATATTACAAATTATTATAATTAGTTATATATGTTTAGATAATATTACAAATTATTATAATTAGTTATATATGTTTAGATAATATTACAAATTATTATAATTAGTTATAGATGTTTAGATAATATTACAAATTATTATAATTATGTTTAGATAATATTGCAAGTTATTATAATTAGTTATATATGTTTAGATAATATTACAAATTATTATAATTAGTTATAGATGTTTAGATAATATTACAAATTATTATAATTAGTTATAGATGTTTAGATAATATTACAAATTATTATAATTATGTTTAGATAATATTGCAAGTTATTATAATTAGTTATATATGTTTAGATAATATTACAACTTATTATAATTATGTTTAGATAATATTGCAAGTTATTATAATTAGTTATAGATGTTTAGATAATATTACAAATTATTATAATTATGTTTAGATAATAGTGCAAGTTATTATAATTAGTTATAGATGTTTAGATAATATTACAAATTATTATAATTAGTTATATATGTTTAGATAATATTACAAATTATTATAATTATGTTTAGATAATATTGCAAGTTATTATAATTAGTTATAGATGTTTAGATAATATTACAAATTATTATAATTATGTTTAGATAATATTGCAAGTTATTATAATTAGTTATAGATGTTTAGATAATATTACAAATTATTATAATTAGTTATAAATGTTTAGATAATATTACAAATTATTATAATTATGTTTAGATAATATTGCAAGTTATTATAATTAGTTATAGATGTTTAGATAATATTACAAATTATTATAATTAGTTATATATGTTTAGATAATATTACAAATTATTATAATTATGTTTAGATAATATTGCAAGTTATTATAATTAGTTATAGATGTTTAGATAATATTACAAATTATTATAATTAGTTATATATGTTTAGATAATATTACAAATTATTATAATTATGTTTAGATAATATTGCAAGTTATTATAATTAGTTATAGATATTTAGATAATATTAAAAATGATTATAATTATGTTTAGATGCTATTGCAAGTTATTATAATTAGTTATAGATGTTTAGATAATATTACAAATTATTATAATTAGTTATAGATGTTTAGATAATATTACAAATTATTATAATTAGTTATATATGTTTAGATAATATTACAAATTATTATAATTAGTTATAGATGTTTAGATAATATTACAAATTATTATAATTAGTTATAGATGTTTAGATAATATTACAAATTATTATAATTATGTTTAGATAATATTGCAAGTTATTATAATTAGTTATAGATGTTTAGATAATATTACAAATTATTATAATTAGTTATAGATGTTTAGATAATATTACAAATTATTATAATTATGTTTAGATAATATTGCAAGTTATTATAATTAG
The DNA here is from genome assembly GCA_964035775.1 of Osedax frankpressi. Lineage (NCBI taxonomy): Eukaryota > Metazoa > Annelida > Polychaeta > Sabellida > Siboglinidae > Osedax > Osedax frankpressi. Next base: position 6,660,548 of record OZ038317.1, on the reverse strand, counting down.
TTATATATGTTTAGATAATATTACAAATTATTATAATTAGTTATAGATGTTTAGATAATATTACAAATTATTATAATTAGTTATAGATGTTTAGATAATATTACAAATAATTATAATTAGTTATAGATGTTTAGATAATATTACAAATTATTATAATTAGTTATAGATGTTTAGATAATATTACAAATTATTATAATTAGTTATATATGTTTAGATAATATTGCAAGTTATTATAATTAGTTATATATGTTTAGATAATATTACAAATTATTATAATTAGTTATAGATGTTTAGATAATATTACAAATTATTATAATTATGTTTAGATAATATTGCAAGTTATTATAATTAGTTATAGATGTTTAGATAATATTACAAATTATTATAATTAGTTATAGATGTTTAGATAATATTACAAATTATTATAATTATGTTTAGATAATATTGCAAGTTATTATAATTAGTTATATATGTTTAGATAATATTACAAATTATTATAATTAGTTATAGATGTTTAGATAATATTACAAATTATTATAATTATGTTTAGATAATATTGCAAGTTATTATAATTAGTTATATATGTTTAGATAATATTACAAATTATTATAATTATGTTTAGATAATATTGCAAGTTATTATAATTAGTTATAGATGTTTAGATAATATTACAAATTATTATAATTATGTTTAGATAATATTGCAAGTTATTATAATTAGTTATAGATGTTTAGATAATATTACAAATTATTATAATTAGTTATATATGTTTAGATAATATTGCAAGTTATTATAATTAGTTATAGATGTTTAGATAATATTACAAATTATTATAATTAGTTATATATGTTTAGATAATATTACAAATTATTATAATTATGTTTAGATGATATTGCAAGTTATTATAATTAGCTATAGATGTTTAGATAATATTACAAATTATTATAATTATGTTTAGATAATATTGCAATTATTATAATTAGTTATAGATGTTTAGATAATATTACAAATTATTATAATTAGTTATATATGTTTAGATAATATTATAAATTATTATAATTAGTTATAGATGTTTAGATAATATTACAAATTATTATAATTAGTTATAGATGTTTAGATAATATTACAAATTATTATAATTATGTTTAGATAATATTGCAAGTTATTATAATTAGTTATATATGTTTAGATAATATTACAAATTATTATAATTAGTTATATATGTTTAGATAATATTACAAATTATTATAATTAGTTATAGATGTTTAGATAATATTACAAATTATTATAATTATGTTTAGATAATATTGCAAGTTATTATAATTAGTTATAGATGTTTAGATAATATTACAAATTAGTATAATTAGTTATATATGTTTAGATAATATTACAAATTATTATAATTATGTTTAGATAATATTGCAAGTTATTATAATTAGTTATAGATGTTTAGATAATATTACAAATTATTATAATTATGTTTAGATAATATTGCAAGTTATTATAATTAGTTATAGATGTTTAGATAATATTACAAATTATTATAATTAGTTATATATGTTTAGATAATATTACAAATTATTATAATTATGTTTAGATGATATTGCAAGTTATTATAATTAGTTATAGATGTTTAGATAATATTACAAATTATTATAATTATGTTTAGATAATATTGCAAGTTATTATAATTAGTTATAGATGTTTAGATAATATTACAAATTATTATAATTAGTTATATATGTTTAGATAATATTATAAATTATTATAATTAGTTATAGATGTTTAGATAATATTACAAATTATTATAATTAGTTATAGATGTTTAGATAATATTACAAATTATTATAATTATGTTTAGATAATATTGCAAGTTATTATAATTAGTTATATATGTTTAGATAATATTACAAATTATTATAATTAGTTATATATGTTTAGATAATATTACAAATTATTATAATTAGTTATAGATGTTTAGATAATATTACAAATTATTATAATTATGTTTAGATAATATTGCAAGTTATTATAATTAGTTATAGATGTTTAGATAATATTACAAATTATTATAATTATGTTTAGATAATATTACAAATTATTATAATTAGTTATAGATGTTTAGATAATATTACAAATTATTATAATTAGTTATAGATGTTTAGATAATATTACAAATTATTATAATTATGTTTAGATAATATTGCAAGTTATTATAATTAGTTATAGATGTTTAGATAATATTACAAATTATTATAATTAGTTATATATGTTTAGATAATATTACAAATTATTATAATTATGTTTAGATAATATTGCAAGTTATTATAATTAGTTATAGATGTTTAGATAATATTACAAATTATTATAATTATGTTTAGATAATATTGCAAGTTATTATAATTAGTTATAGATGTTTAGATAATATTACAAATTATTATAATTAGTTATAAATGTTTAGATAATATTACAAATTATTATAATTATGTTTAGATAATATTGCAAGTTATTATAATTAGTTATAGATGTTTAGATAATATTACAAATTATTATAATTATGTTTAGATAATATTGCAAGTTATTATAATTAGTTATAGATGTTTAGATAATATTACAAATTATTATAATTAGTTATAAATGTTTAGATAATATTACAAATTATTATAATTATGTTTAGATAATATTGCAAGTTATTATAATTAGTTATAGATGTTTAGATAATATTACAAATTATTATAATTAGTTATATATGTTTAGATAATATTACAAATTATTATAATTATGTTTAGATAATATTGCAAGTTATTATAATTAGTTATAGATGTTTAGATAATATTAAAAATTATTATAATTATGTTTAGATGATATTGCAAGTTATTATAATTAGTTATAGATGTTTAGATAATATTACAAATTATTATAATTAGTTATAGATGTTTAGATAATATTACAAATTATTATAATTAGTTATAGATGTTTAGATAATATTACAAATTATTATAATTATGTTTAGATAATATTGCAAGTTATTATAATTAGTTATATATGTTTAGATAATATTACAAATTATTATAATTAGTTATAGATGTTTAGATAATATTACAAATTATTATAATTAGTTATAGATGTTTAGATACTATTACAAATTATTATAATTATGTTTAGATAATATTGCAAGTTATTATAATTAGTTATAGATGTTTAGATAATATTACAAATTATTATAATTAGTTATAGATGTTTAGATAATATTACAAATTATTATAATTATGTTTAGATAATATTGCAAGTTATTATAATTAGTTATATATGTTTAGATAATATTACAAATTATTATAATTAGTTATAGATGTTTAGATAATATTACAAATTATTATAATTATGTTTAGATAATATTGCAAGTTATTATAATTAGTTATATATGTTTAGATAATATTACAAATTATTATAATTATGTTTAGATAATATTGCAAGTTATTATAATTAGTTATAGATGTTTAGATAATATTACAAATTATTATAATTATGTTTAGATAATATTGCAAGTTATTATAATTAGTTATAGATGTTTAGATAATATTACAAATTATTATAATTAGTTATATATGTTTAGATAATATTGCAAGTTATTATAATTAGTTATAGATGTTTAGATAATATTACAAATTATTATAATTAGTTATATATGTTTAGATAATATTACAAATTATTATAATTATGTTTAGATGATATTGCAAGTTATTATAATTAGCTATAGATGTTTAGATAATATTACAAATTATTATAATTATGTTTAGATAATATTGCAAGTTATTATAATTAGTTATAGATGTTTAGATAATATTACAAATTATTATAATTAGTTATATATGTTTAGATAATATTATAAATTATTATAATTAGTTATAGATGTTTAGATAATATTACAAATTATTATAATTAGTTATAGATGTTTAGATAATATTACAAATTATTATAATTATGTTTAGATAATATTGCAAGTTATTATAATTAGTTATATATGTTTAGATAATATTACAAATTATTATAATTAGTTATATATGTTTAGATAATATTACAAATTATTATAATTAGTTATAGATGTTTAGATAATATTACAAATTATTATAATTATGTTTAGATAATATTGCAAGTTATTATAATTAGTTATAGATGTTTAGATAATATTACAAATTAGTATAATTAGTTATATATGTTTAGATAATATTACAAATTATTATAATTATGTTTAGATAATATTGCAAGTTATTATAATTAGTTATAGATGTTTAGATAATATTACAAATTATTATAATTATGTTTAGATAATATTGCAAGTTATTATAATTAGTTATAGATGTTTAGATAATATTACAAATTATTATAATTAGTTATATATGTTTAGATAATATTACAAATTATTATAATTATGTTTAGATGATATTGCAAGTTATTATAATTAGTTATAGATGTTTAGATAATATTACAAATTATTATAATTATGTTTAGATAATATTGCAAGTTATTATAATTAGTTATAGATGTTTAGATAATATTACAAATTATTATAATTAGTTATATATGTTTAGATAATATTATAAATTATTATAATTAGTTATAGATGTTTAGATAATATTACAAATTATTATAATTAGTTATAGATGTTTAGATAATATTACAAATTATTATAATTATGTTTAGATAATATTGCAAGTTATTATAATTAGTTATATATGTTTAGATAATATTACAAATTATTATAATTAGTTATATATGTTTAGATAATATTACAAATTATTATAATTAGTTATAGATGTTTAGATAATATTACAAATTATTATAATTATGTTTAGATAATATTGCAAGTTATTATAATTAGTTATAGATGTTTAGATAATATTACAAATTATTATAATTATGTTTAGATAATATTACAAATTATTATAATTAGTTATAGATGTTTAGATAATATTACAAATTATTATAATTAGTTATAGATGTTTAGATAATATTACAAATTATTATAATTATGTTTAGATAATATTGCAAGTTATTATAATTAGTTATAGATGTTTAGATAATATTACAAATTATTATAATTAGTTATATATGTTTAGATAATATTACAAATTATTATAATTATGTTTAGATAATATTGCAAGTTATTATAATTAGTTATAGATGTTTAGATAATATTACAAATTATTATAATTATGTTTAGATAATATTGCAAGTTATTATAATTAGTTATAGATGTTTAGATAATATTACAAATTATTATAATTAGTTATAAATGTTTAGATAATATTACAAATTATTATAATTATGTTTAGATAATATTGCAAGTTATTATAATTAGTTATAGATGTTTAGATAATATTACAAATTATTATAATTATGTTTAGATAATATTGCAAGTTATTATAATTAGTTATAGATGTTTAGATAATATTACAAATTATTATAATTAGTTATAAATGTTTAGATAATATTACAAATTATTATAATTATGTTTAGATAATATTGCAAGTTATTATAATTAGTTATAGATGTTTAGATAATATTACAAATTATTATAATTAGTTATATATGTTTAGATAATATTACAAATTATTATAATTATGTTTAGATAATATTGCAAGTTATTATAATTAGTTATAGATGTTTAGATAATATTAAAAATTATTATAATTATGTTTAGATGATATTGCAAGTTATTATAATTAGTTATAGATGTTTAGATAATATTACAAATTATTATAATTAGTTATAGATGTTTAGATAATATTACAAATTATTATAATTAGTTATATATGTTTAGATAATATTACAAATTATTATAATTAGTTATATATGTTTAGATAATATTACAAATTATTATAATTAGTTATAGATGTTTAGATAATATTACAAATTATTATAATTATGTTTAGATAATATTGCAAGTTATTATAATTAGTTATATATGTTTAGATAATATTACAAATTATTATAATTAGTTATAGATGTTTAGATAATATTACAAATTATTATAATTAGTTATAGATGTTTAGATACTATTACAAATTATTATAATTATGTTTAGATAATATTGCAAGTTATTATAATTAGTTATATATGTTTAGATAATATTACAAATTATTATAATTATGTTTAGATAATATTGCAAGTTATTATAATTAGTTATAGATGTTTAGATAATATTACAAATTATTATAATTATGTTTAGATAATATTGCAAGTTATTATAATTAGTTATAGATGTTTAGATAATATTACAAATTATTATAATTAGTTATATATGTTTAGATAATATTACAAGTTATTATAATTAGTTATAGATGTTTAGATAATATTACAAATTATTATAATTAGTTATATATGTTTAGATAATATTACAAATTATTATAATTATGTTTAGATGATATTGCAAGTTATTATAATTAGTTATAGATGTTTAGATAATATTACAAATTATTATAATTATGTTTAGATAATATTGCAAGTTATTATAATTAGTTATAGATGTTTAGATAATATTACAAATTATTATAATTAGTTATATATGTTTAGATAATATTATAAATTATTATAATTAGTTATAGATGTTTAGATAATATTACAAATTATTATAATTAGTTATAGATGTTTAGATAATATTACAAATTATTATAATTATGTTTAGATAATATTGCAAGTTATTATAATTAGTTATATATGTTTAGATAATATTACAAATTATTATAATTAGTTATATATGTTTAGATAATATTACAAATTATTATAATTAGTTATAGATGTTTAGATAATATTACAAATTATTATAATTATGTTTAGATAATATTGCAAGTTATTATAATTAGTTATAGATGTTTAGATAATATTACAAATTATTATAATTAGTTATATATGTTTAGATAATATTACAAATTATTATAATTATGTTTAGATAATATTGCAAGTTATTATAATTAGTTATAGATGTTTAGATAATATTACAAATTATTATAATTATGTTTAGATAATATTGCAAGTTATTATAATTAGTTATAGATGTTTAGATAATATTACAAATTATTATAATTAGTTATATATGTTTAGATAATATTACAAATTATTATAATTAGTTATATATGTTTAGATAATATTACAAATTATTATAATTAGTTATAGATGTTTAGATAATATTACAAATTATTATAATTATGTTTAGATAATATTGCAAGTTATTATAATTAGTTATATATGTTTAGATAATATTACAAATTATTATAATTAGTTATAGATGTTTAGATAATATTACAAATTATTATAATTATGTTTAGATAATATTGCAAGTTATTATAATTAGTTATATATGTTTAGATAATATTACAAATTATTATAATTATGTTTAGATAATATTGCAAGTTATTATAATTAGTTATAGATGTTTAGATAATATTACAAATTATTATAATTATGTTTAGATAATATTGCAAGTTATTATAATTAGTTATAGATGTTTAGATAATATTACAAATTATTATAATTAGTTATATATGTTTAGATAATATTGCAAGTTATTATAATTAGTTATAGATGTTTAGATAATATTACAAATTATTATAATTAGTTATATATGTTTAGATAATATTACAAATTATTATAATTATGTTTAGATGATATTGCAAGTTATTATAATTAGCTATAGATGTTTAGATAATATTACAAATTATTATAATTATGTTTAGATAATATTGCAAGTTATTATAATTAGTTATAGATGTTTAGATAATATTACAAATTATTATAATTAGTTATATATGTTTAGATAATATTATAAATTATTATAATTAGTTATAGATGTTTAGATAATATTACAAATTATTATAATTAGTTATAGATGTTTAGATAATATTACAAATTATTATAATTATGTTTAGATAATATTGCAAGTTATTATAATTAGTTATATATGTTTAGATAATATTACAAATTATTATAATTAGTTATATATGTTTAGATAATATTACAAATTATTATAATTAGTTATAGATGTTTAGATAATATTACAAATTATTATAATTATGTTTAGATAATATTGCAAGTTATTATAATTAGTTATAGATGTTTAGATAATATTACAAATTATTATAATTAGTTATATATGTTTAGATAATATTACAAATTATTATAATTATGTTTAGATAATATTGCAAGTTATTATAATTAGTTATAGATGTTTAGATAATATTACAAATTATTATAATTATGTTTAGATAATATTGCAAGTTATTATAATTAGTTATAGATGTTTAGATAATATTACAAATTATTATAATTAGTTATAAAAGTTTAGATAATATTACAAATTATTATAATTATGTTTAGATAATATTGCAAGTTATTATAATTAGTTATAGATGTTTAGATAATATTACAAATTATTATAATTATGTTTAGATAATATTGCAAGTTATTATAATTAGTTATAGATGTTTAGATAATATTACAAATTATTATAATTAGTTATAAATGTTTAGATAATATTACAAATTATTATAATTATGTTTAGATAATATTGCAAGTTATTATAATTAGTTATAGATGTTTAGATAATATTACAAATTATTATAATTAGTTATATATGTTTAGATAATATTACAAATTATTATAATTATGTTTAGATAATATTGCAAGTTATTATAATTAGTTATAGATGTTTAGATAATATTAAAAATTATTATAATTATGTTTAGATGATATTGCAAGTTATTATAATTAGTTATAGATGTTTAGATAATATTACAAATTATTATAATTAGTTATAGATGTTTAGATAATATTACAAATTATTATAATTAGTTATATATGTTTAGATAATATTACAAATTATTATAATTAGTTATATATGTTTAGATAATATTACAAATTATTATAATTAGTTATAGATGTTTAGATAATATTACAAATTATTATAATTATGTTTAGATAATATTGCAAGTTATTATAATTAGTTATATATGTTTAGATAATATTACAAATTATTATAATTAGTTATAGATGTTTAGATAATATTACAAATTATTATAATTAGTTATAGATGTTTAGATAATATTACAAATTATTATAATTATGTTTAGATAATATTGCAAGTTATTATAATTAGTTATATATGTTTAGATAATATTACAACTTATTATAATTATGTTTAGATAATATTGCAAGTTATTATAATTAGTTATAGATGTTTAGATAATATTACAAATTATTATAATTATGTTTAGATAATAGTGCAAGTTATTATAATTAGTTATAGATGTTTAGATAATATTACAAATTATTATAATTAGTTATATATGTTTAGATAATATTACAAATTATTATAATTATGTTTAGATAATATTGCAAGTTATTATAATTAGTTATAGATGTTTAGATAATATTACAAATTATTATAATTATGTTTAGATAATATTGCAAGTTATTATAATTAGTTATAGATGTTTAGATAATATTACAAATTATTATAATTAGTTATAAATGTTTAGATAATATTACAAATTATTATAATTATGTTTAGATAATATTGCAAGTTATTATAATTAGTTATAGATGTTTAGATAATATTACAAATTATTATAATTAGTTATATATGTTTAGATAATATTACAAATTATTATAATTATGTTTAGATAATATTGCAAGTTATTATAATTAGTTATAGATGTTTAGATAATATTACAAATTATTATAATTAGTTATATATGTTTAGATAATATTACAAATTATTATAATTATGTTTAGATAATATTGCAAGTTATTATAATTAGTTATAGATATTTAGATAATATTAAAAATGATTATAATTATGTTTAGATGCTATTGCAAGTTATTATAATTAGTTATAGATGTTTAGATAATATTACAAATTATTATAATTAGTTATAGATGTTTAGATAATATTACAAATTATTATAATTAGTTATATATGTTTAGATAATATTACAAATTATTATAATTAGTTATAGATGTTTAGATAATATTACAAATTATTATAATTAGTTATAGATGTTTAGATAATATTACAAATAATTATAATTAGTTATAGATGTTTAGATAATATTACAAATTATTATAATTAGTTATAGATGTTTAGATAATATTACAAATTATTATAATTAGTTATATATGTTTAGATAATATTGCAAGTTATTATAATTAGTTATAGATGTTTAGATAATATTACAAATTATTATAATTAGTTATAGATGTTTAGATAATATTACAAATTATTATAATTATGTTTAGATAATATTGCAAGTTATTATAATTAGTTATATATGTTTAGATAATATTACAAATTATTATAATTAGTTATAGATGTTTAGATAATATTACAAATTATTATAATTAGTTATAGATGTTTAGATAATATTACAAATAATTATAATTAGTTATAGATGTTTAGATAATATTACAAATTATTATAATTAGTTATAGATGTTTAGATAATATTACAAATTATTATAATTAGTTATATATGTTTAGATAATATTGCAAGTTATTATAATTAGTTATATATGTTTAGATAATATTACAAATTATTATAATTAGTTATAGATGTTTAGATAATATTACAAATTATTATAATTATGTTTAGATAATATTGCAAGTTATTATAATTAGTTATAGATGTTTAGATAATATTACAAATTATTATAATTAGTTATAGATGTTTAGATAATATTACAAATTATTATAATTATGTTTAGATAACATTGCAAGTTATTATAATTAGTTATATATGTTTAGATAATATTACAAATTATTATAATTAGTTATAGATGTTTAGATAATATTACAAATTATTATAATTATGTTTAGATAATATTGCAAGTTATTATAATTAGTTATATATGTTTAGATAATATTACAAATTATTATAATTATGTTTAGATAATATTGCAAGTTATTATAATTAGTTATAGATGTTTAGATAATATTACAAATTATTATAATTAGTTATATATGTTTAGATAATATTGCAAGTTATTATAATTAGTTATAGATGTTTAGATAATATTACAAATTATTATAATTAGTTATATATGTTTAGATAATATTACAAATTATTATAATTATGTTTAGATGATATTGCAAGTTATTATAATTAGCTATAGATGTTTAGATAATATTACAAATTATTATAATTATGTTTAGATAATATTGCAAGTTATTATAATTAGTTATAGATGTTTAGATAATATTACAAATTATTATAATTAGTTATATATGTTTAGATAATATTATAAATTATTATAATTAGTTATAGATGTTTAGATAATATTACAAATTATTATAATTAGTTATAGATGTTTAGATAATATTACAAATTATTATAATTATGTTTAGATAATATTGCAAGTTATTATAATTAGTTATATATGTTTAGATAATATTACAAATTATTATAATTAGTTATATATGTTTAGATAATATTACAAATTATTATAATTAGTTATAGATGTTTAGATAATATTACAAATTATTATAATTATGTTTAGATAATATTGCAAGTTATTATAATTAGTTATAGATGTTTAGATAATATTACAAATTATTATAATTAGTTATATATGTTTAGATAATATTACAAATTATTATAATTATGTTTAGATAATATTGCAAGTTATTATAATTAGTTATAGATGTTTAGATAATATTACAAATTATTATAATTATGTTTAGATAATATTGCAAGTTATTATAATTAGTTATAGATGTTTAGATAATATTACAAATTATTATAATTAGTTATAAAAGTTTAGATAATATTACAAATTATTATAATTATGTTTAGATAATATTGCAAGTTATTATAATTAGTTATAGATGTTTAGATAATATTACAAATTATTATAATTATGTTTAGATAATATTGCAAGTTATTATAATTAGTTATAGATGTTTAGATAATATTACAAATTATTATAATTAGTTATAAATGTTTAGATAATATTACAAATTATTATAATTATGTTTAGATAATATTGCAAGTTATTATAATTAGTTATAGATGTTTAGATAATATTACAAATTATTATAATTAGTTATATATGTTTAGATAATATTACAAATTATTATAATTATGTTTAGATAATATTGCAAGTTATTATAATTAGTTATAGATGTTTAGATAATATTAAAAATTATTATAATTATGTTTAGATGATATTGCAAGTTATTATAATTAGTTATAGATGTTTAGATAATATTACAAATTATTATAATTAGTTATAGATGTTTAGATAATATTACAAATTATTATAATTAGTTATATATGTTTAGATAATATTACAAATTATTATAATTAGTTATATATGTTTAGATAATATTACAAATTATTATAATTAGTTATAGATGTTTAGATAATATTACAAATTATTATAATTATGTTTAGATAATATTGCAAGTTACTATAATTAGTTATATATGTTTAGATAATATTACAAATTATTATAATTAGTTATAGATGTTTAGATAATATTACAAATTATTATAATTAGTTATAGATGTTTAGATAATATTACAAATTATTATAATTATGTTTAGATAATATTGCAAGTTATTATAATTAGTTATATATGTTTAGATAATATTACAACTTATTATAATTATGTTTAGATAATATTGCAAGTTATTATAATTAGTTATAGATGTTTAGATAATATTACAAATTATTATAATTATGTTTAGATAATAGTGCAAGTTATTATAATTAGTTATAGATGTTTAGATAATATTACAAATTATTATAATTAGTTATATATGTTTAGATAATATTACAAATTATTATAATTATGTTTAGATAATATTGCAAGTTATTATAATTAGTTATAGCTGTTTAGATAATATTACAAATTATTATAATTATGTTTAGATAATATTGCAAGTTATTATAATTAGTTATAGATGTTTAGATAATATTACAAATTATTATAATTAGTTATAAATGTTTAGATAATATTACAAATTATTATAATTATGTTTAGATAATATTGCAAGTTATTATAATTAGTTATAGATGTTTAGATAATATTACAAATTATTATAATTAGTTATATATGTTTAGATAATATTACAAATTATTATAATTATGTTTAGATAATATTGCAAGTTATTATAATTAGTTATAGATGTTTAGATAATATTACAAATTATTATAATTAGTTATATATGTTTAGATAATATTACAAATTATTATAATTATGTTTAGATAATATTGCAAGTTATTATAATTAGTTATAGATATTTAGATAATATTAAAAATGATTATAATTATGTTTAGATGCTATTGCAAGTTATTATAATTAGTTATAGATGTTTAGATAATATTACAAATTATTATAATTAGTTATAGATGTTTAGATAATATTACAAATTATTATAATTAGTTATATATGTTTAGATAATATTACAAATTATTATAATTAGTTATAGATGTTTAGATAATATTACAAATTATTATAATTAGTTATAGATGTTTAGATAATATTACAAATTATTATAATTATGTTTAGATAATATTGCAAGTTATTATAATTAGTTATAGATGTTTAGATAATATTACAAATTATTATAATTAGTTATAGATGTTTAGATAATATTACAAATTATTATAATTATGTTTAGATAATATTGCAAGTTATTATAATTAGTTATATATGTTTAGATAATATTACAAATTATTATAATTAGTTATAGATGTTTAGATAATATTACAAATTATTATAATTAGTTATAGATGTTTAGATAATATTACAAATAATTATAATTAGTTATAGATGTTTAGATAATATTACAAATTATTATAATTAGTTATAGATGTTTAGATAATATTACAAATTATTATAATTAGTTATATATGTTTAGATAATATTGCAAGTTATTATAATTAGTTATATATGTTTAGATAATATTACAAATTATTATAATTAGTTATAGATGTTTAGATAATATTACAAATTATTATAATTATGTTTAGATAATATTGCAAGTTATTATAATTAGTTATAGATGTTTAGATAATATTACAAATTATTATAATTAGTTATAGATGTTTAGATAATATTACAAATTATTATAATTATGTTTAGATAATATTGCAAGTTATTATAATTAGTTATATATGTTTAGATAATCTTACAAATTATTATAATTAGTTATAGATGTTTAGATAATATTACTAATTATTATAATTATGTTTAGATGATATTGCAAGTTATTATAATTAGTTATAGATGTTTAGATAATATTACAAATTATTATAATTCATTATAGATGTTTAGATAATATTACAAATTATTATAATTATGTTTAGATAATATTGCAAGTTATTATAATTAGTTATAGATGTTTAGAAAATATTACAATTATTATAATTATGTATAGATAATATTACAAATTATTATAATTAGTTATAGATGTTTAGATAATATTACAAATTATTATAATTAGTTATAGATGTTTAGATAATATTACAAATTATTATAATTAGTTATAGATGTTTAGATAATATTACAAATTATTATAATTATGTTTAGATAATATTGCAAGTTATTATAATTAGTTATAGATGTTTAGATAATATTACAAATTATTATAATTAGTTATAGATGTTTAGATAATATTACAAATTATTATAATTAGTTATATATGTTTAGATAATATTACAAATTATTTAATTATGTTTAGATAATATTACAAGTTATTATAATTAGTTATAGATGTTTAGATAATATTACAAATTATTATAATTAGTTATAGATGTTTAGATAATATTACAAATTATTATAATTATGTTTAGATAATATTGCAAGTTATTATAATTATTTATAGATGTATAGTTAATATTACAAATTATTATAATTAGTTATATATGTTTAGATAATATTACAAATTATTTAATTATGTTGTAGATAATATTACAAGTTATTATAATTAGTTATAGATGTTTAGATAATATTACAAATTATTATAATTAGTTATAGATGTTTAGATAATATTACAAATTATTATAATTATGTTTAGATAATATTGCAAGTTATTATAATTAGTTATAGATGTATAGTTAATATTACAAATTATTATAATTAGTTATAGATGTTTAGATAATATTACAAATTATTATAATTAGTTATAGATGTTTAGATAATATTACAAATTATTATAATTAGTTATAGATGTTTAGAAAATATTACAAATTATTATAATTAGTTATATATGTTTAGATAATATTGCAAGTTATTATAATTAGTTATAGATGTTTAGATAATATTACAAATTATTATAATTAGTTATAGATGTTTAGATAATATTACAAATTATTTAATTATGTTTAGATAATATTACAAGTTATTATAATTAGTTATAGATGTATAGTTAATATTACAAATTATTATAATTAGTTATATATGTTTAGATAATATTACAAATTATTAAAGTTATGTTTAGATAATATTACAAATTATTATAATTAGTTATAGATGTTTAGATAATATTACAAATTATTATAATTATGTTTAGATAATATTACAAATTATTATAATTAGTTATATATGTTTAGATAATATTGCAAGTTATTATAATTAGTTATATATGTTTAGATAATATTACAAATTATTATAATTAGTTATAGATGTTTAGATAATATTACAAATTATTATAATTATGTTTAGATAATATTGCAAGTTATTATAATTAGTTATAGATGTTTAGATAATATTACAAATTATTATAATTAGTTATAGATGTTTAGATAATATTACAAATTATTATAATTATGTTTAGATAACATTGCAAGTTATTATAATTAGTTATATATGTTTAGATAATATTACAAATTATTATAATTAGTTATAGATGTTTAGATAATATTACAAATTATTATAATTATGTTTAGATAATATTGCAAGTTATTATAATTAGTTATATATGTTTAGATAATATTACAAATTATTATAATTATGTTTAGATAATATTGCAAGTTATTATAATTAGTTATAGATGTTTAGATAATATTACAAATTATTATAATTAGTTATATATGTTTAGATAATATTGCAAGTTATTATAATTAGTTATAGATGTTTAGATAATATTACAAATTATTATAATTAGTTATATATGTTTAGATAATATTACAAATTATTATAATTATGTTTAGATGATATTGCAAGTTATTATAATTAGCTATAGATGTTTAGATAATATTACAAATTATTATAATTATGTTTAGATAATATTGCAAGTTATTATAATTAGTTATAGATGTTTAGATAATATTACAAATTATTATAATTAGTTATATATGTTTAGATAATATTATAAATTATTATAATTAGTTATAGATGTTTAGATAATATTACAAATTATTATAATTAGTTATAGATGTTTAGATAATATTACAAATTATTATAATTATGTTTAGATAATATTGCAAGTTATTATAATTAGTTATATATGTTTAGATAATATTACAAATTATTATAATTAGTTATATATGTTTAGATAATATTACAAATTATTATAATTAGTTATAGATGTTTAGATAATATTACAAATTATTATAATTATGTTTAGATAATATTGCAAGTTATTATAATTAGTTATAGATGTTTAGATAATATTACAAATTATTATAATTAGTTATATATGTTTAGATAATATTACAAATTATTATAATTATGTTTAGATAATATTGCAAGTTATTATAATTAGTTATAGATGTTTAGATAATATTACAAATTATTATAATTATGTTTAGATAATATTGCAAGTTATTATAATTAGTTATAGATGTTTAGATAATATTACAAATTATTATAATTAGTTATAAAAGTTTAGATAATATTACAAATTATTATAATTATGTTTAGATAATATTGCAAGTTATTATAATTAGTTATAGATGTTTAGATAATATTACAAATTATTATAATTATGTTTAGATAATATTGCAAGTTATTATAATTAGTTATAGATGTTTAGATAATATTACAAATTATTATAATTAGTTATAAATGTTTAGATAATATTACAAATTATTATAATTATGTTTAGATAATATTGCAAGTTATTATAATTAGTTATAGATGTTTAGATAATATTACAAATTATTATAATTAGTTATATATGTTTAGATAATATTACAAATTATTATAATTATGTTTAGATAATATTGCAAGTTATTATAATTAGTTATAGATGTTTAGATAATATTAAAAATTATTATAATTATGTTTAGATGATATTGCAAGTTATTATAATTAGTTATAGATGTTTAGATAATATTACAAATTATTATAATTAGTTATAGATGTTTAGATAATATTACAAATTATTATAATTAGTTATATATGTTTAGATAATATTACAAATTATTATAATTAGTTATATATGTTTAGATAATATTACAAATTATTATAATTAGTTATAGATGTTTAGATAATATTACAAATTATTATAATTATGTTTAGATAATATTGCAAGTTACTATAATTAGTTATATATGTTTAGATAATATTACAAATTATTATAATTAGTTATAGATGTTTAGATAATATTACAAATTATTATAATTAGTTATAGATGTTTAGATAATATTACAAATTATTATAATTATGTTTAGATAATATTGCAAGTTATTATAATTAGTTATATATGTTTAGATAATATTACAACTTATTATAATTATGTTTAGATAATATTGCAAGTTATTATAATTAGTTATAGATGTTTAGATAATATTACAAATTATTATAATTATGTTTAGATAATAGTGCAAGTTATTATAATTAGTTATAGATGTTTAGATAATATTACAAATTATTATAATTAGTTATATATGTTTAGATAATATTACAAATTATTATAATTATGTTTAGATAATATTGCAAGTTATTATAATTAGTTATAGATGTTTAGATAATATTACAAATTATTATAATTATGTTTAGATAATATTGCAAGTTATTATAATTAGTTATAGATGTTTAGATAATATTACAAATTATTATAATTAGTTATAAATGTTTAGATAATATTACAAATTATTATAATTATGTTTAGATAATATTGCAAGTTATTATAATTAGTTATAGATGTTTAGATAATATTACAAATTATTATAATTAGTTATATATGTTTAGATAATATTACAAATTATTATAATTATGTTTAGATAATATTGCAAGTTATTATAATTAGTTATAGATGTTTAGATAATATTACAAATTATTATAATTAGTTATATATGTTTAGATAATATTACAAATTATTATAATTATGTTTAGATAATATTGCAAGTTATTATAATTAGTTATAGATATTTAGATAATATTAAAAATGATTATAATTATGTTTAGATGCTATTGCAAGTTATTATAATTAGTTATAGATGTTTAGATAATATTACAAATTATTATAATTAGTTATAGATGTTTAGATAATATTACAAATTATTATAATTAGTTATATATGTTTAGATAATATTACAAATTATTATAATTAGTTATAGATGTTTAGATAATATTACAAATTATTATAATTAGTTATAGATGTTTAGATAATATTACAAATTATTATAATTATGTTTAGATAATATTGCAAGTTATTATAATTAGTTATAGATGTTTAGATAATATTACAAATTATTATAATTAGTTATAGATGTTTAGATAATATTACAAATTATTATAATTATGTTTAGATAATATTGCAAGTTATTATAATTAGTTATATATGTTTAGATAATATTACAAATTATTATAATTAGTTATAGATGTTTAGATAATATTACAAATTATTATAATTAGTTATAGATGTTTAGATAATATTACAAATAATTATAATTAGTTATAGATGTTTAGATAATATTACAAATTATTATAATTAGTTATAGATGTTTAGATAATATTACAAATTATTATAATTAGTTATATATGTTTAGATAATATTGCAAGTTATTATAATTAGTTATATATGTTTAGATAATATTACAAATTATTATAATTAGTTATAGATGTTTAGATAATATTACAAATTATTATAATTATGTTTAGATAATATTGCAAGTTATTATAATTAGTTATAGATGTTTAGATAATATTACAAATTATTATAATTAGTTATAGATGTTTAGATAATATTACAAATTATTATAATTATGTTTAGATAATATTGCAAGTTATTATAATTAGTTATATATGTTTAGATAATCTTACAAATTATTATAATTAGTTATAGATGTTTAGATAATATTACTAATTATTATAATTATGTTTAGATGATATTGCAAGTTATTATAATTAGTTATAGATGTTTAGATAATATTACAAATTATTATAATTCATTATAGATGTTTAGATAATATTACAAATTATTATAATTATGTTTAGATAATATTGCAAGTTATTATAATTAGTTATAGATGTTTAGAAAATATTACAATTATTATAATTATGTATAGATAATATTACAAATTATTATAATTAGTTATAGATGTTTAGATAATATTACAAATTATTATAATTAGTTATAGATGTTTAGATAATATTACAAATTATTATAATTAGTTATAGATGTTTAGATAATATTACAAATTATTATAATTATGTTTAGATAATATTGCAAGTTATTATAATTAGTTATAGATGTTTAGATAATATTACAAATTATTATAATTAGTTATAGATGTTTAGATAATATTACAAATTATTATAATTAGTTATATATGTTTAGATAATATTACAAATTATTTAATTATGTTTAGATAATATTACAAGTTATTATAATTAGTTATAGATGTTTAGATAATATTACAAATTATTATAATTAGTTATAGATGTTTAGATAATATTACAAATTATTATAATTATGTTTAGATAATATTGCAAGTTATTATAATTATTTATAGATGTATAGTTAATATTACAAATTATTATAATTAGTTATATATGTTTAGATAATATTACAAATTATTTAATTATGTTTAGATAATATTACAAGTTATTATAATTAGTTATAGATGTTTAGATAATATTACAAATTATTATAATTAGTTATAGATGTTTAGATAATATTACAAATTATTATAATTATGTTTAGATAATATTGCAAGTTATTATAATTAGTTATAGATGTATAGTTAATATTACAAATTATTATAATTAGTTATAGATGTTTAGATAATATTACAAATTATTATAATTAGTTATAGATGTTTAGATAATATTACAAATTATTATAATTAGTTATAGATGTTTAGAAAATATTACAAATTATTATAATTAGTTATATATGTTTAGATAATATTGCAAGTTATTATAATTAGTTATAGATGTTTAGATAATATTACAAATTATTATAATTAGTTATAGATGTTTAGATAATATTACAAATTATTTAATTATGTTTAGATAATATTACAAGTTATTATAATTAGTTATAGATGTATAGTTAATATTACAAATTATTATAATTAGTTATATATGTTTAGATAATATTACAAATTATTAAAGTTATGTTTAGATAATATTACAAATTATTATAATTAGTTATAGATGTTTAGATAATATTACAAATTATTATAATTATGTTTAGATAATATTACAAATTATTATAATTAGTTATAGATGTTTAGATAATATTACAAATTATTATAATTAGTTATATATGTTTAGATAATATTATAAATTATTATAATTAGTTATAGATGTTTAGATAATATTACAAATTATTATAATTAGTTATAGATGTTTAGATAATATTACAAATTATTATAATTATGTTTAGATAATATTGCAAGTTATTATAATTAGTTATATATGTTTAGATAATATTACAAATTATTATAATTAGTTATATATGTTTAGATAATATTACAAATTATTATAATTAGTTATAGATGTTTAGATAATATTACAAATTATTATAATTATGTTTAGATAATATTGCAAGTTATTATAATTAGTTATAGATGTTTAGATAATATTACAAATTATTATAATTAGTTATATATGTTTAGATAATATTACAAATTATTATAATTATGTTTAGATAATATTGCAAGTTATTATAATTAGTTATAGATGTTTAGATAATATTACAAATTATTATAATTATGTTTAGATAATATTGCAAGTTATTATAATTAGTTATAGATGTTTAGATAATATTACAAATTATTATAATTAGTTATATATGTTTAGATAATATTACAAATTATTATAATTAGTTATATATGTTTAGATAATATTACAAATTATTATAATTAGTTATAGATGTTTAGATAATATTACAAATTATTATAATTATGTTTAGATAATATTGCAAGTTATTATAATTAGTTATATATGTTTAGATAATATTACAAATTATTATAATTAGTTATAGATGTTTAGATAATATTACAAATTATTATAATTATGTTTAGATAATATTGCAAGTTATTATAATTAGTTATATATGTTTAGATAATATTACAAATTATTATAATTATGTTTAGATAATATTGCAAGTTATTATAATTAGTTATAGATGTTTAGATAATATTACAAATTATTATAATTATGTTTAGATAATATTGCAAGTTATTATAATTAGTTATAGATGTTTAGATAATATTACAAATTATTATAATTAGTTATATATGTTTAGATAATATTGCAAGTTATTATAATTAGTTATAGATGTTTAGATAATATTACAAATTATTATAATTAGTTATATATGTTTAGATAATATTACAAATTATTATAATTATGTTTAGATGATATTGCAAGTTATTATAATTAGCTATAGATGTTTAGATAATATTACAAATTATTATAATTATGTTTAGATAATATTGCAAGTTATTATAATTAGTTATAGATGTTTAGATAATATTACAAATTATTATAATTAGTTATATATGTTTAGATAATATTATAAATTATTATAATTAGTTATAGATGTTTAGATAATATTACAAATTATTATAATTAGTTATAGATGTTTAGATAATATTACAAATTATTATAATTATGTTTAGATAATATTGCAAGTTATTATAATTAGTTATATATGTTTAGATAATATTACAAATTATTATAATTAGTTATATATGTTTAGATAATATTACAAATTATTATAATTAGTTATAGATGTTTAGATAATATTACAAATTATTATAATTATGTTTAGATAATATTGCAAGTTATTATAATTAGTTATAGATGTTTAGATAATATTACAAATTATTATAATTAGTTATATATGTTTAGATAATATTACAAATTATTATAATTATGTTTAGATAATATTGCAAGTTATTATAATTAGTTATAGATGTTTAGATAATATTACAAATTATTATAATTATGTTTAGATAATATTGCAAGTTATTATAATTAGTTATAGATGTTTAGATAATATTACAAATTATTATAATTAGTTATAAAAGTTTAGATAATATTACAAATTATTATAATTATGTTTAGATAATATTGCAAGTTATTATAATTAGTTATAGATGTTTAGATAATATTACAAATTATTATAATTATGTTTAGATAATATTGCAAGTTATTATAATTAGTTATAGATGTTTAGATAATATTACAAATTATTATAATTAGTTATAAATGTTTAGATAATATTACAAATTATTATAATTAGTTATATATGTTTAGATAATATTACAAATTATTATAATTAGTTATAGATGTTTAGATAATATTACAAATTATTATAATTATGTTTAGATAATATTGCAAGTTATTATAATTAGTTATATATGTTTAGATAATATTACAAATTATTATAATTAGTTATAGATGTTTAGATAATATTACAAATTATTATAATTATGTTTAGATAATATTGCAAGTTATTATAATTAGTTATATATGTTTAGATAATATTACAAATTATTATAATTATGTTTAGATAATATTGCAAGTTATTATAATTAGTTATAGATGTTTAGATAATATTACAAATTATTATAATTATGTTTAGATAATATTGCAAGTTATTATAATTAGTTATAGATGTTTAGATAATATTACAAATTATTATAATTAGTTATATATGTTTAGATAATATTGCAAGTTATTATAATTAGTTATAGATGTTTAGATAATATTACAAATTATTATAATTAGTTATATATGTTTAGATAATATTACAAATTATTATAATTAGTTATATATGTTTAGATAATATTACAAATTATTATAATTATGTTTAGATAATATTGCAAGTTATTATAATTAGTTATAGATGTTTAGATAATATTACAAATTATTATAATTATGTTTAGATAATATTGCAAGTTATTATAATTAGTTATAGATGTTTAGATAATATTACAAATTATTATAATTAGTTATATATGTTTAGATAATATTACAAATTATTATAATTAGTTATATATGTTTAGATAATATTACAAATTATTATAATTAGTTATAGATGTTTAGATAATATTACAAATTATTATAATTATGTTTAGATAATATTGCAAGTTATTATAATTAGTTATATATGTTTAGATAATATTACAAATTATTATAATTAGTTATAGATGTTTAGATAATATTACAAATTATTATAATTATGTTTAGATAATATTGCAAGTTATTATAATTAGTTATATATGTTTAGATAATATTACAAATTATTATAATTATGTTTAGATAATATTGCAAGTTATTATAATTAGTTATAGATGTTTAGATAATATTACAAATTATTATAATTATGTTTAGATAATATTGCAAGTTATTATAATTAGTTATAGATGTTTAGATAATATTACAAATTATTATAATTAGTTATATATGTTTAGATAATATTGCAAGTTATTATAATTAGTTATAGATGTTTAGATAATATTACAAATTATTATAATTAGTTATATATGTTTAGATAATATTACAAATTATTATAATTATGTTTAGATGATATTGCAAGTTATTATAATTAGCTATAGATGTTTAGATAATATTACAAATTATTATAATTATGTTTAGATAATATTGCAAGTTATTATAATTAGTTATAGATGTTTAGATAATATTACAAATTATTATAATTAGTTATATATGTTTAGATAATATTATAAATTATTATAATTAGTTATAGATGTTTAGATAATATTACAAATTATTATAATTGGTTATAGATGTTTAGATAATATTACAAATTATTATAATTATGTTTAGATAATATTGCAAGTTATTATAATTAGTTATATATGTTTAGATAATATTACAAATTATTATAATTAGTTATATATGTTTAGATAATATTACAAATTATTATAATTAGTTATAGATGTTTAGATAATATTACAAATTATTATAATTATGTTTAGATAATATTGCAAGTTATTATAATTAGTTATAGATGTTTAGATAATATTACAAATTATTATAATTAGTTATATATGTTTTAGATAATATTACAAATTATTATAATTATGTTTAGATAATATTGCAAGTTATTATAATTAGTTATAGATGTTTAGATAATATTACAAATTATTATAATTATGTTTAGATAATATTGCAAGTTATTATAATTAGTTATAGATGTTTAGATAATATTACAAATTATTATAATTAGTTATAAAAGTTTAGATAATATTACAAATTATTATAATTATGTTTAGATAATATTGCAAGTTATTATAATTAGTTATAGATGTTTAGATAATATTACAAATTATTATAATTATGTTTAGATAATATTGCAAGTTATTATAATTAGTTATAGATGTTTAGATAATATTACAAATTATTATAATTAGTTATAAATGTTTAGATAATATTACAAATTATTATAATTAGTTATATATGTTTAGATAATATTACAAATTATTATAATTAGTTATAGATGTTTAGATAATATTACAAATTATTATAATTATGTTTAGATAATATTGCAAGTTATTATAATTAGTTATATATGTTTAGATAATATTACAAATTATTATAATTAGTTATAGATGTTTAGATAATATTACAAATTATTATAATTATGTTTAGATAATATTGCAAGTTATTATAATTAGTTATATATGTTTAGATAATATTACAAATTATTATAATTATGTTTAGATAATATTGCAAGTTATTATAATTAGTTATAGATGTTTAGATAATATTACAAATTATTATAATTATGTTTAGATAATATTGCAAGTTATTATAATTAGTTATAGATGTTTAGATAATATTACAAATTATTATAATTAGTTATATATGTTTAGATAATATTGCAAGTTATTATAATTAGTTATAGATGTTTAGATAATATTACAAATTATTATAATTAGTTATATATGTTTAGATAATATTACAAATTATTATAATTATGTTTAGATGATATTGCAAGTTATTATAATTAGCTATAGATGTTTAGATAATATTACAAATTATTATAATTATGTTTAGATAATATTGCAAGTTATTATAATTAGTTATAGATGTTTAGATAATATTACAAATTATTATAATTAGTTATATATGTTTAGATAATATTATAAATTATTATAATTAGTTATAGATGTTTAGATAATATTACAAATTATTATAATTAGTTATAGATGTTTAGATAATATTACAAATTATTATAATTATGTTTAGATAATATTGCAAGTTATTATAATTAGTTATATATGTTTAGATAATATTACAAATTATTATAATTAGTTATATATGTTTAGATAATATTACAAATTATTATAATTAGTTATAGATGTTTAGATAATATTACAAATTATTATAATTATGTTTAGATAATATTGCAAGTTATTATAATTAGTTATAGATGTTTAGATAATATTACAAATTATTATAATTAGTTATATATGTTTAGATAATATTACAAATTATTATAATTATGTTTAGATAATATTGCAAGTTATTATAATTAGTTATAGATGTTTAGATAATATTACAAATTATTATAATTATGTTTAGATAATATTGCAAGTTATTATAATTAGTTATAGATGTTTAGATAATATTACAAATTATTATAATTAGTTATAAAAGTTTAGATAATATTACAAATTATTATAATTATGTTTAGATAATATTGCAAGTTATTATAATTAGTTATAGATGTTTAGATAATATTACAAATTATTATAATTATGTTTAGATAATATTGCAAGTTATTATAATTAGTTATAGATGTTTAGATAATATTACAAATTATTATAATTAGTTATAAATGTTTAGATAATATTACAAATTATTATAATTATGTTTAGATAATATTGCAAGTTATTATAAGTAGTTATAGATGTTTAGATAATATTACAAATTATTATAATTAGTTATATATGTTTAGATAATATTACAAATTATTATAATTATGTTTAGATAATATTGCAAGTTATTATAATTAGTTATAGATGTTTAGATAATATTAAAAATTATTATAATTATGTTTAGATGATATTGCAAGTTATTATAATTAGTTATAGATGTTTAGATAATATTACAAATTATTATAATTAGTTATAGATGTTTAGATAATATTACAAATTATTATAATTAGTTATATATGTTTAGATAATATTACAAATTATTATAATTAGTTATATATGTTTAGATAATATTACAAATTATTATAATTAGTTATAGATGTTTAGATAATATTACAAATTATTATAATTATGTTTAGATAATATTGCAAGTTATTATAATTAGTTATATATGTTTAGATAATATTACAAATTATTATAATTAGTTATAGATGTTTAGATAATATTACAAATTATTATAATTAGTTATAGATGTTTAGATAATATTACAAATTATTATAATTATGTTTAGATAATATTGCAAGTTATTATAATTAGTTATATATGTTTAGATAATATTACAACTTATTATAATTATGTTTAGATAATATTGCAAGTTATTATAATTAGTTATAGATGTTTAGATAATATTACAAATTATTATAATTATGTTTAGATAATATTGCAAGTTATTATAATTAGTTATAGATGTTTAGATAATATTACAAATTATTATAATTAGTTATATATGTTTAGATAATATTACAAATTATTATAATTATGTTTAGATAATATTGCAAGTTATTATAATTAGTTATAGATGTTTAGATAATATTACAAATTATTATAATTATGTTTAGATAATATTGCAAGTTATTATAATTAGTTATAGATGTTTAGATAATATTACAAATTATTATAATTAGTTATAAATGTTTAGATAATATTACAAATTATTATAATTATGTTTAGATAATATTGCAAGTTATTATAATTAGTTATAGATGTTTAGATAATATTACAAATTATTATAATTAGTTATATATGTTTAGATAATATTACAAATTATTATAATTATGTTTAGATAATATTGCAAGTTATTATAATTAGTTATAGATGTTTAGATAATATTACAAATTATTATAATTAGTTATATATGTTTAGATAATATTACAAATTATTATAATTATGTTTAGATAATATTGCAAGTTATTATAATTAGTTATAGATATTTAGATAATATTAAAAATGATTATAATTATGTTTAGATGCTATTGCAAGTTATTATAATTAGTTATAGATGTTTAGATAATATTACAAATTATTATAATTAGTTATAGATGTTTAGATAATATTACAAATTATTATAATTAGTTATATATGTTTAGATAATATTACAAATTATTATAATTAGTTATAGATGTTTAGATAATATTACAAATTATTATAATTAGTTATAGATGTTTAGATAATATTACAAATTATTATAATTATGTTTAGATAATATTGCAAGTTATTATAATTAGTTATAGATGTTTAGATAATATTACAAATTATTATAATTAGTTATAGATGTTTAGATAATATTACAAATTATTATAATTAGTTATAGATGTTTAGATAATATTACAAATAATTATAATTAGTTATAGATGTTTAGATAATATTACAAATTATTATAATTAGTTATAGATGTTTAGATAATATTACAAATTATTATAATTAGTTATATATGTTTAGATAATATTGCAAGTTATTATAATTAGTTATATATGTTTAGATAATATTACAAATTATTATAATTAGTTATAGATGTTTAGATAATATTACAAATTATTATAATTATGTTTAGATAATATTGCAAGTTATTATAATTAGTTATAGATGTTTAGATAATATTACAAATTATTATAATTAGTTATAGATGTTTAGATAATATTACAAATTATTATAATTATGTTTAGATAATATTGCAAGTTATTATAATTAGTTATATATGTTTAGATAATATTACAAATTATTATAATTAGTTATAGATGTTTAGATAATATTACTAATTATTATAATTATGTTTAGATGATATTGCAAGTTATTATAATTAGTTATAGATGTTTAGATAATATTACAAATTATTATAATTCGTTATAGATGTTTAGATAATATTACAAATTATTATAATTATGTTTAGATAATATTGCAAGTTATTATAATTAGTTATAGATGTTTAGAAAATATTACAATTATTATAATTATGTATAGATAATATTACAAATTATTATAATTAGTTATAGATGTTTAGATAATATTACAAATTATTATAATTAGTTATAGATGTTTAGATAATATTACAAATTATTATAATTAGTTATAGATGTTTAGATAATATTACAAATTATTATAATTATGTTTAGATAATATTGCAAGTTATTATAATTAGTTATAGATGTTTAGATAATATTACAAATTATTATAATTAGTTATAGATGTTTAGATAATATTACAAATTATTATAATTAGTTATATATGTTTAGATAATATTACAAATTATTTAATTATGTTTAGATTATATTACAAGTTATTATAATTAGTTATAGATGTTTAGATAATATTACAAATTATTATAATTAGTTATAGATGTTTAGATAATATTACAAATTATTATAATTATGTTTAGATAATATTGCAAGTTATTATAATTATTTATAGATGTATAGTTAATATTACAAATTATTATAATTAGTTATATATGTTTAGATAATATTACAAATTATTTAATTATGTTTAGATAATATTACAAGTTATTATAATTAGTTATAGATGTTTAGATAATATTACAAATTATTATAATTAGTTATAGATGTTTAGATAATATTACAAATTATTATAATTATGTTTAGATAATATTGCAAGTTATTATAATTAGTTATAGATGTATAGTTAATATTACAAATTATTATAATTAGTTATAGATGTTTAGATAATATTACAAATTATTATAATTAGTTATAGATGTTTAGATAATATTACAAATTATTATAATTAGTTATAGATGTTTAGAAAATATTACAAATTATTATAATTAGTTATATATGTTTAGATAATATTGCAAGTTATTATAATTAGTTATAGATGTTTAGATAATATTACAAATTATTATAATTAGTTATAGATGTTTAGATAATATTACAAATTATTTAATTATGTTTAGATAATATTACAAGTTATTATAATTAGTTATAGATGTATAGTTAATATTACAAATTATTATAATTAGTTATATATGTTTAGATAATATTACAAATTATTAAAGTTATGTTTAGATAATATTACAAATTATTATAATTAGTTATAGATGTTTAGATAATATTACAAATTATTATAATTATGTTTAGATAATATTACAAATTATTATAATTAGTTATATATGTTTAGATAATATTACAAATTATTATAATTAGTTATATATGTTTAGATAATATTACAAATTATTATAATTAGTTATAGATGTATAGTTAATATTACAAATTATTATAATTAGTTATAGATGTTTAGATAATATTACAAATTATTATAATTAGTTATAGATGTTTAGATAATATTACAAATTATTATAATTATGTTTAGATAATATTGCAAGTTATTATAATTAGTTATAGATGTTTAGAAAATATTACAATTATTATAATTATGTATAGATAATATTACAAATTATTATAATTAGTTATAGATGTTTAGATAATATTACAAATTATTATAATTAGTTATAGATGTTTAGATAATATTACAAATTATTATAATTATGTTTAGATAATATTACAAATTATTATAATTAGTTATAGATGTTTAGATAATATTACAAATTATTATAATTAGTTATAGATGTTTAGATAATATTACAAATTATTATAATTATGTTTAGATAATATTGCAAGTTATTATAATTAGTTATAGATGTTTAGATAATATTACAAATTATTATAATTAGTTATAGATGTTTAGATAATATTACAAATTATTATAATTATGTTTAGATAATATTGCAAGTTATTATAATTAGTTATATATGTTTAGATAATATTACAAATTATTATAATTAGTTATAGATGTTTAGATAATATTACAAATTATTATAATTAGTTATAGATGTTTAGATAATATTACAAATAATTATAATTAGTTATAGATGTTTAGATAATATTACAAATTATTATAATTAGTTATAGATGTTTAGATAATATTACAAATTATTATAATTAGTTATATATGTTTAGATAATATTGCAAGTTATTATAATTAGTTATATATGTTTAGATAATATTACAAATTATTATAATTAGTTATAGATATTTTTATATAATATTACAAATTATTATAATTATGTTTAGATCATATTGCAAGTTATTATAATTAGTTATAGATGTTTAGATAATATTACAAATTATTATAATTAGTTATAGATGTTTAGATAATATTACAAATTATTATAATTATGTTTAGATAATATTGCAAGTTATTATAATTAGTTATATATGTTTAGATAATATTACAAATTATTATAATTAGTTATAGATGTTTAGATAATATTACTAATTATTATAATTATGTTTAGATGATATTGCAAGTTATTATAATTAGTTATAGATGTTTAGATAATATTACAAATTATTATAATTCGTTATAGATGTTTAGATAATATTACAAATTATTATAATTATGTTTAGATAATATTGCAAGTTATTATAATTAGTTATAGATGTTTAGAAAATATTACAATTATTATAATTATGTATAGATAATATTACAAATTATTATAATTAGTTATAGATGTTTAGATAATATTACAAATTATTATAATTAGTTATAGATGTTTAGATAATATTACAAATTATTATAATTATGTTTAGATAATATTACAAATTATTATAATTAGTTATAGATGTTTAGATAATATTACAAATTATTATAATTAGTTATAGATGTTTAGATAATATTACAAATTATTATAATTAGTTATAGATGTTTAGATAATATTACAAATTATTATAATTATGTTTAGATAATATTGCAAGTTATTATAATTAGTTATATATGTTTAGATAATATTACAAATTATTATAATTAGTTATATATGTTTAGATAATATTACAAATTATTATAATTAGTTATAGATGTTTAGATAATATTACAAATTATTATAATTATGTTTAGATAATATTGCAAGTTATTATAATTAGTTATAGATGTATAGTTAATATTACAAATTATTATAATTAGTTATAGATGTTTAGATAATATTACAAATTATTATAATTAGTTATAGATGTTTAGATAATATTACAAATTATTATAATTAGTTATAGATGTTTAGAAAATATTACAAATTATTATAATTAGTTATATATGTTTAGATAATATTGCAAGTTATTATAATTAGTTATAGATGTTTAGATAATATTACAAATTATTATAATTAGTTATAGATGTTTAGATAATATTACAAATTATTTAATTATGTTTAGATAATATTACAAGTTATTATAATTAGTTATAGATGTATAGTTAATATTACAAATTATTATAATTAGTTATATATGTTTAGATAATATTACAAATTATTAAAGTTATGTTTAGATAATATTACAAATTATTATAATTAGTTATAGATGTTTAGATAATATTACAAATTATTATAATTATGTTTAGATAATATTACAAATTATTATAATTAGTTATATATGTTTAGATAATATTACAAATTATTATAATTAGTTATATATGTTTAGATAATATTACAAATTATTATAATTAGTTATAGATGTATAGTTAATATTACAAATTATTATAATTAGTTATAGATGTTTAGATAATATTACAAATTATTATAATTAGTTATAGATGTTTAGATAATATTACAAATTATTATAATTAGTTATAGATGTTTAGAAAATATTACAAATTATTATAATTAGTTATAGATGTTTAGATAATATTACAAATTATTATAATTATTTATAGATGTATAGATACTATTACAAATTATGTATAGATGTATAGATATAAAGATGAACATTAAACCCCGTTGGATTAAGATAAACTATCTGAAAGTAAATACCACACATCGCATATTATTTTATTTGCCATTGATCTTATCTATTTTTTATCACAATTTTCTTATTATAATTAAAAATTATTAAGTACACAAATTATTAATTATACAAAATTAAAAAATAACGATATATTTAAATTTCTTTATTTATAATTAATTTCTCGACTTTCTGATCTTGATTACTGCAAAACTCTGCAATATCATCGACATTCTAATAACTTAAATACTGGATTCAATTCAATACGGTCAGTCAGGGTTATTATCTTTATGCCACATGGAAAAAAGGTATTAACATGACATATTCAGAATCCTTCTGCTTTTAATCGGATAGCTTATTAATTATATATTACGTATCATAACGACGACTTTACGATAGCGTACCAATTACAATATTTTTTAAACTACACGTCGTCATTGTTACGCAACTTAATATTCGTATATGCAAAACAAACCGAATTCAATCAATTACTTATAATTACAAATTAACAGTTTATATGGAATAGTATTAGGGTAGTTATTATACGGTAGTTTTCTCTCTATAGGTTCGAATTATATGATTTAAATATGGTACTATTTATAGAATACATTAAATTATTAAATTAATTTTAGATATTAATGTTTATCCAGAAACTACAACAAAGACACTTTCAATATATTATATTAAAGTTAATATATATTATATAAGTTTTCCTTTTGAATTATGTAATTCATAATTATATATATGTTATAGTATATAGTATATAGTATTACTAACATATATATATATATATATATATATATATATATATATATGTGTTATAGTATTAATGGTTTTACAATATAAATTACAATGAGTATATAAATATTCTAAAGAATTATAAAATATTTCCCAAGAAACTATGAAGTGTATATGTTAACTATAAAATAAACGGAATATATTTTTAAATTAAAATAATATACAGTTTCACGTTTATTGTACGAAAACAATAACAATATAATAATGTGGATTTGTATCCTTAAATCTATTTTGCAGTGACTATCAAATCAAGCATACAAGTAATTTGTTTTGTTATATAATAAGAGTGAACATTTATTTTTTTATACGTATTAAACAATATATTTTCATAACTTAATAAAACATATATATAACTCAATACAATTTATAAAAATAATATATATTTGAAATATAAATCTTAATAATTTATTTTTAATATTTTGTAAATCATAAATGCTTATTTATAAGGTAATTCGTATGTCATGTTTACGGGGGAGTAGTAAGTAATCATCTTGGTACGGTTTCCACGAATCTCGCGTGCGTTTATTGATTTCCGCTACATTTGGGTTTATCGCTTCCCTTAGCGTACGTGACTGCGGGCAACTGCACGTCCGAGCCTAGGTTCGTCGAGCCGCCCTGACTGTTAGATTTCCACAATGGAAATTCGTCATTGTTCCTAGTACCTTCTTTGCTATCATAATTCGTTACGCGGCCGGGGTTGTTACCTAGACTACTCTCGCCGATGTTGCTAAATTTACGTACATCGGATCGAGTACTGTTAATGTGAAAGGTACCGGTCGATGATTGTTTTCGAGTTCTCTCGAATGGCATTATTTGTACGCTAGCCCCGCCCCTCGAGGCTTCCACAATGCGGGCGTCCGCTAGACGTATTTGTTCGAGGATATCCGCCGATGATTTTCCCCCCGAATGGTATTTATGATTTTTTTTGACGGATGCCATATTTTTGTTTGACGAACGCAATGAGTTCGTAATACTCGATTTGAAGCCGGTATTGCGTGTGTCCGAGCGCGAGGCTCCGTTGCCGAAGTCGCCGTTAG
Organism: Osedax frankpressi; assembly: GCA_964035775.1. NCBI lineage: Eukaryota > Metazoa > Annelida > Polychaeta > Sabellida > Siboglinidae > Osedax > Osedax frankpressi. Next base: position 6,626,283 of record OZ038317.1, on the reverse strand, counting down.
GGTGTTGTTGAAAAATGGGCGGGGCTTGTGTAGAATACTCCTGAGCGTGTGTGGATTCTGCTACCCGTGGCTCCGAGAATTTAAGTTTAATACTCTGTCCGCTATCGTTTTCGGTTAACGTCTCTGAAGTATTCAAGTGATGCGCAGGGCTGTACCCTACTCCTACTCCCCTTCCCTCTATTCGACGTCTAGGATCGGATTTTCCCGAGCGTATCGCATAGGAGTCGTCGCTCGACACGTACCTCTGACCTTTCGCGTAATTCTTCCTCCTTGCAGACATCCTATTCCTCCTGCTGGTACGGCGACAGGAATTGTTTCGGCGAGGCTTGAAATCGGATGAAGTATCGCTGGTGAACAAAGGACTTCGAAAGGAGGGCGGACAATTTGAGTTCGGTGTCGATGACGGAAGGCAAGAGACCGGTTGCAGGTGTTGTATTGCTAGTGGGTATTGCGTGGAATATTGCTGAGGGCGTTGGGGTGGAGATGGTTTTGAGCTTTTAGGGGGGCTTATAGAAGGACATTGCGGGGGGCCTTGTGGAGGGCATTGTGGAGGGCATTGCGGAGGGCATTGTGGAGGGAATTTTGGAGGGCATTGTCGAGGACATTTTGGACGACATTTTGGACGACATTTTGGAAGAGATTGTTGAGGACATTTTGGAGGGCATTGTGGACGGCATTTTGGAGGGCATTGCGGAGGGCATTGCGGAGGGCATTGCGGAGGGCATTGCGGAGGGCATTGTGGACGGCATTTTGGAGGGCATTGCGGAGGGCATTGCGGAGGGCATTGCGGAGGGCATTGCGGAGGGCATTGCGGAGGGCATTGCGGAGGGCATTGCGGAGGGCATTGCGGAGGGCGTTGAGGAGGGCATTGTGGAGGGCATTGTGGAGGACATTGCGGAGGGCATTGTGGAGGACATTGCAGAGGACATTGCGGAGGGCATTGCGGAGGGCATTGTGGAGGGCATTGTGGAAGGCATTGTGGAGGGCGTTGAGGAGGGCATACTATAGGACATTGCGGAGGACATTGCGGAGGGCATTGCGGAGGGCATTGCGGAGGGCATTGTGGAAGGCATTGTGGAGGGCGTTGAGGAGGGCATACTATAGGACATTGCGGAGGACATTGCGGAGGGCATTGCGGAGGGCGTTGTGGAGGGCGTTGAGGAAGGCATACTGTAGGACATTGCGGAGGGCATTGCTGAGGGCGTTGTAGAGGGCGTTGTGGAGGGCATTTTTGAGGGTACATCGGAAGGCAAGGTGGAATGTATTTCGTAGGGCAAGATGGTGGACATTGTATAGGATATGTTGATGGGCATGTTGGTGGCAATTGTGTACACATATTTCTAAGATTCTGGCAGCGAGTAGATAAACTGACCGTTTGTTGTGGAACATTTTGAAAACCATTACTCTGGCATCCATTTGACGGTTTATACTGAGTACTCGTAGTATGTCCTTGATATTTTGTCGAATGACGATCTGAAGGGCATGTTTGATCACTTCGAACAAGGCCTTTAGGTGGACAATAATTAGAACACGCGGGGGGACAGAGCGTAGGACAAAGTGTGGGACATGTACCGAATGTACGAGCTCCTCCCGAAGAACGATCGGCGCGAGGATCGTTTCGGCAGTTCGCTTCGGAGTCGGATCTAGGCACTCGACCTCGGCGTCCAGGTGAACGATCCGACCTCGTTGTTTCGCGAACGTACAACGGTACGCACCGGTCTCGAACCCCGCGATCAACTTCCGACCGCAATCGTTTCGACGAATGCGAAGTTCCATCGTTGAATTCTCTATTAACGGCACGGCGCGTCCGTGTCGGCCGACCAGGAAGGGCGATATCGTACACACGCTTCGGCGTGCCAACTACCGAAGGCCCGCGTACCTCGTCGTACAAGCGAACAGGGTCAACGCTGTCCGTGTGTATATTGATAGTGAACTGTTTTCCGGAATCCACGCGAACGCGAGGCGTTGGCGGTCGGGGAGTGGATCCCGATCTGGACCTCGTCATGGATCTGTGCCTCGATATCAAGGCGCGTTTGAAGTCGTTGGCCTCGCGTTCCAACTTCTCCAGTCGTTTCATCTTCTCGCCGTATTTATTGTTCTGTTCGCACTGCTCGTCCAGGCATTTCTCCTCTCGGCACTTCAGGCATCCGGTTATTACGTGCGAGAGATCGCATTTTGTAACATCGAATACTGGTTCTTTCTTAACTACATCCGTTGGTATCGTGTTGCATGATATTACTGCTGTATCACATTCCACTGATGTAGGTATTTCTTTTTGTTTACGATTGCACGATGTCATGGTACATATATTTTTATCAATATTTGTATTACATGTTTTCTTTATTGTCTTTTTAATGACGTTTTGTTTTTTCACCTTGTTACAGAATTTTGAATTCATTTTACAAGGTTTAGTTCTTGCTTTTTTACTAGATTTAATTGGAATTTTGTTGATATTTTTTACGCTATAATCTACACAAGATTTCGATTTAATATTTTTGCAAAGTTTTGATTTTGTACTGTTGCAAGATTTTGATCTTGTCTTTTTGCAAGATTTTGATCGGGAACTTTTGCAAGATTTTGATATAGGAATTTTACAAAATTTGATTTTTGTACAAGATTTCATACTTGCCGATTTACATGAATTTGTACTCTTTGATTTACAATATCTACTTTTTGATCTAGATGTATTTATTTTAGGCGAAACGAATACATTTTTTTTAGGTATAATTTCAATCATTTTAGGAGGATTATTTTTAAATCGTTCGAAATCACTTTTCTTTTTTATAAACTCATCTATTTTATCCATTAATTTAGAAGATCTGTTACTAGAACACGACATCGAACTACTTCGAGACCGAGATAATTTACATTTTGTAATCGCTATGTTCTTATTTCTCTTACTGGATCTATTCCGAAGGCATTTAGTGCGCTTAGATAATTTATTTATTTCGCTACAAATAGAATTCGAGTTTACAAAAGAAGGAGTCGTACTAAATGGGGTGATTGATTGTTCTGATAATGTGCTACGCGAAGAATTACATAAACTATTTCTTGCACATTTTTTAATTTTCAAGCTTTTATTACAGACCTTTTTACGTTCAACTTTTTGTTTCTTGCATGGCGATGTGTTTAAACTAATCTGGTTCGATGGAATGACTGGATATATCGAATTAATTGTTCTTTTTTTCTTTGAACAATTATTTTTCTTTTTACAAGATTCATTTCTATCTTTACACCGAAATTGATCTATTTTCTTGGTGGTTGATTTTCCGCATGTATTTGATTTTTTTGAACAATTAATTTTATTTCTACACTTATTTTTCTTAATTTGACTTACAACTACGTTATTTATATCACACTTTATGTCGCATTTTGGATCATTAGCTATATTATCAATATCATCTATATTCGTAACTGAATCCAAAGAAGTATTTGATGAAATTGTTTTGCATTTAGTTGGAGATTTTTTAGCAACTTTTTTAAAGATTTTTCCGGCTTTAGTTTTCTTGAATTTATGTTTCGTTTTAGAGGTTATAATCTCGGGGGTTGGCTGATGTTGAAGTTTCTTGGAGTTTTTGTCGCAGGCTATAGTAATTTCTGAGGAGACTCGACAAAGTTCTCCTTCAGATGCAATCCTGTGGTATAGTTAGCATTAAAACAAATTATACAAAGGATAATTATATATTATTCATAACTAAACGTAAATGGAAAATTCATGTTAAATTTGAATAGTATTCATTAAATCAAAACTATATTTTATTAAAAATATGTAATCATATATAGAATCATCATTAATATGTATATAATTATATAGTTATAGGATTATTATACAAACTGGTAAGTATTTAGGTCTGGTTCATTTTCTAAAACATATTTATTTAAATTATATTAGTATATGATGATGCAATATATTATATTCTTTACAAAATGGTAAGT
>OZ038317.1:6579757-6622147 GCA_964035775.1 Osedax frankpressi | reverse complement strand
ATGCGTTACTTCACAATATATGCGTTACGTTACAATATATGCGTTACTTCACAATATATGCGTTACTTCACAATATATGCGTTACTTCAAAACATATGCGTTACGTCACAATATATGCGTTACTTCACAATATATATGTTACTTCACAATATATGCGTTACTTCACAATATATGCGTTACTTCACAATATATCCGTTACTTCACAATATATGCGTTACTTCACAATATATGCGTTACTTCACAATATATGCGTTACTTCACAATATATGCGTTACTTCACAATATATGCGTTACTTCACAATATATGCGTTACTTCACAATATATGCGTTACTTCACAATATATGCGTTACTTCACAATATATGCGTTACTTCACAATATATGCGTTACTTCACAATTCGTGTTTAACTGCATTTATGTTTTCTCACATTCCAAAATATTTAAATTTATGTATTATGTAACTGTTATAGTCAAATTTATTCGAACAGTTTATGTATCGAATATTTACCTTAGTATATGGCCAGTTTTACTACACACTTGCTACCTACTTGCTACCTACTTAATACTTACTTACTACTAAATTATTGGTATCTTTAGTTTATATTTTGTTTTATATTTACTAATTTTTCATTTTTTTGTTTAACTTAACTTATTTCTTAAATATAAACCATCATCTATTACATATGATGTATTTGATTTAATTTACTCTACCTTTTTTTATAAACCAGTTAATATTTGCACCTCATTTACAACATTTACAACATTCTGAATCATTTTACAGTTTTACTCACTATACATCATTACAAAATTAATATAAATTAATTAATATAAATTAATGAATATAAATTAATGAATATAAATTAATGAATATAAATTAATGAATATAAATTAATGAATATAAATTAATGAATATAAATTAATGAATATAAATTAATGAATATAAATTAATGAATATAAATTAATGAATATAAATTAATGAATATAAATTAATGAATATAAATTAATGAATATAAATTAATGAATATAAATTAATGAATATAAATTAATGAATATAAATTAATGAATATAAATTAATGAATATAAATTAATGAATATAAATTAATGAATATAAATTAATGAATATAAATTAATGAATATAAATTAATGAATATAAATTAATGAATATAAATTAATGAATATAAATTAATGAATATAAATTAATGAATATAAATTAATTAATATAAATTAATGAATATAAATTAATGAATATAAATTAATGAATATAAATTAATTAATATAAATTAATGAATAAAAATTAATAAAGTTTTAACATTTCTTTTGTGTTTTTAGTTGATCCACATATGGACACAGCTTAGTCGTACTATATATTATAGGCACCCTAACTATTTACCGTATTATATATAATTCATTCTAATGGAGTTTTATTATCGATATTATTCCTTTGGGATTTTATCTGTATAACTTAACACTGTTTAACCAATTACAATATCAAATATATTTTAGAATCTATATCACATTTTTGAGTAAGTAAATATTGTTAGAGTCATATTCACCTATACCAACGAGTACACCACTGGTCATAGTAACTCCTTCGTCTACCTTTGTAGCCAACATTCAGACTGCATCCAGTAAGTGACTGGCTACCCAGTATATGCTGTGTGTTTAATAGTAGTTGTCATATGTAACATACGAAGAATCTACTTTATAACTACGACATTTTCAGTTTTTTTTATATTTCCAACGAAAAAGTTTATTTTACTCCTAGGCCTCGATGTGATATCCTTCTCTTTATAGTAATAGTAGTGACCTTATGTAGAGTTAGAATAGTATGTTTTGTGTGTTACTCGATATATGTACACTGATTTACAATAGAATACCCTCCAATAGCAATGAGGAAGCTGGATATTGTTAGAATCACTGAAAACCTGGTGAAGGCTATAGCTACTGGAGATCATGATACTTTTCTGTTAGAAACTTATATCTCCCCTCATCTCACACTATCTCCCATCTTGTATCTCTTAATTGAGACATCTACTTCTTCCTTAGATCACCACACACCACCTCACCTCACACCACCTCACCTCACATCAACTCACCTCACATCACCTCACCCCACTTCATCTCACCTCACTTCACAAACATACAATTTACAACCTAATATCTCATATAACTTACTTATCTCACAGTCGCCTGGTTGACCCACGCATGCATTCTATCGATCTCAACACACGTGGAACCATTATTGAGGGACTTTCTTTCTATAAATTCTACTTTGAAAATTGTTGGTTTCTTAATTGCAACTTTGTTGACAATGTATATATTCCAAATCTTTCAATATGAGGATACTTTGCCAACATTTATTTGTAATCTCATCATATTTTTTATTACGCAATGGTTTCAAATAATTATCGGGACATCAACATAATCATTATCAACCCTGTTGTACATCTGATTGGAGATGATTCAGTGTGTATAGCTTATACCATACTCACTCAGACAATTAGCAGGTATGAACATATCTACTCACTCTCCTTCTCCCATCTCCCTCTCTCTTTCCTCTCACTCTTACTCTCAATCTCCCTAACCATCACTCTCACTCTCACCCTCTCCATCATCCTCTCCCTCGCCCTCTCCCTCTCCATTTTCCTATCCCTCTCCGTGTCCCTCACTCTTGCCCTCCCTCTTTTCGAATTATTCAGAACTTAATTTCTAAATCTCTATTTCAGAGCTGGACTTCCTAATGAAATAAAATCCGAAGAGACACGAGGATGGCATCGCAGGGAAATGAAATGGATCAATATTCACTACCACAAGAGCATCGTACAATAAGCTCGACAATCGTATATTAACCACACGATAACTGGACAGTAATCATACACTAGCCGGCTCAGTGTACAGTTTAACGCCGAATCACAATTCTTATACACACATCTGTATACGTATTTATGCATAATAGTGTGCAGATTGTATTCGTCTATTCAATTATGGGACGCTTGTAATCATTTTTATTTTTCATACACACATATTCATATATACATATAAATATATATACATATTTATATATATTTATATATACAACATATATTTGATTTATTGTCACGAATATTTCGTATAGATTTACAGACCTAGCTTTAAATCATCCACTATTTATTTATAAAGTTCTATTCTATTTATTCATATATGTAAATCTATATATAATATATATATAATATATATATATATATATATATATATATATATATATAAATCTTTATCTCTTAACTTGAATAAATATGTGTTTATCTAAAGTTTTTCTCATTTTTCTCATAGGATCGACTTACAGAAATAAAGCAGTGGCTCTATTCAAGGAATTCTTATTCCTGTAGTTATTTTCAAGAAAACAATGTCCATATTCAGACCTCTACCCAAACAAAACACCAACATTCACTCTGAAACTAAACACATCTCAGCTGATTAATCTTTTTAACAATTCAGAGAATTAGGAGCGGTGGATAGAGGAGTATTTGAAAATTGGATATCCTATTTGGGGGTTGTTATGATAAAGGATCATCATTTCAGCATCAAAAGAATTTTTATTTAATTCACTAAATTGATCAATTCATCAGTTATTGCATAATATAATTATTAGACATTTTGATATTACAACAGGACCAATATTAAACGGCAAAAGCAGATAATAATTATGATGGGGAACATTTCTATTTTTACGGTGTGTGTGTGTGTGTGTGTGTGTGTGTGTGTGTGTGTGTGTGTGTGCGTGTGTGTGTGTGTGTGTGTGTACGTTCATACATATATGTTCAATTACAAAAAACCTATTAAAAACCTTGTTATATTTATGGAGTATAATAAATATCTAAATAATAAAAATGAGTAATCTATGTTTTATCAAAATACTCATTTTCTCACCTACTGTTCTTATATATATGTTCTTATATATGTAAGAGAGTAGTATTCACTATTGGAGATTATACAAATAATAATTACAAATAATTTTGCATAAAATCAATAGAAATTATGTACACAAAAAAAAACAAAAATTAGCCAATTATACAATTATAGAATCAAAGATATTGGTATAATAACTGAATATGTTATTACCCATTGTATGCTTTCCTATATTTACAATGTAAATGACATCTGTTGTTTACCCTTAAGATGAGAATAAAAGCTAATTTATTGTAATTTACAAGATTCTGAAGAAATATCCGCAATGTACAGGATTTTCTTTTAAGCATTTTCTTTTAAGCAAACAAAAAAGGAGAAAAGCGATACAAGTATACATGGAAGTTTGTATCATGCCAGCTTACGGCATACCTTGAAATATACTTCATAGCTGACCTGAGGATAGACAACGGATAGAAGACCTAGAGGAAAGAAATAATGCGAGATGAAGTATCAATTCGTTAATACTCGATAACTTGGAACATTAAAATATACGACCCACAAATGTAAAACAGTTTGATTTAAAAAATGGACTGTGTGAAAAAGATATAGTTTATATAGATATGGATATACATAATATTGCATTGTCTAATATTGATAATATTGTCTCCTAAATTTGAGTTGCAAAATATCCAGGAAGAGTTTCAACCAGAAATTCAACCTCAACCTTCTAATTATTCATTAGATCTGGTGAAAAGATCTCTAAAAAGGGTGTTAGCTTTATGTACAGCATAACTTCGCTGGCTAAACAAAAATCTAATCTAATAACCTAAATATCACAGAGATATGCTATGCAGAAAAGAACAGGAAACTTACAAAATAGAGTAGATCAGATGAATGCTGAAAACCGAGTTGGTCTTCTCATGTTGTCCAACTTGGTCAGGGTTCTTGTTAAGAAATCATCGATAATTTATCTGCCGGCCAAAAGTACTATAATTACCCGACATAAAATCGCAATTATTCTGATTGAAATGATAAACATCTTCAAATTGTGTTTGGCAGCTTATCTAAACTAGATAGAATTTCAGAAACAAGTTTATCATGTGCCTATACATTGATTTAATGGAAGGAAAATCAATTAAAAGAACGAATAAAAAGATAAGATCACCAGCTCAGAAATTAATAAAAAAAAATCAAATCCAGCATTATTGTCTATATTGTCTATAAAAATGCATATTGCTATTAGCCGAGGTGTATATCTGGGAAAAACAGTTGTTACAGCGGATTGCACAAGGAAAACACCGTAGTCAAAGCTCATTAGTAGTGGAGGATTCCCTCTTAACGGAATATCTGTGCAACGAGGTGGCAATACAACCAATGATTATTGAGATATTTCAAATAGCATATTAACGTAGAATTGTGTACCTTGGTTAGAATTGGTATATGCTACCTTCTAAAACATGACAATAAAGGATTAGATAAATCAACATCTTGATTTAAAATGACCAAGAAAATGACGAAATCAAAAAACACGATATACATAAATGTAGCGACATGACATAAATGAAAACTACCTTTTTTGGTATTTTTTACTACATAACGAATCTTTGAAAGATCATATGCAAACTTCCACCATCTTCGTAACAACTTTCCTATTCAGATTATGATCAGAAGATGAGTTCACCTCTTCGCTAAAATATTATGAAGTGACTCATTGGGACACAAAGAATGGCAACGTAAAAATGGATCTGGGGAAGATAGAAAATTAGGCAGAATTTCACATGATGATGGAAGATTGTTCTCATTTTTTAATTTATTACTACGAATGGACCGAAGAAAATACATTCATAGCATATGAATATAATAGGTAACAAAATTTCAAATATACTGTGGTAAGTATAACATAGGTATATAAAATTTAAAAATAGTATCAACTAATATCAATTCTAATAATATATTTAATATAAAAACAATGTAATTAAATATTATAACATCAGACCCAAGAGGGCATAAGTAAAAAATTCACTATGATAAATCTCACCACCAGGTTTCCTGGTAATCTTACTTCATAGTGTTTATGCTTTATGAAGATAATAATTAAATTTATAAATTTGATCAAATACCTTGTCAATCAGTTATTTGTACTAATAGCAATTGAATCTAATCATCTACAGAAATTATAAAAAAATAAAACTTTTATTTTTATTTATAATTAATTGATATTATAAAAATAAAATACATAATCTTTCAAGCACATTTCTCAAAAACTATTTTGATTAACCAACATTGTTATAATTGAATCATATAGTCAATATTTTCATGAGGTTACTAATTGTATTTAGTTTGTAAATAAATGTCTATATTTCATCAATTAATATCTCATCAATTTGAACAATTTAAAAAGGTAAATATAGATTAATTATTTCATTATGCATTTCTCTTTGTATATCATCACGCAATTTTATAGTCATTTGCAAACTATACATTATTTACATTGTTTATATTTATTATATAATTATACAATGGCACCTGTCAATCAGAAGAACAAGATTACTAAGAGAGTAAATGTTAATTTCAAAGTAAGCTAATAAGGTGTTGGACACTATAGCGAGAACATTCATAAATGCAGAGAAGATCAATATTTATGCAGATATTAGTACAGACTGTATCGAGGATGTTGTAACATTCCATGGTACGTGGATTGGGTACTCATTGTACTATGTAGTAGCATGTGTAATAGATTGTGTAAGTAAGTAGCATGTGTAATAGATTTTGAAATGATGTCTCTTTATTATCACAGATGTGTTGCTAACAAGAATTCCTACACTTGGCACCTAGAAAACAAAAAGAGTTGAGAATGTTACCTAACACATTGTTCCCCTGGCGGCATGGAAGTTTATGCAGCTAAAAACATGTGGGGGCATTCCGTCGAGAAGAATGGTATGAGATATTCTAAAATGTTATGCGATGACGATAGTAAGTCTCACAAATCAGTAAATGAGATATATCCTGTATGTAAAGAGAAGATGATAAACCATGTGCAGTAGACCCCTATACACCTCGACGAGTGCCTGACTTAGCAACAAGTGTTGTGAGAGTGTTGTGAGAGTGTTGTAAGAGTGTTGTGAGAGTGTTGTGAGAGTGTTGCCACTGGATGGATAAGCTATTGCCAGATAAAGATTGCAACCATAAACCAACTCTGCAAATACTACTCTAAATCTGTGAGATATAATGTAGATGTTCGCAAACACATAGGGTCTACTTACGAGCATTGCACCTCAACAGATGAAAAACCTGACCACGAGTGGTGTGAAAGTGGTGTTTTTATAATAAGGCTATTGCAGAAGGAGTTTCACCACTACCATCGCATAAGCTGAACACCCCAATGAGGTTGAACCGTATGTAAAAAGAGTTTATGAAAAACTAACCGCATATGCACTCAAAATGCGAGAAAAAGGGCACTCAAAATGCAAATGAGTGTTTAGCTAATAGTATTTAGTGATTATGTCCCAAAGAACAATTTGTCTGCTTATCTACATTGAAATGTGCAGTAGCAAATGCTATTTCTACCTTCAACTATGGCCAAGTAGCTTATGAGGAAGTGTTCTCCCGGAAGCTTGGAGTTTATCTAAAGACAAAGCATAAAGATGAAGTCAGCAGAAAACGGATAGCTGGTGATGAAAAAATCTGAAAGGGTCCAGAAGATTGCGAGGAAGACTGTAGACTATAGCTCAGTTTCACAATAATGTAGATATAATAAAATAATAATAACCACATATTACTAATTTTGTATTTATTTCATAACATTTATAATTAAATCTTTAGCTTTGAATTATACAAAATATTGATTTCCATTATAGAGGGGTGACAACTTTTGACCTACTTTTTAGATTGTCTTAAAATGTTCCATATTATATTCAGTACATTTAAACCTATTATTCTATCCAATATTTAACATAGTGACATATGAAAAATAAGTATTCTAATTATAACACAAAAATAGATTTTTTCGATTTAGAAATAATTTATATTTACAATATTATTATATAAAAATATGTAATTAATCAAATAGTGTTCATATTTGTATGTAATATCTAAACTCATATCTATTTGCATGTAAATAAGGTGAGCCTGCCTTTAATATAATAATTATATACACTATTTAAAATATATTACTTATATTTTAATATTTAATTATTAAAAGGTATGCAAAAAAAGTTTTTTTCTTCAATATAAAAATAATGTATATTTTAGTTTTTATTTTATTAAACTTATTAAACTATTGAATATAATTTGTTTAATATAACTTAAAAAAGCAATATTTTGAATTAAACCTAAAAGTTTAATTTGTATTCAATTACAGTAATTTTTCTTTCAAGGATTTAATACATATACAATTATTTTAAACAATACAATACAGTTGAATAGATTTTTTTTTACCCAATGATAATAATTCAATACTAATACTTTATTTTTAATCCTAATTTATCATTTGTATTCATATAAAAAAAGAATATATTCACTGTTGACTATTCATATAAGAAAAAACTTACAAAAACAAATATAAACTAACTTCATCAAATACTTCAATGACACCTGTTTCATCAACACTAAACTGCTCTTTCAAGATCAAATATTCTTCATGTTCTTTCCGCTCTTTCTCTAATCTTATTGTTTCCTCTTCTTCTTCCTAAGAAATTAAATTATTTAAATAATTAATAAATCTAATTATATGACAAAATATAAAATTATATACATATATACAAACCAATTTCAGTAAATTAGCTTCTTCCTGTTGTTTCTGTTTCTTGAGTTTTGAAACTTGTTTTTGATTTTCTAATTTACGTTCTTCCCTTTCTTCCAGTTCTTTCTGAATTTTTATAATATTAACAAATATTCTATTGACAAATTAATGAGTCAGAACTGTATTATTACTTTAATGTGTAATTTAAAATCTGTTTACTATAAGTTAGTCAATAATATGGTTCTATAGCAGGACTAGAAATGTAATCATACAATAATGTATAACTTTATTATATGACTACATTTCTAGTGCTGCTATAGAACCATACTATTGACTAACTGCCTTATAGTAAACATGTTTTAAATTACACAATTGTTAATATAGCTTATCGAAAATTAATTTCATTTAGTTGTATCATTTAAGTTTACTACAACCATAGTTTACTGGTAGATAGATATCACATTATATGAAAGAAAACTTTATTAAACACTATTTAGATTATATATATAAATTCTGATATCATATTAAATAATACCTCACGCCGAGCTTTTTTTTCAGCTTTATCTTCAAGTTTTCTTAGTTTCTTAGCTCCAATTTTACCTTCAGGCTGTACAATACTATCAAAAATGTCATTCTCTGCATCTTCATCATCATCATCATTGTCATCTTAATTTGTTATGAAATAAAAATCTCTTTATAAATCACTAATTCACTCATTTATTTATTAGTTAATTGTATCTAAAATTTAATTAATTATATTTCAAAAGTATATTCAGATTACAATTCAACTAGTAAACAGAATATATAATGAAACCATTTATATTTCTAGCCACCATTCTATTCCTTCTGCGAATTCTTGGGACATTTTCATCTCTAGCTATAGGCTGACGGGTTTTTTTCTCTACTGCGTATTAAAGCATATTTTTTAAAAATAACAATAGCATAAATAATAATTATTATTGTTAAAAATATAAAGCTCCATATATATAGTTAGATATAGTTATATTGTGAATTTGTAATATATATAAATTTATACACAGAAATTAATAGTTTAATTATTGATTGCATTCGCAATGTCTTGCGCTTGTAACAATAATATAACATTATTACTAAAACATACTAATAATGATTTACCTACATATCACTATGAATTACTTACATGATATATACTAATACTATATATATTGTAAATATAACATCAATTCAGAATATATATATATATATATATATATATATATTATATATAATATAAGAACAAGTCAGTTATAACTTGGTCCATTTATAGCGCGTATTTATCATGCTCGAAATTACGATAATAGCCATTTTTTAGAATATTTATTATAAAGTTAATGATTTAATATGATATAATTATTATATGAATAAATTATAATAGAAACTTATAATATATGATTCGATATAGTATATAAACAATGTGTTAGTTTTATAAAAAATAATATCGCGATGTTTAAATATAAACCTTTTACAGTTGGCTTTTTGTACCTTGAAGAAATAAATAAACAAATTACAAGTATTAAAGCTACAACACTTAACAATATTACCAAATCCATTTTAAAGAATTAAACTATATAAAATATATAAAGTAGTAGAAATATGTATATGTAAACAATTGTTTGAAATTGTAAATATAGTTCACGAGTAGTTTATTTTCACCACCTATAGTCTAGAAATTTCATGCAATATGAGATTAAATTTATGACAATAATTAAAATATTATATTGTAATCAACTCAAATTTATATACAAATATATTATTTCATTTTAAATCTAAACAGTTAAGATATTAAATCTATAGAGAAATATTGAAAATTATATTAAATTCTTAATACATGAATATTTATATTATAAGTGCTAGATTCTAATTACAAGTTATTATATATCAGTTTTTTTAATTGCTTTTATACTTTTATCTAAATTTGTATAAATAATTTTAAAAATGTGTTACTTATTTAAAAATTAAATTAAACTATGTGTATAAATAAAAGAGATGTTGCAATAAATATAAATATATTAAACAATGATAAATTAAAGAATAATTTATTGTTTTCACTTAATACAAATATTAGTATACCATATTATATATGGAATGTAACACATGTACATTAATATCAGGTTTCATTAGTTTTCTCAGTATCAAGGTTTACCAAAGTATTACTGGCTTCAGCCAGTTCAGATATTGTCACTCGACCTCTTTTGTTTATAAAATCTGCAACCTTGAAAATTAATATGTAAGATTAGAAATATTCATAAGATATATTTCATTTAATAAAGATCGTTATTATATAAACAATATAATAATCACATGATAGCTATTAATGTTTTTAATTCAATATAATCATTAAAACCTCTTTGTATTCCGAATGCGTAATATAAATGAATTTACCCCGGTCATCAATAACTCCGCTTAAGCGATCTTCATCAATAAGTGCAGAGATTCTGTCAATTACATCCTGTTTATTTACATATCACATTTGTAATTCAAGTAATTCAATTGTTAAATAATAAATATTAACATAATATATATTTATGTAAATATTACAAAAACGATTTCAAATTATAAATGTTTACCTGAGTCTTTATTTTGAAATTAGCAGCCAAATCCTCTAGAATTACCACTTTTTTTTCCTTTAGATAGTGTAATAGATAGTAGTTTATACATATTATAGTTAATAAATAAAAATAATTATCCATTATTATATAAAATATTTATAATTATCCATTATTAAATAAAATATCAATAATTATCCATTAATAAATAAAATAGATTATAAAAGTTGTAGAAGACAACACATTTTATTATATAATATAAAAGATGTACTAACTTTGATATAATTGATAAATTCAGTAAGTAATGATGAATTCTGCAATGTTGGTTACTATAAAGTTATATATATATAATTGTATAACATTCATTGCAGATATATATTATGATTAAATAATGATATGTCATTATTACGATGTCTTATATTGAAAATATGAAGGAGGCTAAGAGCATTGGAGTATAACATATACCATATGTTATTTATATTAATATTACTAAATATATGATCTCTAGTATAATGAATGTTAAAAATAAACATCACTAAGAAATACATTACATTCCTTACACCACAAGTTTAATATATAATTATAGTTTTGATCAAACATAAGAAATCAGATTGGGTATTTAGGTTGCTTTTGGTTGAAATTTGTTGCAAAAATTGTTTATAATTGAAAAATAGGAGTTTATATATTTATTTATTATTTTAGTTATAAAAAGAATAAAATTAGCATATTTCCCACTTAATCATTATAAACAACAGTGGAGCAAGTTTATCCAACTGTAAAAGTCTCTATGGCTTTACTTCCAGATTTACAGCAGTTGCATCCCACTGCTACTTCTCCCCTGTTGTAGGGGAGATTTCACTTGCTATACAGCAGTTTTCTCCTGTTGTAAGTATCTATTGCAGTTGTCCCATGTTATTTAGAAAGTCAATCCTGGTATTAATAAATATTAAACGAAAAATATAAGTTCCTTAACTATATCTAATTCTAGAAGTATTGTAATAACTTATAAAGTAGATTTTAAAAACATATATGCTTAAGGGTGTATATTTTTATATGCTAAATACTAAATGCTTAATACTAAATACTTAGGGTTCTAAATATTTATTTACGCATTTTTATTTTGAATGACACAGATTTTTATTTAATCTAATTTTGCAGTAATTACTAATTCTGATATCATGGCAAGGCTCACCGAAATATATGAAGTAAATATGAGTTGTATTTTTATAATTATAATTATATAATTAATTTATTTTTAAAACTTCAGAAAATGCATTGGAAATAATAAATATTAAAGATGCTATAAATAATGTGAGTAAATATATAAATCGGAATGAGAATTAGGAGATCTAGAGAAATAGCATTTATAATAAAAAAGAATATTACAATTTTGTTAGTTTCATTTATCATAATATATATGTATATAACTATTATATGTATATAAATCAAGTTATACAATATATTTTATATACAGAAATATTTTAATATATTTCTTAAAAGAATTCAATACAATATTAATGAAATGACAAAGTTATTTTTTGTTATCTTTATCAGGCATAGGGAAGATAAATGGAATTTATAATTAAACTAATAAATAAAACTCAGAAGGAAAGCAAAATAATACAAATCAAAGATACAAATAATATTATACATACTAATCACATAATATTATACATGATCACATTAAATAAACACTTTATTATAAATCATAAACGATTAATTCTCATTTCGATAGTCAAATAAAGATGAAATAACAAATATAAGCAAAGAAAATAAATCTAAAATATTGTACGACATAGAAAACTTTAAAATGCTTATAATAATAAAAGTATCATGTCCCTATATATAACTACCTTTAACTCAAATCAACTTTAAAAAATGGAATATTTCCTACAAATCTAAAAAAAGTATCAATAAGACCGATATATATAAAAAAGAAAATAGGGTATTGATAAATCAAATCACAGACCTATATCAATTAAACACTATACTATTATAAACAGTATCAAGTTAAATAATGAATATCAGTTTTTTAAAATTTGAAAATTATTTATAATATAAATAATTAATAAGTTTAATATTTGATATACCATGTAGATATTTCATAAGAGTAACACAAATGATGAAACTGAAGATTTAATACAAAGAAAAATAGTGAATTTGTAAATATTAAATATAGTTTGATATCTAATCATTAGATTCTCATCTCATTACAAAAATAAGTTGTAACTATAGGAAGAAAGCGTATATGAATTATTTAAAAAGTAAGCTGAATCGTTGCTAAATATTCACTTACATTGGTTTTTGAACAATCATTAACGATATCATTATTTGAATATATACTAGAGGTTTATAGACGTCTTATGGTTCAGTGGTAAATAAAGTTACAGGTTCATGATGTACAAAATAATAAAGATAAGATCAACATTTATAATAATTTTATTATAAAATTCTATTTTATATTTAATATATATATACATCTACTATATTGATATATAATAATTTGTAAATACTAAATTTGTAAATACTAAATTTGTAAATACTAAATTATTATATATCAATATAGTAGATGTATATATATATTAAATATAAAATAGAATTTTATAATAAAATTATTATAAATGTTGATCTTATCTTTATTATTTTGTACATCATGAACCTGTAACTTTATTTACCACTGAACCATAAGACGTCTATAAACCTCTAGTATATATTCAAATAATGATATCGTTAATAATTGTTAAATATAGTTTGATATCTAATCACTAGATTCTCATCTCATTACTAAAATAAGTTGTAACTATAGGAAGAAAGCGTATATGAATTATTTAAAAGCTGAATTGTTGCTAAATAATCAGTTCGGATGACAATATCTAGTTTTGAAAAATTCTTCTAAAGAAGAATCTTCAATGATTCCAGATATGAATCAATGATCGTCAAATAATATTGATCACTTACGGATCTAGTGATAGTATTACTAACTGGGGATTGCATGATTATTATTTGTAATTCTTATAGATGCACCCCTATAGCAGATAATATTAGATAGTAACTATAAAATATAGGTAGAAAATATAAACTGTAACTGATAACAACAATTTTGAGAAAACTCTGAGAATGACTAAATACCAACACAAAATGAAAAAAAATATTACAGATACGGAAACACCAAAAATAAATGGGAGTGTAGAATTGTACTGAATGAACTACTTGAATTTTAAAAATTGCTAGATCATTCTTTGAGGAATACTCTCATAAATATGAAAATATGATAACTTACATAGATATTCATATGGGTAGGATACAATGGACTCAAAATTTACAGAATTTAGCAGGAAGAAGTAAAAACACAAAATAAATATAGAAATAGAAAATGACAAAAATCAAGATATTTTTCAATTGTCTCAATCTATACAATCATAATATACATAGAAGTATGTAACATCATGAGTGAATAACAGAATATATCCTAGAATTACTAATACGGTGAAAGAATTAAAAAAATAATAGGGTAAAGTTCCTTCGAAGGGAAGACAAAAGAGAAATTTATTTTATAACTACTCTAGTTACTTACGGCAGTAGGAATACAATTTGACGAGTAAATAAAATTGTCCTAAAAATTGCATACATCAATTAATAAAAACTTGTAATATAAAATGAATATTAAAAAGTTAATTCAAAGAAATAATGGAGTTAGAATCCAAGATCGAAGAAATATAATTATTATTACAAATAATAATTTAAAGATGTCTGAATTGATCTACACAAATAACTTAGCACCCTTTATGGGGAATTCAAATCCTGCACAAGGGAAGATACCGGGAAAGTAGGTCACAGCAGTCATTATCAAGAAAATGATGTCCCTACTCTAGGTTCTACACAAACACTACCTCCGGTATTTGACTGGAGATTAATCATGTCATACTCAGAGAAATCCGTTTGATAGATGGGTGTTGAAAATAACATATTTGAGGGTTGGTAGACTATTCCCTATGTAGAATAACCATTAGAAAGTATGGCAAGAATTCCAAGGGATGGGCAGAGGTCAGGCAATCGTCAGTTTTCCTATGTACATATTAATTGCAACTTTCTAAAGTGTTCACCTGGGAAACTCGGATATCAAAGCTGTTGTCAAAATGCAGACCATATGTTATATATTTGTGGGGAATGTCACTTCCTCGACTGATATATCATCAATTGTTAATTATGATATTAAAGTATATAATATCTGAATGTTCTTAATAAAAATGCATATTAGAATGTGTTGTACAATGAAATACAATGAAATACACATTGTTTGCATTCAGATTACATTTTATTATATACGCTTGTTGAAGGTGACACAATATGACAAATTAGAACATTTATAATTCCAATAATTTAATATATTATGAATTAATCAAATTAAAAGAAGATTGGCAGCAACCAAGGAAGATTATTTGTATTTATAATGAAGCTCTGATTAAATTCAAAGAATATGAATTAAACATGGAGGTGATGTTTATCTGTGTCAATCATATATATATATATATATATATATATATATATATATATATACATATATATGTATATATGATTGTGATACATATATTAACTTCTTTAAACCTTATTTCAATGTTATTTTCTACCAATAACATTTAATTATATATATATATATACACATATATATATATATATATAATTAAATGTTGTTGGTAGAAAATAACATTGAAATAAGGTTTAAAGTAGCTTGTATATGTATCAAGCTCCAATATTAGAGTTTTCAATTAAGACTCTAGACCCGAATAGAAATGTATATTATTCTTTATAAAAACATACAGAATAACTAAGGAAGATTATTTGTATTTATAATGAAGCTTTGATTAAATTCAAAGAATATGAATTAAACATGGAGGTGATGTTTATCTGTGTCACAATCATATATATATATATATATATATATATATATATATATATATATATATACATATATATATATATGTACATATATATATATATATATATATATATATATATATATATATATACATATATATATATATGTACACACATATATATATATATATATATATGTACATATATATGTATATATAATTGTGATACAGATATTAACTTCTTTAAACCTTATTTCAATGTTATTTTCTACCAACAACATTTAATTATATATATATATATATATGTATATATATATATAATTAAATGTTGTTGGTAGAAAATAATATTGAAATAAGGTTTAAAGTAGCTTGTATATGTATCAAGCTCCAATAATGAAGTTTTCAAAAAAGACTCTAGACCCGAATAGAAATGTATATTATTCTTTATAAAAACATAAAGAATAACTAAGGAAGATTATTTGTATTTATAATGAAGCTTTGATTAAATTCAAAGAATATGAATTAAACATGGAGGTGATGTTTATCTGTGTCACAATCATATATATATATATATATATATACATATATATATATATATATATATGTATATATGATTGTGATACATATACAAGCTTCTTTAACCATTATTTCAATGTTATTTTCTACCAAAAACATTTAATTATATATATATACAAATATATATATATAATTAAATGTTGTTGGTAGAAAATAACATTGAAATAAGGTTTAAAGAAGTTTGTATGTGTATCAAGATCCAACTAAAAGCACTTATTGGAGGGTCTGTTTAATCATTATGTAAATGCTTATCTATAATTACAAAAGATATACTTATTCAAATTATAGAGAGAGAAGAGTTGCAGTTTGTGTAAGAGAAAAATTGTTATATATCAGTATATATCAACGCTAGGAAAGGATCGAGTTACAGAAATAAAGCAGTGGCTCTATTCAAGGAATTCTTATTCCTGTAGTTATTTTCAAGAAAACAATGTCCATATTCAGACCTCTACCCAAACAAAACACCAACATTCACTCTGAAACTAACAGCATCTCAGCTGATTAATCTTTTTAACAATTCAGAGAATTAGGAGCGGTGGATAGAGGAGTATTTGAAAATTGGATATCCTATTTGGGGGTTGTTATGATAAAGGATCATCATTTCAGCATCAAAAGGATTTTTATTTAATTCACTAAATTGATCAATTCATCAATTATTGCATAATATAATTATTAGACATTTTGATATTACAACAGGAACAAGATTAAACGGCAAAAACAGATAATAGTTATAATGGGGAACATTTCTATTTTTACGGTGTGCGTGTGTATGTTCATACATATATGTTCAATTACAAAAAACCTATTAAAAACCTTGTTATATTTATGGAGTATAATAAATATCTAAATAATAAAAATGAGTAATCTATGTTTTATCAAAATACTCATTTTCTCACCTACTGTTCTTATATATATGTTCTTATGTAAGAGAGTATTCACTATTGGAGATTATACAGTTATTTTGTTTTTAAAAACTAATAAGTGTTTTGATATAACTTGTTTTGATATAATTACCTTCGTTTAAATAATTATTACAAATAATTTTGCATAAAATCAATAGAAATTATGTACACAAAAAAAAACTAAAATTAGCCAATTATACAATCAAAGATATTGGTATAATAACTGAATATGTTATTACCCATTGTATGCTTTCCTATATTTACAATGTAAATGACATCTGTGGTTTACCCTTAAGATGAGAATAAAAGCTAATTTATTGTAATTTACAAGATTCTGAAGAAATATCCGCAATGTACAGCATTTTCTTAACAGCATTTTCTTTTAAGCAAACAAAAAAGGAGAAAAGCGATACAAGTATACATGAAAGTTTGTATCATGCCAGCTTACGGCATACCTTGAAATATACTTCATAGCTGACCTGAGGATAGACAACGGATAGAAGACCTAGAGGAAAGAAATAATGCGAGATGAAGTATCAATTCGTTAATACTCGATAACTTGGAACATTAAAATATACGACCCACAAATGTAAAACAGTTTGATTTAAAAAATGGACTGTGTGAAAAAGATATAGTTTATATAGATATGGATATACATAATATTGCATTGTCTAATATTGATAATATTGCCTCCTAAATTTGAGTTGCAAAATATCCAGGAAGAGTTTCAACCAGAAATTCAACCTCAACCTTCTAATTATTCATTAGATCTGGTGAAAAGATCTATAAAAAGGGTGTTAGCTTTATGTACAGCATAACTTCGCTGGCTAAACAAAAATCTAATCTAATAACCTTAATATCACAGAGATATGCTATGCAGAAAAGAACAGGAAACTTACAAAATAGAGTAGATCAGATGAATGCTGAAAACCGAGTTGGTCTTCTCACGTTGTCCAACTTGGTCAGGGTTCTTGTTAAGAAATCATCGATAATTTATCTGCCGGCCAAAAGTACTACAATTACCCGACATGAAATCGTAATTATTCTGATTGAAATGATAAACATCTTCAAATTGTGTTTGGCAGCTTATCTAAACTAGATAGAATTTCAGAAACAAGTTTATCACATGTCTATACATTGATTTAATGGAAGGAAACCTAATTAAAAGAACGAATAAAAAGATAAAATCACCAGCTCAGAAATTTAAAAAAAAATTCAAATCCAGCATTATTGTCTATATTGTCTATAAAAATGCATATTGCTATTAGCCGAGGTGTATATCCGGGAACAATAGTTGTTACAGCAGATTGCACAAGGAAAACACTGCAGTCAAAGCTCATTAGTAGTGGAGGATTCCCTCTTAACGGAATATCTACACAACGAGGTGGCAATACAACCAATGATTATTGAGATATTTCAAATAGCATATTAACGTAGAATTGTGTACCTTGGTTAGAATTGGTATATGCTACCTTCTAAAATATGACAATAAAGGATTAGATAAATCGACATCTTGATTTAAAATGACCAAGAAAATGACGAAATCAAAAAACATGGTATACATAAATGTAGCGACATGACATAAATGAAAACTACCTTTTTTGGTATTTTTTACTACATACACAAAACGAATCTTTGAAAGATCATATGCAAACTTCCACCATCTTCGTAACAACTTTCCTTTTCAGATTATGATCAGAAGATGAGTTCACCTCTTCGCTACAATATTATGAAGTGACTCATTGGGACACAAAGAATGGCAACGTAAAAATGGATCTGGGGAAGATATAAAATTAGGCAGAATTTCACATGATGATGGAAGATTGTTCTCATTTTTTAATTTATTACTACGAATGGACCAAAGAAAATACATTCATAGCATATGAATATAATAGGTAACAAAATTCCAAATATACTGTGGTAAGTATAACATAGGTATATAAAATTTAAAAATAGTATCAACTAATATCAATTCTAATAATATATTTAATATAAAAACAATGTAATTAAATATTATAACATCAGACCAAAGAAGGCATAAGTAAAAAATTCACTATGATAAATCTCACCACCAGGTTTCCTGGTAATCTTACTTCATAGTGTTTATGCTTTATGAAGATAATAATTAAATTTATAAATTTGATCAAATACCTTGTCAATCAGTTATTTGTACTAATAGCAATTGAATCTAATCATCTACAGAAATTATAAAAAAATAAAACTTTTATTTTTATTTATAATTAATTGATATTATAAAAATAAAATACATAATCTTTCAAGCACATTTTCTCAAAAACTATTTTGATTAACCAACATTGTTATAATTTAATCATATTGTTCAATATTTTCATGAGGTTACTAATTGTATCTAGTTTGTAAATAAATGTCTATATTTTATCAATTAATATCTCATCAATTTGAACAATTTAAAAAGGTAAATATAGATTAATTATATCATTACGCATTTCTCTTTGTATATCATCACGCAATTTTGTAGTCATTTGCAAACTATACATTATTTACATTGTTTATATTTATTATATAATTATACAATGGCACCTGTCAATCAGAAGAACAAGATTACTAAGAGAGTAAATGTTAATTTCAAAGTAAGCTAATAAGATGTTGGACACTATAGCGAGAACATTCATAAATGCAGAGAAGATCAATATTTATGCAGATATTAGTACAGACTGTATCGAGGATGTTGTAACATTCCATGGTACGTGGATTGGGTACTCATTGTACTATGTAGTAGCATGTGTAATAGATTGTGTAAGTAAGTAGCATGTGTAATAGATTTTGAAATGATGTCTCTTTATCATCACAGATGTGTTGCTAACAAGAATTCCTACACTTGACACCTAGAAAACAAAAAGAGTTGAGAATGTTACCTAACACATTGTTCCCCTGGCGGCATGGAAGTTTATGCAGCTAAAAACATGTGGGGGCATTCCGCCGAGAAGAATGGTATGAGACTAAAATGTTATGCGATGGTGATAGTAAGTCTCACAAATCAGTAAATGAGATATATCCTGTATGTAAAGAGAAGATGATAAACCATGTGCAGTAGACCACTATACACCTCGACGAGTGCCTGACTTAGCAACAAGTGTTGTGAGAGTGTTGTAAGAGTGTGTGAGTGTTGTGAGAGTGTTGCCACTGGATGGATAAGCTATTGCCAGATAAAGATTGCAACCATAAACCAACTCTGCAAATACTACTCTAAATCTGTGAGATCTAATGTAGATGTTCACAATCACATAGGGTCTACTTACGAGCATTGCACCTCAACAGATGAAAAACCTGACCACGAGTGGTGTGAAAGTGTTGTTTTTATAATAAGGCTATTGCAGAAGGAGTTTCACCACTACCATCGCATAAGCTGAACATCCCAATGAGGTTTAACCGTATGTAAAAAGAGTTTATGAAAAACTAACCGTATATGCACTCAAAATGCTTGCGAGAAAAAGGGCACTCAAAATGCAAATGAGTGTTTAGATAATAGTATTTAGTGATTATGTCCCAAAGAACAATTTGTCTGCTTATCTACATTGAAATGTGCAGTAGCAAATGCTATTTCTACCTTCAACTATGGCCAAGTAGCTTATGAGGAAGTGTTCTCCCGGAAGCTTGGAGTTTATCTAAAGACAAAGCATAAAGATGAAGTCAGCAGAAAACGGATAGCTGGTACCTGAAGAGAAAAAATCTGAAAGGGTGCGGAAGATTGCGAGGAAGACTGTAAACTATAGCTCAGTTTCACAATAATGTAGATATAATAAAATAATAATAACCATACATATTAATAATTTTATATTTATTTCATAACATTTATAAATAAATCTTTAACTTTGAATTATACAAAATATTGATTTCCATTATAGAGGGGTGACAACTTTTGACCTACTTTTTAGATTGTCTTAAAATGTTCCATATTATATTCAGTATATCTAAACCTATTATTCTATCCAATATTTAACATAGTGATTGTATGAAAAATAAGTATTCTAATTATAACACAAAAATAGATTTTTCCGATTTAGAAATAATCTATATTTACAATATTATTATATAAAAATATGTAATTAATCAAATAGTGTTCATATTTGTATCTATTTGCATGTAAATGAGGTGAGCCTGCCTTTAATATAATAATTATATACACTATTTAAAATATATAATTATATTTTAATATTTAATTATTAAAAGGTATGCAAAAAAAGTTTTTTTCTTCAATATAAAAATAATGCATATTTTAGTTTTTATTTTATTAAACTAAATATTATGCTAATATTACAACCTGAATAATAAATACATTATATCAATTACAGATTTTTAATATTAATAATAAAATTATGCTATTTAAATTGAATATAATTTGTTTAATAGAACTTAAAAAAGCAATATTTTGAATTAAACCTAAAAGTTTAATTTGTATTCAATTACAGTAATTTTTCTTTCAAGGATTTAATACATATACAATTATTTTAAACAATACAATACAGTTGAATAGATTTTTTTTTACCCAATGATAATAATTCAATACTAATACTTTATTTTTAATCCTAATTTATCATTTGTATTCATATAAAAAAAGAATATATTCACTATTGACTATTCATATAAGAAAAAAACTACAAAAACAAATATAAACTAACTTCATCAAATACTTCAATGACACCTGTTTCATCAACACTAAACTGCTCTTTCATGATCAAATATTCTTCATGTTCTTTCCGCTCTTTCTCTAATCTTATTGTTTCCTCTTCTTCTTCCTAAGAAATTAAATTATTTAAATAATTAATAAATCTAATTATATGACAAAATATAAAATTATATACATATATACAAACCAATTTCAGTAAATTAGCTTCTTCCTGTTGTTTCTGTTTCTTGAGTTTTGATACTTGTTTTTGATTTTCTAATTTACGTTCTTCCCTTTCTTCCAGTTCTTTCTGAATTTTTATAATATTAACAAATATTCTATTGACACATTAATGAGTCAGAACTGTATTATTACTTTAATGTGTAATTTAAAATCTGTATACTATAAGTTAGTCAATAATATGGTTCTATAGCTGGACTAGAAATGTAGTCATATAATAATGTATAACTTTATTATATGACTACATTTCTAGTGCCGCTATAGAACCATACTATTGACTAACTGCCTTATAGTAAACATGTTTTAAATTACACAATTGTTAATATAGCTTATCAAAAATTAATTTCATTTAGTCGTATCATTTAAGTTTACTACAACCATAGTTTACTGGTTGATAGATATCACATTATATGAAAGAAAACTTTATTAAACACTATCTAGATTATATATATAAATTCTGATATAATATTAAATAATACCTCACGCCGAGCTTTTTTTTCAGCTTTATCTTCAAGTTTTCTCAGTTTCTTAGCTCCAATTTTACCTTCAGGCTGTGCAATGCTATCAAAAATGTCATTCTCTGCATCTTCATCATCATCATCATTGTCATCTTAATTTGTTATAAAATAAAAATATCTTTATAAATCACTCATTTATTTATTAGTTAATTGTATCTCAAATTTAATTAATTATATTTCAAAAGTATATTCAGATTACAATTCAACTAGTAAACAGAATGTATAATAAAACCATTTATATTTCTAGCCACCATTCTATTCCTCCTGCGAATTCTTGGGACATTTTCATCTCTAGCTATAGGCTGACGGGTTTTTTTCTCTACTGCGTATTAAAGCACATTTTTTAAAAATAACAATAGCATAAATAATAATTATTATTGTTAAAAATATAAAGCTCCATATATATAGTTAGATATAGTTATATTGTGAATTTGTAATATATATAAATTTATACAATTGATTAATACATTGATTAATACATTAATTAATAGTTTAATTATTGATTGCATTCGTAATGTCTTGCGCTTGTAACAATAATATAACATTATTACTAAAACATACTAATAATGATTTACCTACATATCACTATGAATTACTTACATGATATATATTAATACTATATATATTGTAAATATAACATCAATTCAGAATATATATATATATTCATATATATATATATATATATATATATTATATATAATATAGAAACAAGTCAGTTATAACTTGGTCCATTTATGGCGCGTATTTATCATGCTCGAAATTACGATAATAGTCATTTTTTTGAATATTTATTATAAAGTTAATGATTTAATATGATATAATTATTATATGAATAAATTATAATAGAAATTTATAATATATGATTCGATATAGTATATAAACAATGTGTTAGTTTTATAAAAAATAATATCGCGATGATTAAATATAAACCTTTTACAGTTGGCTTTTTGTACCTTGAAGAAATAAATAAACAAATTACAAGTATTAAAGCTACAACACTTAACAATATTACCAAATCCATTTTAAAGAATTAAACTATATAAAATATATAAAGTAGTAGAAATATGTATAATATGTAAACAATTGTTTGAAATTGTAAATATAGTTCACGAGTAGTTTATTTTCACCACCTATAGTCTAGAAATTTCATGCAATATGAGATTAAATTTATGACAATAATTAAAATATTATATTGTAATCAACTCAAATTTATTTACAAATATATTATTTCATTTTAAATCTAAACAGTTAAGATATTAAATCTATAGAGAAATATTGAAAATTATATTAAATTCTTAATACATGAATATTTATATTATAAGTTCTAGATTCTAATTACAAGTTATTATATATCAGTTTTTTTAATTGCTTTTATACTTTTATCTAAATTTGTATACATAATTTTAAAAATTTGTTACTTATTTAAAAATTAAATTAAACTATGTGTATAAATAAAAGAGATGTTGCAATAAATATAAATATATTAAACAATGATAAATTAAAGAATAATTTATTGTTTTCACTTAATACAAATATTAGTATACCATATTATATATGGAATGTAACACATGTACATTAATATCAGGTTTCATTAGTTTTCTCAGTATCAAGGTTTACCAAAGTATTACTGGCTTCAGCCAGTTCAGATATTGTCACTCGACCTCTTTTGTTTATAAAATCTGCAACCTTGAAAATTAATATGTAAGATTAGAATGATTCATAAGATATATTTCATTTAATAAAGATCGTTATTATATAAACAATATAATAATCACATGATAGCTATTAATGTTTTTAATTCAATATAATCATTAAAACCTCTTTGTATTCCGAATGCGTAATATAAATGAATTTACCCCGGTCATCAATAACTCCGCTTAAGCGATCTTCATCAATAAGTGCAGAGATTCTGTCAATTACATCCTGTTTATTTACATATCACATTTGTAATTCAAGTAATTCAAATGTTAAATAATAAATATTAACATAATATATATTTATGTAAATATTACAAAAACGATTTCAAATCATAAATGTTTACCTGAGTCTTTATTTTGAAATTAGCAGCCAAATCCTCTAGAATTACCACTTTTTTTTCCTTTAGATAGTGCAATAGATAGTAGTTTATACATATTATAGTTAATAAATAAAAATAATTATCCATTATTATTTAAAATATTTATAATTATCCATTATTAAATAAAATATCAATAATTATCCATTAATAAATAAAATAGATTATAAAAGTTGTAGAAGACAACACATTTTATTATATAATATAAAAGATGTACTAACTTTGATATAATTGATAAATTCAGTAAGTAATGATGAATTCTGCAATGTTGGTTACTATAAAGTTATATATATATAATTGTATAACTTTCATTGCAGATATATATTATGATTAAATAATGATATGTCATTATTACGATGTCTTATATTGAAAATATGAAGGAGGCTAAGAGCATTGGAGTATAACATATACCATATGTTATTTATATTAATATTACTAAATATATGATCTCAATATATAGTATAACGAATGTTAAAAATAAACATCACTAAGAAATACATTACATTCCTTACACCACAAGTTTAATATATAATTATAGTTTTGATCAAACATAAGAAATCAGATTGGGTATTTAGGTTGCTTTTGGTTGAAATTTGTTGCAAAAATTGTTTATAATTGAAAAATAGTAGTTTATATATTTATTTATTATTTTAGAGTAAAAGAATAAAATTAGCATATTTCCCACTTAATCATTATAAACAACAGTGGAGCAAGTTTATCCAACTGTAAAAGTCTCTATGGCTTTACTTCACAGATTTACAGCAGTTGCATCCCACTGCTACTTCTCCCCTGTTGTAGGGGAGATTTCACTTGCTATACAGCAGTTTTCTCCTGTTGTAAATATCTATTGCAGTACAGCAGCTGTCCCACGTTATTTAGAAAGTCAATCCTGGTATTAATAAATATTAAACGAAAAATATAAGTTCCTTAACTATATCTAATTTTAAAAGTATTGTAATAACTTATAAAGTAGATTTTAAAAACATATAAGGGTGTATATTTTTATATGCTTAATATAAATATTTAGGGTTCTAAATATTTATTTACGACACAGATTTTTATTTAATCTAATTTTTGCAGTAATTACTAATTCTGATATCATGGCAAGGCTCACCGAAATATATGAAGTAAATATAAGTTGTATTTTTATAATTTTAATTATAATTATATGATTAATTTATTTTTAAAACTTCAGAAAATGCATTGGAAATAGTAAATATTAAAGATGCTATAAATAATGTGAGTAAATATATAAATCGGAATGAGAATTAGAAGATCTAGAGAAATAGCATTTATAATAAAAAAGAATATTACAATTTTGTTAGTTTCATTTATCATAATATATATGTATATAAATATTATATGTATATAAATCAAGTTATACAATATATTTTATATACAGAAATATTTTAATATATTTCTTAAAAGAATTCAATAAAATATTAAAGAAATGACAAAGTTATTTTTTGTTATCTTTATCAGGCATAGGGAAGATAAATGGAATTTATAATTAAACTAATAAATAAAACTCAGAAGGAAAGCAAAATAACACAAATCAAAGATACAAATAATACTATACATACATAATATACATGATCACATTAAATAAACACTTTATTATAAATCATAAAATGATTAATTCTCATTTCGATAGTCAAATAAAGATGAAATATAAAATATAAGCAAAGAAAATAATTCCTATATATGACTACCTTTAACTCAAATTAACTTAAAAAATAGAATATTTCCTACAAATCTAAAAAAAGTATCAATAAGACCGATATATATAAAAAAGAAAATAGCGTATTGATAAATCAAATCACAGACCTATTTCAATTAAACACTATACTATTATAAACAGTATCAAGTTAAATAATGAATATCAGTTTTTTAAAATTTGAAAATTATTTATAATATAAATAATTAATAAGTTTAATATTTGATATACCATGTAGATATTTCATAAGAGTAACACAAATGATGAAACTGAAGATTTAATACAAAGAAAAATAGTGAATTTGTAAATATTAAATATAGTTTGATATCTAATCATTAGATTCTCATCTCATTACAAAAATAAGTTGTAACTATAGGAAGAAAGCGTATATGAATTATTTAAAAAGTAAGCTGAATCGTTGCTAAATATTCACTTACGTTGGTTTTTGAACAATTATTAACGATATCATTATTTGAATATATACTAGAGGTTTATAGACGTCTTATGGTTCAGTGGTAAATAAAGTTACATGTTCATGATGTACAAAATAATAAAGATAAGATCAACATTTATAATAATTTTATTATAAAATTCTATTTTATATTTAATATATATATACATCTACTATATTGATATATAATAATTTGTAAATACTAAATTTGTAAATACTAAATACTAAATTTGTAAATACTAAATACTAAATTTGTAAATACTAAATTATTATATATCAATATAGTAGATGTATATATATATTAAATATAAAATAGAATTTTATAATAAAATTATTATAAATGTTGATCTTATCTTTATTATTTTGTACATCATGAACCTGTAACTTTATTTACCACTGAACCATAAGACGTCTATAAACCTCTAGTATATATTCAAATAATGATATCGTTAATAATTGTTAAATATAGTTTGATATCTAATCACTAGATTCTCATCTCATTACTAAAATAAGTTGTAACTATAGGAAGAAAGCGTATATGAATTATTTAAAAGCTGAATTGTTACTAAATAATCAGTTCGGATGACAATATCTAGTTTTGGAAAAATTCTTCTAAAGAAGAATCTTCAATGATTCCAGATATGAATCAATGAACGTCAAATAATATTGATCGCTTACGGATCTAGTGATAGTATTACTAACTGGGGATTGCATGATTATTATTTGTAATTCTTAAAGATGCACCCCTATAGCAGATAATATAAGATAGTAACTATAAAATATAGGTAGAAAATATAAACTGTAACTGATAACAACAATTTTGAGAAAACTCTGAGAATGACTAAATACCAACACAAAATGAAAAAAAATATTACAGATACGGAAACACCAGAAATAAATGAGAGTGTAGAATTGTACTGAATGAACTACTTGAATTTTAAAAATTGCTAGATCATTCTTTGAGGAATACTCTCATAAATATGAACATATGATAACTTACATAGATATTCATATGGATAGGATACAATGGACTCAAAATTTACAGAATTTAGCAGGAAGAAGTAAAAACACAAAATAAATATAGAAATAGAAAATGACAAAAATCAAGATATTTTTCAATTGTCTCAATCTATACAATCATATATACATAGAAGTATGTAACATGATGAGTGAATAACAGAATATATCCTAGAATTACTAATACGGTGAAAGAATTTAAAAAATAATAGGGTAAAGTTCCTTCGAAAGGAAGACAAAAGAGAAATTTATTTTATAACTACTCCAGTTACCTACGGCAATAGGAATACAATTTGACGAGTAAATAAAATTGTCCTAAAAATTGCATACATCTATTAATAAAAATTGTAATATAAAATGAATATTAAAACGTTAATTCAAAGAAATAATGGAGTTAGAATCCAAGATCGAAGAATTATAATTATTATTACAAATAATAATTTAAAGATGTCTGAATTGATCTACACAAATAACTTAGCATCCTTTATGGAGAATTCAAATCCTGCACAAGGGAAGATACCGGGAAAGTAGGTCACAGCAGTCATTATCAAGAAAATGATGTCCCTACTCTAGGTTCTACACAAACACCACATCCGGTAATTGACTGGAGATTAACCATGTCATACTCAGAGAAATCCGTTTGATAGATGGGTGTTGAAAATATTGTAGCATATTTGAGGGTTGGTAGACTATTCCCTATGTAGAATAACCATTAGAAAGTAGGGCAAAAATTCCGGGGGATGGGCAGAGGTCAGGCAATCGTCAGTTTTCCTATGTACATATTAATTGCAACTTTCTAAAGTGTTCACCTGGGAAACTCGGATATCAAAGTTGTTGTCAAAATGCAGACCATATGTTATGTATTTGTGGGAAATGTCACTTCCTCGACTGATATATCATCAATTGTTAATTATGATATTAAAGTATATAATATCTGCATGTTCTTAATAAAAATGCATATTAGAATGTGTTGTACAATGAAATACAATGAAATACACATTGTTTGCATTCAGATTACATTTTATTATATACGCTTGTTGAAGGTGACACAATATGACTGATTTCTTTATATACCATTATAAAAATGTAACTGAAATTACTCCATCAGAAAATTAGAACATTTATAATTCCAATAATTTAATATATTATGAATTAATCAAATTAAAAGAAGATTGGCAGCAACCAAGGAAGATTATTTGTATTTATAATGAAGCTCTGATTAAATTCAAAGAATATGAATTAAACATGGAGGTGATGTTTATCTGTGTCAATCATATATATATATATATATATATATATATATATATATATATATATGTATATATATATGTATATGTACATATATATATATATATATACATATATATATATATATGTACATATATATATATATATATATATATATATATGTACATATATATATATATATATATATAATTAAATGTTGTTGGTAGAAAATAACATTGAAATAAGGTTTAAAGTAGCTTGTATATGTATTAAGCTCCAATAATGAAGTTTTCAATTAAGACTCTAGACCCGAATAGAAATGTATATTAATCTTTATAAAAACATACAGAACTAAGGAAGATTATTTGTATTTATAATGAAGCTTTGATTAAATTCAAAGAATATGAATTAAACATGGAGGTGATGTTTATCTGTGTCAATCATATATATATATATATATATATATATATATATATATATATATATATATATATATATATATGTATATGTACATATATATATATATATATATATATATATGTACATATATATATATATATATATATATATATATGTACATATATATATATATATATATATATATGTACATATATATGTATATATGATTGTGATACATATATTAACTTCTTTAAACCTTATTTCAATGTTATTTTCTACCAATAACATTTAATTATATATATATATAAAGTAGCTTGTATATGTATCAAGCTCCAATATTAGAGTTTTCAATTAAGACTCTAGACCCGAATAGAAATGTATATTATTCTTTATAAAAACATAAAGAATAACTAAGGAAGATTATTTGTATTTATAATGAAGCTTTGATTAAATTCAAAGAATATGAATTAAACATGGAGGTGATGTTTATCTGTGTCACAATCATATATATATATATATATATATATATATATGTGTACATATATATATATATATATATATATATATATATATATCTATATATATATATATATATATATATATATATATGTACACATATATACATATATATATATATATACATATATATATATAAAATATATATATATATATATATATATATATATATATATATATATGTATATATAATTGTGGTACAGATATTAACTTCTTTAAACCTTATTTCAATGTTATTTTCTACCAACAACATTTAATTATATATATATATATATATATATATATATACATATATATATATATATAATTAAATGTTGTTGGTAGAAAATAACATTGAAATAAGGTTTAAAGTAGCTTGTAAATGTATCAAGCTCCAATATTAGAGTTTTCAATTAAGACTCTAGACCCGAATAGAAATGTATATTATTCTTTATAAAAACATACAGAACTAAGGAAGATTATTTGTATTTATAATGAAGCTTTGATTAAATTCAAAGAATATGAATTAAACATGGAGGTGATGTTTATCTGTGTCACAATCATATATATATATATATATATATATATATATGATTGTGATACATATACAAGCTTCTTTAACCCTTATTTCAATGTTATTTTCTACCAACATTTAATTATATATATACAAATATATACAAATATATATATATAATTAAATGTTGTTGGTAGAAAATAACATTGAAATAAGGTTTAAAGAAGTTTGTATGTGTATCAAGATCCAACTAAAAGCACTTATTGGAGGGTCTGTTTAATCATTATGTAAATGCTTATCTATAATTACAAAAGATATACTTATTCAAATTATAGAGAGAGAGAAGAGTTGCAGTTTGTGTTTAAGAGAAAAATTGTTATATATCAGTATATATCAACGCTAGGAAAGGATCGACTTACAGAAATAAAGCAGTGGCTCTATTCAAGGAATTCTTATTCCTGTAGTTATTTTCAAGAAAACAATGTCCATATTCAGACCTCTACCCAAACAAAACACCAACATTCACTCTGAAACTAACAGCATCTCAGCTGATTAATCTTTTTAACAATTCAGAGAATTAGGAGCGGTGGATAGAGGAGTATTTGAAAATAGGATATCCTATTTGGGGGTTGTTATGATAAAGGATCATCATTTCAGCATCAAAAGGATTTTTATTTAATTCACTAAATTGATCAATTCATCAATTATTGCATAATATAATTATTAGACATTTTGATATTACAACAGGACCAATATTAAACGGCAAAAGCAGATAATAGTTATGATGGGGAACATTTCTATTTTTACGGTGTGCGTGTGTGTGTGTGTGTGTGCGTGTGTGTGTGTGTGTGTATGTTCATACATATATGTTCAATTACAAAAAACCTATTAAAAACCTTGTTATATTTATGCAGTATAATAAATATCTAAATAATAAAAATGAGTAATCTATGTTTTATCAAAATACTCATTTTCTCACCTACTGTTCTTATGTAAGAGAGTATTCACTATTGGAGAGTATACAGTCATTTTGTAAAAACTAATAACTTGTTTTGATATAATTACCTTCGTTTAAATAATTATTACAAATAATTTTGCATAAAATCAATAGAAATTATGTACACAAAGATATTGGTATAATATCTGAATATGTTATTACCCATTGTATGCTTTCCTATATTTACAATGTAAATGACATCTGTGGTTTACCCTTAAGATGAGAATAAAAGCTAATTTATTGTAATTTACAAGATTCTGAAGAAATATCCGCAATGTACAGGATTTTCTTTTAAGCATTTTCTTTTAAGCAAACAAAAAAGGAGAAAAGCGATACAAGTATACATGGAAGTTTGTATCATGCCAGCTTACGGCATACCTTGAAATATACTTCATAGCTGACCTGAGGATAGACAACGGATAGAAGACCTAGAGGAAAGAAATAATGCGAGATGAAGTATCAATTCGTTAATTCTCGATAACTTGGAACATTAAAATATACGACCCACAAATGTAAAACAGTTTGATTTAAAAAATGGACTGTGTGAAAAAGATATAGTTTATATAGATATGGATATACATAATATTGCATTGTCTAATATTGATAATATTGTCTCCTAAATTTGAGTTGCAAAATATCCAGGAAGAGTTTCAACCAGAAATTCAACCTCAACCTTCTAATTATTCATTAGATCTGGTGAAAAGATCTATAAAAAGGGTGATATGCTATGCTATCACAGAGATATGCTATGCAGAAAAGAACAGGAAACTTACAAAATATAGTAGATCAGATGAATGCTGAAAACCGAGTTGGGCTTCTCATGTTGTCCAACTTGGTCAGGGTTCTTGTTAAGAAATCATCGATAATTTATCTGCCGGCCAAAAGTACTACAATTACCCGACATAAAATCGTAATTATTCTGATTGAAATGATAAACATCTTCAAATTGTGTTTGGCAGCTTATCTAAACTAGATAGAATTTTCCAGAAACAAGTTTATCACATGTCTATACATTGATTTAATGAAAGGAAACTCAATTAAAAGAACAAATCGAAAGATAAGATATATCAGCTCAGAAATTCAAAAAAAAAAATTAAAATCCAGCATTATTGTCTATAAAAATGCATATTGCTATTAGTCGAGGTGTATATCTGGGAATAACAGTTGTTACAGCGGATTGCCCAAGGAAAACACTGCAGTCAAAGCTCATTAGTAGTGGAGGATTCCCTATTAACGGAATATCTGCGCAACGAGGTGGCAATACAACCAATGACTATTGAGATATTTCAAATAGCATATTAACGTAGAATTGTGTACCTTGTTTAGAATTGGTATATGCTACCTTCTAAAATATGACAATAAAGGATTTGATAAATCAACATCTTGATTTAAAATGACTAAGAAAATGACGAAATCAAAATACACTATATACATAAATGTAGCGGCATGAGATAAATGAAAACTACCTTTTTTGGTATTTTTTACTACATAACGAATCTTTGAAAGATCATATGCAAACTTCCACCATCTTCGTAACAACTTTCTTTTTCAGATTGTGATCAGAAGATGAGTTCACCTCTTCGCTACAATATTATGAAGTGACTCATTGGGACACAAAGAATGGCAACGTAAAAATGGATCTGGGGAAGATAGAAAATTAGGCAGAATTTCACATGATGATGGAAGATTGTTCTCATTTTTTAATTTATTACTACGAATGGACCAAAGAAAATACATTCATAGCATATGAATATAATAAGTAACAAAATTCCAAATATAAAGTGGTAAGTATAACATAGGTATATAAAATTTAAAAATAGTATCAACTAATATCAATTCTAATAATATATTTAATATAAAAACAATGTAATTAAATATTATAACATCAGACCAAAGAGGGCATAAGTAAAAAATTCACTATGATAAATCTCACCACCAGGTTTCCTGGTAATCTTACTTCATAGTGTTTATGCTTTATGAAGATAATAATTAAATTTATAAATTTGATCAAATACCTTGTCAAACGGTTATTTGTACTAATAGCAATTGAATCTAATCATCTACAGAAATTATAAAAAAATAAAACTTTTATTTTTATTTATAATTAATTGATATTATAAAAATAAAATACATAAACTTTCAAGCACATTTTCTCAAACACTATTTTGATTAACCAACATTATTATAATTGAATCATATTGTTCAATATTTTCATGAGGTTACTAATTGTATCTAGTTTGTAAAAAAATGTCTATATTTCAACACATTAATATCTCATCAATTTGAACAATTTAAAAAGGTAAATATAGATTAATTATTTCATTATGCATTTCTCTTTGTATATCATCACGCAATTTTATAGTCATTTGCAAACTATACATTATTTACATTGTTTATATTTATTATATAATTATACAATGGCACCTGTCAATCAGAAGAACAAGATTACTAAGTGAGTAAATGTTAATTTCAAAGTAAGCTAATGAGGTGTTGGACACTATAGCGAGAACATTCATAAATGCAGAGAAGATCAATATTTATGCAGATATTAGTACAGACTGTATCGAGGATGTTGTAACATTCCATGGTACGTGGATGGGGTACTCATTGTACTATGTAGTAGCATGTGTAATAGATTGTGTAAGTAAGTAGCATGTGTAATATATTTTGAAATGATGTCTCTTTATCATCACAGATGTGTTGCTAACAAGAATTCCTACACTTGGCACCTAGAAAACAAAAAGAGTTGAGAATGTTACCTAACATACTTGTTCCCCTGACAGCATGGAAGTTTATGCAGCTAAAAACATGTAAGGCCATTCCGTCGAGAAGAATGGTATGAGATATTCTAAAATGCTCTGCGATGGTGATAGTAAGTCTCACAAATCAGTAAATGAGATATATCCTGTATGTAAAGAGAAGATGATAAACCATATGAGTAAGACCTCTATACACCTCGACGAGTGCCTGACTTAGCAACAATTGTTGTGAGAGTGTTGTGAGAGTGTTGCCAGTGGATGGATAGGCTATGGCCAGATAAAGATTGCAACCATAAACCAATTCTGCAAATACTACTCTAAATCTGTGAGATATAATGTAGATGTTCACAATCACATAGGGTCTACTTACGAGCATTGCACCTCAACAGATGAAAAACCTGACCACGAGTGGTGTGAAAGTGGTGTTTTTATAATAAGGCTATTGCAGAAGGAGTTTCACCACTACCATCGCATAAGCTGAACACCCCAATGAGGTTGAACCGTATGTAAAAAGAGTTTATGAAAAACTAACCGCATATGCACTCAAAATGCTTGCGAGAAAAAGGGCACTCAAAATGCAAATGAGTGTTTAGATAATAGTATTTAGTGATTATGTCCCAAAGAACAATTTGTCTGCTTATCTACATTGAAATGTGCAGTAGCAAATGCTATTTCTACCTTCAACTATGGCCAAGTAGCTTATGAGGAACTGTTCTCCCGGAAGCTTGGAGTTTATCTAAAGACAAAGCATAAAGATGAAGTCAGCAGAAAACGGATAGCTGGTACCTGAAGAGAAAAAATCTGAAAGGGTGCGGAAGATTGCGAGGAAGACTGTAGACTATAGCTCAGTTTCACAATAATGTAGATATAATAAAATAATAATAACCATACATATTAATAATTTTGTATTTATTCCATAACATTTATAAATAAATCTTTAGCTTTGAATTATACAGAATATTGATTTCCATTATAGAGGGGTGACAACTTTTGACCTACTTTTTAGATTATCTTAAAATGTTCCATATTCTATTTAGTACATTTAAACCTATTATTCTATCCAATATTTAATATAGTGATTGTATGAAAAATAAGTATTCTAATTATAACATAAAAATAGATTTTTCCGATTTAGAAATAATCTATATTTACAATATTATTAATCAAATAGTGTTCATATTTGTATCTATTTGCATGTAAATGAGGTGAGCCTGCCTTTAATATAATAATTATATACA
Source organism: Osedax frankpressi (assembly GCA_964035775.1). Classification (NCBI taxonomy): domain Eukaryota; kingdom Metazoa; phylum Annelida; class Polychaeta; order Sabellida; family Siboglinidae; genus Osedax; species Osedax frankpressi. The sequence continues at coordinate 6,586,315 of OZ038317.1, read as the reverse complement.
CTACAAAAAAAGTTTTTTTCTTCAACATAAAAATAATGCATATTTTAGTTTTTATTTTATTAAACTAAATATTATGCTAATATTACAACCAGAATAATAAATACATTATATCAATTACAGATTTTTAATATTAATAATAAAATTATGAATATAATTATTATATTGAATATAATTTGTTTAATACAACTTAAAAAAGCAATATTTTGAATTAAACCTAAAAGTTTAATTTGTATTCAATTACGGTAATCTTTCTTTCAATGATTTAATACATATACAATTATTTTTTTAAACAATACAATACAGTTGAATAGATTTTTTTTTACCCAATGATAATAATTCAATACTAATACTTTATTTTTAATCCTAATTTATCATTTGTATTCATATAAAAAAAGAATATGTTCACTGTTGACTATTCATATAATAAAAAAACTACAAAAACAAATATAAACTAACTTCATCAAATACTTCAATGACACCTGTTTCATCAACACTAAACTGCTCTTTCAAGATCAAATATTCTTCATGTTCTTTCCGCTCTTTCTCTAATCTTATTGTTTCCTCTTCTTCTTCCTAAGAAATTAAATTATTTAAATAATTAATAAATCTAATTATATGACAAAATATTAAATTATATACATATATACAAACCAATTTCAGTAAATTAGCTTCTTCCTGTTGTTTCTGTTTCTTGAGTTTTGAAACTTGTTTTTGATTTTCTAATTTACGTTCTTCCCTTTCTTCCAATTCTTTCTGAATTTTTATAATATTAACAAATATTCTATTGACAAATTAATGAGTCAGAACTGTATTATTACTTTAATGTGTAATTTAAAATCTGTTTACTATAAGTTATTCAATAATATGGTTCTATAGCAGGACTAGAAATGTAGTCATACAATAATGTATAACTTTATTATATGACTACATTTCTAGTGCCGCTATAGAACCATACTATTGACTAACTGCCTTATAGTAAACATGTTTTAAATTACACAATTGTTAATATAGCTTTATTAATAGAAAATTAATTTTATTTAGTCGTTACATTTAAGTTTACTACAACAATAGTTTACTGGTTGATAGATATCACATTATATGAAAGAAAACTTTATTAAACACTATCTAGATTATATATATAAATTCTGATATAATATTAAATAATACCTCACGCCGAGCTTTTTTTTCAGCTTTATCTTCAAGTTTTCTCAGTTTCTTAGCTCCAATTTTACCTTCAGGCTGTGCAATGCTATCAAAAATGTCATTCTCTGCATCTTCATCATCATCATCATTGTCATCTTAATTTGTTATAAAATAAAAATATCTTTATAAATCACTCATTTATTTATTAGTTAATTGTATCTCAAATTTAATCTGAATATACTTTTGAAAATTTCAAAAGTATATTCAGATTACAATTCAACTAGTAAACAGAATATATAATAAAACCATTTATATTTCTAGCCACCATTCTATTCCTCCTGCGAATTCTTGGGACATTTTCATCTCTAGCTATAGGCTGACGGGTTTTTTTCTCTACTGCGTATTAAAGCACATTTTTTAAAAATAACAATAGCATAAATAATAATTATTATTGTTAAAAATATAAAGCTCCATATATATAGTTAGATATAGTTATATTGTGAATTTGTAATATATATAAATTTATACACAGAAATTAATAGTTTAATTATTGATTGCATTCGCAATGTCTTGCGCTTGTAACAATAATATAACATTATTACTAAAACATACTAATAATGATTTACCTACATATCACTATGAATTACTTACATGATATATACTAATACTATATATATTGTAAATATAACATCAATTCAGAATATATATATATATATTTATATATATATATATTATATATAATATAGGAACAAGTCAGTTATAACTTGGTCCATTTAAGGCGCGTATTTATCATACTCGAAATTACGATAATAGCCATTTTTTTGAATATTTATTATAAAGTTAATGATTTAATATGATATAATTATTATATGAATAAATTATAATAGAAACTTATAATATATCATTCGATATAGTATATAAACAATGTGTTAGTTTTATAAAAAATAATATCGCGATGTTTAAATATAAACCTTTTACAGTTGGCTTTTTGTACCTTGAAGAAATAAATAAACAAATTTCAAGTATTAAAGCTACAACACTTAACAATATTACCAAATCCATTTTAAAGAATTAAACTATATAAAATATATAAAGTAGTAGAAATATGTATAATATGTAAACAATTGTTTGAAATTGTAAATATAGTTCACGAGTAGTTTATTTTCACCACCTATAGTCTAGAAATTTCATGCAATATGAGATTAAATTTATGACAATAATTAAAATATTATATTGTAATCAACTCAAATTTATATACAAATATATTATTTCATTTTAAATCTAAACAGTTAAGATATTAAATCTATAGAGAAATATTGAAAATTATATTAAATTCTTAATACATGAATATTTATATTATAAGTGCTAGATTCTAATTACAAGTTATTATATATCAGTTTTTTTAATTGCTTTTATACTTTTATCTAAATTTGTATAAATAATTTTAAAAATTTGTTACTTATTTAAAAATTAAATTAAACTATGTGTATAAATAAAAGAGATGTTGCAATAAATATAAATATATTAAACAATGATAAATTAAAGAATAATTTATTGTTTTCACTTAATACAAATATTAGTATACCATATTATATATGGAATATAACACATGTACATTAATATCAGGTTTCATTAGTTTTCTCAGTATCAAGGTTTACCAAAGTATTACTGGCTTCAGCCAGTTCAGATATTGTCACTCGACCTCTTTTGTTTATAAAATCTGCAACCTTGAAAATTGATATGTAAGATTAGAATGATTCATAAGATATATTTCATTTAATAAAGATCGTTATTATATAAACAATATAATAATCACATGATAGCTATTAATGTTTTTAATTCAATATAATCATTAAAACCTCTTTGTATTCCGAATGCGTAATATAAATGAATTTACCCCGGTCATCAATAACTCCGCTTAAGCGATCTTCATCAATAAGTGCAGAGATTCTGTCAATTACATCCTGTTTATTTACATATCACATTTGTAATTCAAGTAATTCAATTGTTAAATAATAAATATTAACATAATATATATTTATGTAAATATTACAGAAACGATTTCGAATCATAAATGTTTACCTGAGTCTTTATTTTGAAATTAGCAGCCAAATCCTCTAGAATTACCACTTTTTTTTCCTTTAGATAGTGTAATAGATAATAGTTTATACATATTATAGTTAATAAATAAAAATAATTATCCATTATTATATAAAATATTTATAATTATCCATTATTAAATAAAATATCAATAATTATCCATTAATAAATAAAATAGATTATAAAAGTTGTAGAAGACAACACATTTTATTATATAATATAAAAGATGTACTAACTTTGATATAATTGATAAATTCAGTAAGTAATGATGAATTCTGCAATGTTGGTTACTATAAAGTTATATATATATAATTGTATAACATTCATTGCAGATATATATTATGATTAAATAATGATATGTCATTATTACGATAATGTCTTATATTGAAAATATGAAGGAGGCTAAGAGCATTGGAGTATAACATATACCATATGTTATTTATATTAATATTACTAAATATATGATCTCTAGTATAACGAATGTTAAAAATAAACATCACTAAGAAATACATTACATTCCTTACACCACAAGTTTAATATATAATTATAGTTTTGATCAAACATAAGAAATCAGATTGGGTATTTAGGTTGCTTTTGGTTGAAATTTGTTGCAAAAATTGTTTATAATTGAAAAATAGGAGTTTATATATTTATTTATATTTTTAGTTATAAAAAGAATAGAATTAGCATATTTCCCACTTAATCATTATAAACAACAGTGGAGCAAGTTTATCCAACTGTAAAAGTCTCTATGGCTTTACTTCCAGATTTACAGCAGTTGCATCCCACTGCTACTTCTCCCCTGTTGTAGGGGAGATTTCACTTGCTATACAGCAGTTTTCTCCTGTTGTAAGTATCTATTGCAGTTGTCCCATGTTATTTAGAAAGTCAATCCTGGTATTAATAAATATTAAACGAAAAATATAAGTTCCTTAACTATATCTAATTCCAGAAGTATTGTAATAACTTATAAAGTAGATTTTAAAAACATATATGCTTAAGGGTGTATATTTTTATATGCTAAATACTAAATGCTTAATACTAAATACTTAGGGTTCTAAATATTTATTTACGCATTTTTATTTTGAATGACACAGATTTTTATTTAATCTAATTTTGCAGTAATTACTAATTCTGATATCATGGCAAGGCTCACCGAAATATATGAAGTAAATATGAGTTGTATTTTTATAATTATAATTATATAATTAATTTATTTTTAAAACTTCAGAAAATGCATTGGAAATAATAAATATTAAAGATGCTATAAATAATGTGAGTAAATATATAAATCGGAATGAGAATTAGGAGATCTAGAGAAATAGCATTTATAATAAAAAAGAATATTACAATTTTGTTAGTTTCATTTATCATAATATATATGTAGATAAATATTATATGTATATAAATCAAGTTATACAATATATTTTATATACAGAAATATTTTAATATATTTCTTAAAAGAATTCAATAAAATATTAATGAAATGACAAAGTTATTTTTTGTTATCTTTATCAGGCATAGGGAAGATAAATGGAATTTATAATTAAACTAATAAATAAAACTCAGAAGGAAAGCAAAATAACACAAATCAAAGATACAAATAATACTATACATACTAATATACATGATCACATTAAATAAACACTTTATTATAAATCATAAACGATTAATTCTCATTTCGATAGTCAAATAAAGATGAAATAACAAATATAAGCAAAGAAAATAAATCTAAAATATTGTACGACATAGAAAACTTTAAAATGCTTATAATAATAAAAGTATCATGTCCCTATATATGACTACCTTTAACTCAAATTAACTTTAAAAAATGGAATATTTCCTACAAATCTAAAAAAAAGTATCAATAAGACCGATATACATAAAAAAGAAAATAGCGTATTGATAAATCAAATCACAGACCTATATCAATTAAACACTATACTATTATAAACAGTATCAAGTTAAATAATGAATATCAGTTTTTTAAAATTTGAAAATTATTTATAATATAAATAATTAATAAGTTTAATATTTGATATACCATGTAGATATTTCATAAGAGTAACACAAATGATGAAACTGAAGATTTAATACAAAGAAAAATAGTGAATTTGTAAATATTAAATATAGTTTGATATCTAATCATTAGATTCTCATCTCATTACAAAAATAAGTTGTAACTATAGGAAGAAAGCGTATATGAATTATTTAAAAAGTAAGCTGAATCGTTGCTAAATATTCACTTACGTTGGTTTTTGAACAATCATTAACGATATCATTATTTGAATATATACTAGAGGTTTATAGACTTCTTATGGTTCAGTGGTAAATAAAGTTACAGGTTCATGATGTACAAAATAATAAAGATAAGATCAACATTTATAATAATTTTATTATAAAATTCTATTTTATATTTAATATATATATACATCTACTATATTGATATATAATAATTTGTAAATACTAAATTTGTAAATACTAAATTTGTAAATACTAAATTTGTAAATACTAAATTTGTAAATACTAAATTATTATATATCAATATAGTAGATGTATATATATATTAAATATAAAATAGAATTTTATAATAAAATTATTATAAATGTTGATCTTATCTTTATTATTTTGTACATCATGAACCTGTAACTTTATTTACCACTGAACCATAAGACGTCTATAAACCTCTAGTATATATTCAAATAATGATATCGTTAATAATTGTTAAATATAGTTTGATATCTAATCACTAGATTCTCATCTCATTACTAAAATAAGTTGTAACTATAGGAAGAAAGCGCATATGAATTATTTAAAAGCTGAATTGTTGCTAAATAATCAGTTCGGATGACAATATCTAGTTTTGAAAAATTCTTCTAAAGAAGAATCTTCAATGATTCCAGATATGAATCAATGATCGTCAAATAATATTGATCACTTACCGATCTAGTGATAGTATTACTAACTGGGGATTGCATGATTATTATTTGCAATTCTTATAGATGCACCCCTATAGCAGATAATATAAGATAGTAACTATAAAATATAGGTAGAAAATATAAACTGTAACTGATAACAACAATTTTGAGAAAACTCTGAGAATGACTAAATACCAACACAAAATGAAAAAAAATATTACAGATACAGAAACACCAGAAATAAATGGGAGAGTAGAATTGTACTGAATGAACTACTTGAATTTTTAAAATTGCTAGATCATTCTTTGAGGAATACTCTCATAAATATGAAAATATGATAACTTACATAGATATTCATATGGGTAGGATACAATGGACTCAAAATTTACAGAATTTA
>OZ038317.1:6554757-6577257 GCA_964035775.1 Osedax frankpressi | reverse complement strand
TATAACATAGGTATATAAAATTTAAAAATAGTATCAACTAATATCAATTCTAATAATATATTTAATATAAAAACAATGTAATTAAATATTATAACATCAGACCAAAGAGGGCATAAGTAAAAAATTCACTATGATAAATCTCACCACCAGGTTTCCTGGTAATCTTACTTCATAGTGTTTATGCTTTATGAAGATAATAATTAAATTTATAAATTTGATCAAATACCTTGTCAAACGGTTATTTGTACTAATAGCAATTGAATCTAATCATCTACAGAAATTATAAAAAAATAAAACTTTTATTTTTATTTATAATTAATTGATATTATAAAAATAAAATACATAAACTTTCAAGCACATTTTCTCAAACACTATTTTGATTAACCAACATTATTATAATTGAATCATATTGTTCAATATTTTCATGAGGTTACTAATTGTATCTAGTTTGTAAAAAAATGTCTATATTTCAACACATTAATATCTCATCAATTTGAACAATTTAAAAAGGTAAATATAGATTAATTATTTCATTATGCATTTCTCTTTGTATATCATCACGCAATTTTATAGTCATTTGCAAACTATACATTATTTACATTGTTTATATTTATTATATAATTATACAATGGCACCTGTCAATCAGAAGAACAAGATTACTAAGTGAGTAAATGTTAATTTCAAAGTAAGCTAATGAGGTGTTGGACACTATAGCGAGAACATTCATAAATGCAGAGAAGATCAATATTTATGCAGATATTAGTACAGACTGTATCGAGGATGTTGTAACATTCCATGGTACGTGGATGGGGTACTCATTGTACTATGTAGTAGCATGTGTAATAGATTGTGTAAGTAAGTAGCATGTGTAATAGATTTTGAAATGATGTCTCTTTATCATCACAGATGTGTTGCTAACAAGAATTCCTACACTTGGCACCTAGAAAACAAAAAGAGTTGAGAATGTTACCTAACATACTTGTTCCCCTGACAGCATGGAAGTTTATGCAGCTAAAAACATGTAAGGCCATTCCGTCGAGAAGAATGGTATGAGATATTCTAAAATGCTCTGCGATGGTGATAGTAAGTCTCACAAATCAGTAAATGAGATATATCCTGTATGTAAAGAGAAGATGATAAACCATATGAGTAAGACCTCTATACACCTCGACGAGTGCCTGACTTAGCAACAATTGTTGTGAGAGTGTTGTGAGAGTGTTGCCAGTGGATGGATAGGCTATGGCCAGATAAAGATTGCAACCATAAACCAATTCTGCAAATACTACTCTAAATCTGTGAGATATAATGTAGATGTTCACAATCACATAGGGTCTACTTACGAGCATTGCACCTCAACAGATGAAAAACCTGACCACGAGTGGTGTGAAAGTGGTGTTTTTATAATAAGGCTATTGCAGAAGGAGTTTCACCACTACCATCGCATAAGCTGAACACCCCAATGAGGTTGAACCGTATGTAAAAAGAGTTTATGAAAAACTAACCGCATATGCACTCAAAATGCTTGCGAGAAAAAGGGCACTCAAAATGCAAATGAGTGTTTAGATAATAGTATTTAGTGATTATGTCCCAAAGAACAATTTGTCTGCTTATCTACATTGAAATGTGCAGTAGCAAATGCTATTTCTACCTTCAACTATGGCCAAGTAGCTTATGAGGAACTGTTCTCCCGGAAGCTTGGAGTTTATCTAAAGACAAAGCATAAAGATGAAGTCAGCAGAAAACGGATAGCTGGTACCTGAAGAGAAAAAATCTGAAAGGGTGCGGAAGATTGCGAGGAAGACTGTAGACTATAGCTCAGTTTCACAATAATGTAGATATAATAAAATAATAATAACCATACATATTAATAATTTTGTATTTATTCCATAACATTTATAAATAAATCTTTAGCTTTGAATTATACAGAATATTGATTTCCATTATAGAGGGGTGACAACTTTTGACCTACTTTTTAGATTATCTTAAAATGTTCCATATTCTATTTAGTACATTTAAACCTATTATTCTATCCAATATTTAATATAGTGATTGTATGAAAAATAAGTATTCTAATTATAACATAAAAATAGATTTTTCCGATTTAGAAATAATCTATATTTACAATATTATTAATCAAATAGTGTTCATATTTGTATCTATTTGCATGTAAATGAGGTGAGCCTGCCTTTAATATAATAATTATATACACTACAAAAAAAGTTTTTTTCTTCAACATAAAAATAATGCATATTTTAGTTTTTATTTTATTAAACTAAATATTATGCTAATATTACAACCAGAATAATAAATACATTATATCAATTACAGATTTTTAATATTAATAATAAAATTATGAATATAATTATTATATTGAATATAATTTGTTTAATACAACTTAAAAAAGCAATATTTTGAATTAAACCTAAAAGTTTAATTTGTATTCAATTACGGTAATCTTTCTTTCAATGATTTAATACATATACAATTATTTTTTTAAACAATACAATACAGTTGAATAGATTTTTTTTTACCCAATGATAATAATTCAATACTAATACTTTATTTTTAATCCTAATTTATCATTTGTATTCATATAAAAAAAGAATATGTTCACTGTTGACTATTCATATAATAAAAAAACTACAAAAACAAATATAAACTAACTTCATCAAATACTTCAATGACACCTGTTTCATCAACACTAAACTGCTCTTTCAAGATCAAATATTCTTCATGTTCTTTCCGCTCTTTCTCTAATCTTATTGTTTCCTCTTCTTCTTCCTAAGAAATTAAATTATTTAAATAATTAATAAATCTAATTATATGACAAAATATTAAATTATATACATATATACAAACCAATTTCAGTAAATTAGCTTCTTCCTGTTGTTTCTGTTTCTTGAGTTTTGAAACTTGTTTTTGATTTTCTAATTTACGTTCTTCCCTTTCTTCCAATTCTTTCTGAATTTTTATAATATTAACAAATATTCTATTGACAAATTAATGAGTCAGAACTGTATTATTACTTTAATGTGTAATTTAAAATCTGTTTACTATAAGTTATTCAATAATATGGTTCTATAGCAGGACTAGAAATGTAGTCATACAATAATGTATAACTTTATTATATGACTACATTTCTAGTGCCGCTATAGAACCATACTATTGACTAACTGCCTTATAGTAAACATGTTTTAAATTACACAATTGTTAATATAGCTTTATTAATAGAAAATTAATTTTATTTAGTCGTTACATTTAAGTTTACTACAACAATAGTTTACTGGTTGATAGATATCACATTATATGAAAGAAAACTTTATTAAACACTATCTAGATTATATATATAAATTCTGATATAATATTAAATAATACCTCACGCCGAGCTTTTTTTTCAGCTTTATCTTCAAGTTTTCTCAGTTTCTTAGCTCCAATTTTACCTTCAGGCTGTGCAATGCTATCAAAAATGTCATTCTCTGCATCTTCATCATCATCATCATTGTCATCTTAATTTGTTATAAAATAAAAATATCTTTATAAATCACTCATTTATTTATTAGTTAATTGTATCTCAAATTTAATCTGAATATACTTTTGAAAATTTCAAAAGTATATTCAGATTACAATTCAACTAGTAAACAGAATATATAATAAAACCATTTATATTTCTAGCCACCATTCTATTCCTCCTGCGAATTCTTGGGACATTTTCATCTCTAGCTATAGGCTGACGGGTTTTTTTCTCTACTGCGTATTAAAGCACATTTTTTAAAAATAACAATAGCATAAATAATAATTATTATTGTTAAAAATATAAAGCTCCATATATATAGTTAGATATAGTTATATTGTGAATTTGTAATATATATAAATTTATACACAGAAATTAATAGTTTAATTATTGATTGCATTCGCAATGTCTTGCGCTTGTAACAATAATATAACATTATTACTAAAACATACTAATAATGATTTACCTACATATCACTATGAATTACTTACATGATATATACTAATACTATATATATTGTAAATATAACATCAATTCAGAATATATATATATATATTTATATATATATATATTATATATAATATAGGAACAAGTCAGTTATAACTTGGTCCATTTAAGGCGCGTATTTATCATACTCGAAATTACGATAATAGCCATTTTTTTGAATATTTATTATAAAGTTAATGATTTAATATGATATAATTATTATATGAATAAATTATAATAGAAACTTATAATATATCATTCGATATAGTATATAAACAATGTGTTAGTTTTATAAAAAATAATATCGCGATGTTTAAATATAAACCTTTTACAGTTGGCTTTTTGTACCTTGAAGAAATAAATAAACAAATTTCAAGTATTAAAGCTACAACACTTAACAATATTACCAAATCCATTTTAAAGAATTAAACTATATAAAATATATAAAGTAGTAGAAATATGTATAATATGTAAACAATTGTTTGAAATTGTAAATATAGTTCACGAGTAGTTTATTTTCACCACCTATAGTCTAGAAATTTCATGCAATATGAGATTAAATTTATGACAATAATTAAAATATTATATTGTAATCAACTCAAATTTATATACAAATATATTATTTCATTTTAAATCTAAACAGTTAAGATATTAAATCTATAGAGAAATATTGAAAATTATATTAAATTCTTAATACATGAATATTTATATTATAAGTGCTAGATTCTAATTACAAGTTATTATATATCAGTTTTTTTAATTGCTTTTATACTTTTATCTAAATTTGTATAAATAATTTTAAAAATTTGTTACTTTGTATAAATAATTTTAAAAATTTGTTACTTATTTAAAAATTAAATTAAACTATGTGTATAAATAAAAGAGATGTTGCAATAAATATAAATATATTAAACAATGATAAATTAAAGAATAATTTATTGTTTTCACTTAATACAAATATTAGTATACCATATTATATATGGAATATAACACATGTATATTAATATCAGGTTTCATTAGTTTTCTCAGTATCAAGGTTTACCAAAGTATTACTGGCTTCAGCCAGTTCAGATATTGTCACTCGACCTCTTTTGTTTATAAAATCTGCAACCTTGAAAATTAATATGTAAGATTAGAATGATTCATAAGATATATTTCATTTAATAAAGATCGTTATTATATAAACAATATAATAATCACATGATAGCTATTAATGTTTTTAATTCAATATAATCATTAAAACCTCTTTGTATTCCGAATGCGTAATATAAATGAATTTACCCCGGTCATCAATAACTCCGCTTAAGCGATCTTCATCAATAAGTGCAGAGATTCTGTCAATTACATCCTGTTTATTTACATATCACATTTGTAATTCAAGTAATTCAAATGTTAAATAATAAATATTAACATAATATATATTTATGTAAATATTACTAAAACGATTTCAAATCATAAATGTTTACCTGAGTCTTTATTTTGAAATTAGCAGCCAAATCCTCTAGAATTACCACTTTTTTTTCCTTTAGATAGTGTAATAGATAATAGTTTATACACATTATAGTTAATAAATAAAAATAATTATCCATTATTATATAAAATATTTATAATTATCCATTATTAAATAAAATATCAATAATTATCCATTAATAAATAAAATAGATTATAAAAGTTGTAGAAGACAACACATTTTATTATATAATATAAAAGATGTACTAACTTTGATATAATTGATAAATTCAGTAAGTAATGATGAATTCTGCAATGTTGGTTACTATAAAGTTATATATATACAATTGTATAACATTCATTGCAGATATATATTATGATTAAATAATGATATGTCATTATTACGATAATGTCTTATATTGAAAATATGAAGGAGGCTAAGAGCATTGGAGTATAACATATACCATATGTTATTTATATTAATATTACTAAATATATGATCTCTAGTATAACGAATGTTAAAAATAAACATCACTAAGAAATACATTACATTCCTTACACCACAAGTTTAATATATAATTATAGTTTTGATCAAACATAAGAAATCAGATTGGGTATTTAGGTTGCTTTTGGTTGAAATTTGTTGCAAAAATTGTTTATAATTGAAAAATAGTAGTTTATATATTTATTTATTATTTTAGAGTAAAAGAATAAAATTATCATATTTCCCACTTAATCATTATAAACAACAGTGGAGCAAGTTTATCCAACTGTAAAAGTCTCTATGGCTTTACTTCACAGATTTACAGCAGTTGCATCCCACTGCTACTTCTCCCCTGTTGTAGGGGAGATTTCACTTGCTATACAGCAGTTTTCTCCTGTTGTAAATATCTATTGCAGTTGTCCCATGTTATTTAGAAAGTCAATCCTGGTATTAATAAATATTAAACGAAAAATATAAGTTCCTTAACTATATCTAATTCTAAAAGTATTGTAATAACTTATAAAGTAGATTTTAAAAACATATATGCTTAAGGGTGTATATTTTTATATGCCTAATACTAAATACTTAGGGTTCTAAATATTTATTTACGACACAGATTTTTATTTAATCTAATTTTTGCAGTAATTACTAATTCTGATATCATGGCAAGGCTCACCGAAATATATGAAGTAAATATAAGTTGTATTTTTATAATTTTAATTATAATTATATGATTAATTTATTTTTAAAACTTCAGAAAATGCATTGGAAATAGTAAATATTAAAGATGCTATAAATAATGTGAGTAAATATATAAATCGGAATGAGAATTAGAAGATCTAGAGAAATAGCATTTATAATAAAAAAGAATATTACAATTTTGTTAGTTTCATTTATCATAATATATATGTATATAAATATTATATGTATATAAATCAAGTTATACAATATATTTTATATACAGAAATATTTTAATATATTTCTTAAAAGAATTCAATAAAATATTAAAGAAATGACAAAGTTATTTTTTGTTATCTTTATCAGGCATAGGGAAGATAAATGGAATTTATAATTAAACTAATAAATAAAACTCAGAAGGAAAGCAAAATCACACAAATCAAAGATACAAATAATATTATACATACATAATATACATGATCACATTAAATAAACACTTTATTATAAATCATAAACGATTAATTCTCATTTCGATAGTCAAATAAAGATGAAATAACAAATATAAGCAAAGAAAATAAATCTAAAATATTGTACGACATAGAAAACTTTAAAATGCTTATAATAATAAAAGTATCATGTCCCTATATATGACTACCTTTAACTCAAATCAACTTTAAAAAATGGAATATTTCCTACAAATCTAAAAAAAGTATCAATAAGACCGATATATATAAAAAAGAAAATAGCGTATTGATAAATCAAATCACAGACCTATTTCAATTAAACACTATACTATTATAAACAGTATCAAGTTAAATAATGAATATCAGTTTTTTAAAATTTGAAAATTATTTATAATATAAATAATTAATAAGTTTAATATTTGATATACCATGTAGATATTTCATAAGAGTAACACAAATGATGAAACTGAAGATTTAATACAAAGAAAAATAGTGAATTTGTAAATATTAAATATAGTTTGATATCTAATCATTAGATTCTCATCTCATTACAAAAATAAGTTGTAACTATAGGAAGAAAGCGTATATGAATTATTTAAAAAGTAAGCTGAATCGTTGCTAAATATTCACTTACGTTGGTTTTTGAACAATTATTAACGATATCATTATTTGAATATATACTAGAGGTTTATAGACGTCTTATGGTTCAGTGGTAAATAAAGTTACAGGTTCATGATGTACAAAATAATAAAGATAAGATCAACATTTATAATAATTTTATTATAAAATTCTATTTTATATTTAATATATATATACATCTACTATATTGATATATAATAATTTGTAAATACTAAATTTGTAAATACTAAATTTGTAAATACTAAATTTGTAAATACTAAATTTGTAAATACTAAATTATTATATATCAATATAGTAGATGTATATATATATTAAATATAAAATAGAATTTTATAATAAAATTATTATAAATGTTGATCTTATCTTTATTATTTTGTACATCATGAACCTGTAACTTTATTTACCACTGAACCATAAGACGTCTATAAACCTCTAGTATATATTCAAATAATGATATCGTTAATAATTGTTAAATATAGTTTGATATCTAATCACTAGATTCTCATCTCATTACTAAAATAAGTTGTAACTATAGGAAGAAAGCGTATATGAATTATTTAAAAGCTGAATTGTTGCTAAATAATCAGTTCGGATGACAATATCTAGTTTTGAAAAATTTTTCTAAAGAAGAATCTTCAATGATTCCAGATATGAATCAATGATCGTCAAATAATATTGATCACTTACGGATCTAGTGATAGTATTACTAACTGGGGATTGCATGATTATTATTTGTAATTCTTAAAGATGCACCCCTATAGCAGATAATATAAGATAGTAACTATAAAATATAGGTAGAAAATATAAACTGTAACTGATAACAACAATTTTGAGAAAACTCTGAGAATGACTAAATACCAACACAAAATGAAAAAAAATATTACAGATACGGAAACACCAGAAATAAATGGGAGAGTAGAATTGTACTGAATGAACTACTTGAATTTTAAAAATTGCTAGATCATTCTTTGAGGAATACTCTCATAAGTATGAACATATGATAACTTACATAGATATTCATATGGGTAGGATACAATGGACTCAAAATTTACAGAATTTAGCAGGAAGAAGTAAAAACACAAAATAAATATAGAAATAGAAAATGACAAAAATAAAGATATTTTTCAATTGTCTCAATCTATAAAATCATAATATACATAGAAGTATGTAACATGATGAGTGAATAACAGAATATATCCTAGAATTACTAATACGGTGAAAGAATTTAAAAAATAATAGGGTAAAGTTCCTTCGAAGGGAAGACAAAAGAGAAATTTATTTTATAACTACTCCAGTTACTTACGGCAGTAGGAATACAATTTGACAAGTAAATGAAATTGTCCTAAAAATTGCTTACATCAATTAATAAAAATTGTAATATAAAATGAATATTAAAACGTTAATTCAAAGAAATAATGGAGTTAGAATCCAAGATCGAAGAATTATAATTATTATTACAAATAATAATTTAAAGATGTCTGAATTGATCTACACAAATAACTTAGCACCCTTTATGGGGAATTCAAATCCTGCACAAGGGAAGATACTGGGAAAGTAAGTCACATCAGTCATTATCAAGAAAATGATGTCCCTACTCTAGGTTCTACACAAACACTACCTCCGGTATTTGACTGGAGATTAATCATGTCATACTCAGAGAAATCCGTTTGATAGATGGGTGTTGAAAATAGGGTAGCCTATTTGAGGGTTGGTAGACTATTCCCTATGTAGAATAACCATTAGAAAGTATGGCAAGAATTCCAAGGGATGGGCAGAGATCAGGCAATCTTCAGTTTTCCTATGTACATATTAATTGCAACTTTCTAAAGTGTTCACCTGGGAAACTCGGATATCAAAGCTGTTGTCAAAATGCAGACCATATGTATTTGTGGGGAATGTCACTTCCTCGACTGATATATCATCAATTGTTAATTATGATATTAAAGTATATAATATCTGCATGTTCTTAATAAAAATGCATATTAGAATGTGTTGTACAATGAAATACAATGAAATACACATTGTTTGCATTCAGATTACATTTTATTATATACGCTTGTTGAAGGTGACACAATATGACTGATTTCTTTATATACCATTATAAAAATGTAACTGAAATTACTCCATCAGAACATTAGAACATTTATAATTCCAATAATTTAATATATTATGAATTAATCAAATTAAAATAAGATTGGTAGCAACCAAGGAAGATTATTTGTATTTATAATGAAGCTCTGATTAAATTCAAAGAATATGAATTAAACATGGAGGTGATGTTTATCTGTGTCAATCATATATATATATATATATATATATGTACATATATATGTATATATGATTGTGATACATATATTAACTTCTTTAAACCTTATTTCAATGTTATTTTCTACCAATAACATTTAATTATATATATATATACACATATATATATATATATATATATATATAATTAAATGTTGTTGGTAGAAAATAACATTGAAATAAGGTTTAAAGTAGCTTGTATATGTATCAAGCTCCAATAATGAAGTTTTCAATAATGACTCTAGACCCGAATAGAAATGTATATTATTCTTTATAAAAACATACAGAACTAAGGAAGATTATTTGTATTTATAATGAAGCTTTGATTAAATTCAAAGAATATGAATTAAACATGGAGGTGATGTTTATCTGTGTCACAATCATATATATATATATATATATATATATATATATATATACATATATATATATATATACATATATATATAAATATATGTACACGTATATATATATATATATAAATATATGTACACGTATATATATATATATATACATACATATATATATATATATATATATATATATATACATATATATATATGTACATATATATATATATATATATATATATATATATATACATATATATATACATATATATATATATGTACATATATATATATATATATATATATATATATATATATATATATGTACACACACATATATATATATATATATATATATATATATATATATATATATGTACATATATATGTATATATAATTGTGATACAGATATTAACTTCTTTAAACCTTATTTCAATGTTATTTTCTACCAACAACATTTAATTATATATATATATATATATATATATATATATATATAATTAAATGTTGTTAGTAGAAAATAACATTGAAATAAGGTTTAAAGCAGCTTGTATATGTATCAAGCTCCAATATTAGAGTTTTCAATTAAGACTCTAGACCAGAATAGAAATGTATATTATTCTTTATAAAAACATAAAGAATAACTAAGGAAGATTATTTGTATTTATAATGAAGCTTTGATTAAATTCAAAGAATATGAATTAAACATGGAGGTGATGTTTATCTGTGTCACAATCATATATATATATATATATATATATATATATATATATATATACATATATATATATATATATATATATATATATATATACATATATACATATATACATATATATATATATATATATATATATATATATATATGATTGTGATACATATACAAGCTTCTTTAACCCTTATTTCAATGTTATTTTCTACCAACAACATTTAATTATATATATACAAATATATATATATAATTAAATGTTGTTGGTAGAAAATAACATTGAAATAAGGTTTAAAGAAGTTTGTATGTGTATCAAGATCCAACTAAAAGCACTTATTGGAGGGTCTGTTTAATCATTATGTAAATGCTTATCTATAATTACAAAAGATATACTTATTCAAATTATAGAGAGAGAAGAGTTGCAGTTTGTGTAATAGAAAAATTGTTATATATCAGTATATATCAACGCTAGGAAAGGATCGACTTACAGAAATAAAGCAGTGGCTCTATTCAAGGAATTCTTATTCCTGTAGTTATTTTCAAGAAAACAATGTCCATATTCAGACCTCTACCCAAACAAAACACCAACATTCACTCTGAAACTAAACACATCTCAGCTGATTAATCTTTTTAACAATTCAGAGAATTAGGAGCAGTGGATAGAGGAGTATTTGAAAATTGGATATCCTATATGGGGGTTGTTATGATAAAGGATCATCATTTCAGCATCAAAAGGATTTTTATTTAATTCACTAAATTGATCAATTCATCAGTTATTGCATAATATAATTATTAGACATTTTGATATTACAACAGGACCAATATTAAACGGCAAAAGCAGATAATAATTATGATGGGGAACATTTCTATTTTTACGGTGTGTGTGTGTGTGTGTGTGTGTGTGTGCGTGTGTGTGTGTGTGTGTGTGTACGTTCATACATATATGTTCAATTACAAAAAACCTATTAAAAACCTTGTTATATTTATGGAGTATAATAAATATCTAAATAATAAAAATGAGTAATCTATGTTTTATCAAAATACTCATTTTCTCACCTACTGTTCTTATATATATGTTCTTATATATGTAAGAGTAGTATTCACTATTGGAGATTATACAGTCATTTTGTTTTTAAAAACTAATAACTTGTTTTGATATAATTACCTTCGTTTAAATAATTATTACAAATAATTTTGCATAAAATCAATAGAAATATGTACACAAAAAAAACTAAAATTAGCCAATTATACAATTATAGTATCAAAGATATTGGTATAATAACTGAATATGTTATTACTCATTGTATGCTTTCCTATATTTACAATGTAAATGACATCTGTGGTTTACCCTTAAGATGAGAATAAAAGCTAATTTATTGTAATTTACAAGATTCTGAAGAAATATCCGCAATGTACAGGATTTTCTTAACAGCATTTTCTTTTAAGCAAACAAAAAAGGAGAAAAGCGATACAAGTATACATGGAAGTTTGTATCATGCCAGCTTACGGCATACCTTGAAATATACTTCATAGCTGACCTGAGGATAGACAACGGATAGAAGACCTAGAGGAAAGAAATAATGCGAGATGAAGTATCAATTCGTTAATTCTCGATAACTTGGAACATTAAAATATACGACCCACAAATGTAAAACAGTTTGATTTAAAAAATGGACTGTGTGAAAAAGATATAGTTTATATAGATATGGATATACATAATATTGCATTGTCTAATATTGCATTGTCTAATATTGATAATATTGTCTCCTAAATTTGAGTTGCAAAATATCCAGGAAGAGTTTCAACCAGAAATTCAACCTCAACCTTCTAATTATTCATTAGATCTGGTGAAAAGATCTATAAAAAGGGTGTTAGCTTTATGTACAGCATAACTTCGCTGGCTAAACAAAAATCTAATCTAATAACCTTAATATCACAGAGATATGCTATGCGGAAAAGAACAGGAAACTTACAAAATAGAGTAGATCAGATGAATGCTGAAAACCGAGTTGGTCTTCTCATGTTGTCCAACTTGGTCAGGGTTCTTGTTAAGAAATCATCGATAATTTATCTGCCGGCCAAAAGTACTACAACCCGACATAAAATCGCAATTATTCTGATTGAAATGATAAACATCTTCAAATTGTGTTTGGCAGCTTATCTAAACTAGATAGAATTTCAGAAACAAGTTTATCACATGTCTATACATTGATTTAATGGAAGGAAAATCAATTAAAAGAACGAATAAAAAGATAAGATCACCAGCTCAGAAATTAAAAAAAAAAATCAAATCCAGCATTATTGTCTATATTGTCTATAAAAATGCATATTGCTATTAGCCGAGGTGTATATCTGGGAAAAACAGTTGTTACAGCGGATTGCACAAGGAAAACATCGCAGTCAAAGCTCATTAGTAGTGGAGGATTCCCTCTTAACGGAATATCTGCACAATGAGGTGGCAATACAACCAATGATTATTGAGATATTTCAAATAGCATATTAATGTAGAATTGTGTACCTTGGTTAGAATTGGTATATGCTACCTTCTAAAACATGACAATAAAGGATTAGATAAATCAACATCTTGATTTAAAATGACCAAGAAAATGACGAAATCAAAAAACACGATATACATAAATGTAGCGACATGACATAAATGAAAACTACCTTTTTTGGTATTTTTTACTACATAACGAATCTTTGAAAGATCATATGCAAACTTCCACCATCTTCGTAACAACTTTCCTATTCAGATTATGATCAGAAGATGAGTTCACCTCTTCGCTAAAATATTATGAAGTGATTCATTGGGACACAAAGAATGGCAACGTAAAAATGGATCTGGGGAAGATAGAAAATTAGGCAGAATTTACATGATGATGGAAGATTGTTCTCATTTTTTAATTTATTACTACGAATGGACCAAAAAAAATACATTCATAGCATATGAATATAATAGGTAACAAAATTCCAAATATACTGTGGTAAGTATAACATAGGTATATAAAATTTTAAAATAGTATCAACTAATATCAATTCTAATAATATATTTAATATAAAAACAATGTAATTAAATATTATAACATCAGACCAAAGAGGGCATAAGTAAAAAATTCACTATGATAAATCTCACCACCAGGTTTCCTGGTAATCTTACTTCATAGTGTTTATGCTTTATGAAGATAATAATTAAATTTATAAATTTGATCAAATACCTTGTCAATCAGTTATTTGTACTAATAGCAATTGAATCTAATCATCTACAGAAATTATAAAAAAATAAAACTTTTATTTTTATTTATAATTAATAGATATAAAAATAAAATACATAATCTTTTAAGCACATTTTCTCAAAAACTATTTTGATTAACCAACATTGTTATAATTGAATCATATAGTCAATATTTTCATGAGGTTACTAATTGTATCTAGTTTGTAAATAAATGTCTATATTTCATCAATTAATATCTCATCAATTTGAACAATTTAAAAAGGTAAATATAGATTAATTATTTCATTACGCATTTCTCTTTGTATATCATCACGAAATTTTGTAGTCATTTGCAAACTATACATTATTTACATTGTTTATATTTATTATATAATTATACAATGGCACCTGTCAATCAGAAGAACAAGATTACTAAGTGAGTAAATGTTAATTTCAAAGTAAGCTAATGAGGTGTTGGACACTATAGCGAGAACATTCATAAATGCAGAGAAGATCAATATTTATGCAGATATTAGTACAGACTGTATCGAGGATGTTGTAACATTCCATGGTACGTGGATGGGGTACTCATTGTACTATGTAGTAGCATGTGTAATAGATTTTGAAATGATGTCTCTTTATCATCACAGATGTGTTGCTAACAAGAATTCCTACACTTGGCACCTAGAAAACAAAAAGAGTGGAGAATGTTACCTAACACATTGTTCCCCTTGGCGGCATGGAAGTTTATGCAACTAAAAACATGTGGGGGCATTCCGTCGAGAAGAACGGTATGAGATATTCTAAAATGCTATGCGATGGTGATAGTAAGTCTCACAAATCAGTAAATGAGATATATCCTGTATGTAAAGAGAAGATGATAAACATGTGTAAGACCTCTATACACCTCGACGAGTGCCTGACTTAGCAACAAGTGTTGCGAGAGTGTTGCCACTGGATGGATAAGCTATGGCCAGATAAAGATTGCAACCATAAACCAACTCTGCAAATACTACTCTAAATCTGTGAGATATAATGTAGATGTTCGCAAACACATAGGGTCTACTTACGAGCATTGCACCTCAACAGATGAAAAACCTGACCACGAGTGGTGTGAAAGTGGTGTTTTTATAATAAGGCTATTGCAGAAGGAGTTTCACCACTACCATCGCATAAGCTGAACACCCCAATGAGGTTGAACCGTATGTAAAAAGAGTTTATGAAAAACTAACCGCATATGCACTCAAAATGCTTGCGAGAAAAAGGGCACTCAAAATGCAAATGAATGTTTAGCTAATAGTATTTAGTGATTATGTCCCAAAGAACAATTTGTCTGCTTATCTACATTGAAATGTACAGTAGCAAATGCTATTTCTACTTTCAACTATGGTCAAGTAGCTTATGAGGAAGTGTTCTCCCGGAAGCTTGGAGTTTATCTAAAGACAAAGCATAAAGATGAAGTCAGCAGAAAACGGATAGCTGGTGCCTGAAGATAAAAAATCTGAAAGGGTGCGGAAGATTGCGAGGAAGACTGTAGACTATAGCTCAGTTTCACAATAATGTAGATATAATAAAATAATAATAACCATACATATTACTAATTTTGTATTTATTTCATAACATTTATAAATAAATATTTAGCTTTGAATTATACAAAATATTGATTTCCATTATAGAGGGGTGACAACTTTTGACCTACTTTTTAGATTGTCTTAAAATGTTCCATATTATATTCAGTATATTTAAACCTATTATTCTATCCAATATTTAACATAGTGATTGTATGAAAAATAAGTATTCTAATTATAACATAAAAATAGATTTTTCCGATTTAGAAATAATCTATATTTACAATATTATTATATAAAAATATGTAATTAATCAAATAGTGTTCATATTTGTATGAAATATCTAAACTCATATCTATTTGCATGTAAATGAGGTGAGCCTGCCTTTAATATAATAATTATATACACTATTTAAAATATATTACTTATATTTTAATATTTAATTATTAAAAGGTATGCAAAAAAAGTTTTTTTCTTCAATATAAAAATAATGCATATTTTAGTTTTTATTTTATTAAACTAAATATTATGCTAATATTACAACCTGAATAATAAATACATTATATCAATTACAGATTTTTAATATTAATAATAAAATTATGCTATTAAAATTGAATATAATTTGAATACAACTTAAAAAAGCAATATTTTGAATTAAACCTAAAAGTTTAATTTGTATTCAATTACAGTAATTTTTCTTTCAAGGATTTAATACATATACAATTATTTTAAACAATACAATACAGTTGAATAGATTTTTTTTTACCCAATGATAATAATTCAATACTAATACTTTATTTTTAATCCTAATTTATCATTTGTATTCATATAAAAAAAGAATGTGTACACTGTTGACTATTCATATAAGAAAAAAACTACAAAAACAAATATAAACTAACTTCATCAAATACTTCAATGACACCTGTTTCATCAACACTAAACTGCTCTTTCAAGATCAAATATTCTTCATGTTCTTTCCGCTCTTTCTCTTATCTTATTGTTTCCTCTTCTTCTTCCTAAGAAATTATATTATTTAAATAATTAATAAATCCAATTATATGACAAAATATTAAATTATATACATATATACAAACCAATTTCAGTAAATTAGCTTCTTCCTGTTGTTTCTGTTTCTTGAGTTTTGATACTTGTTTTTGATTTTCTAATTTACATTCTTCCCTTTCTTCCAATTTTTATAATATTAACAAATATTCTATTGACACATTAATGAGTCAGAACTGTATTATTACTTTAATGTGTAATTTAAAATCTGTTTACTATAAGTTAGTCAATAATATGGTTCTATAGCAGGACTAGAAATGTAGTCATACAATAATGTATAACTTTATTATATGACTACATTTCTAGTGCCGCTATAGAACCATACTATTGACTAACTGCCTTATAGTAAACATGTTTTAAATTACACAATTGTTAATATAGCTTATCGAAAATTAATTTTATTTAGTCGTATCATTTAAGTTTACTACAACCATAGTTTACTGGTTGAGAGATATCACATTATATGAAAGAAAACTTTATTAAACACTATCTAGATTATATATATAAATTCTGATATAATATTAAATAATACCTCACGCCGAGCTTTTTTTTCAGCTTTATCTTCAAGTTTTCTTAGTTTCTTAGCTCCAATTTTACCTTCAGGCTGTGCAATACTATCAAAAATGTCATTCTCTGCATCTTCATCATCATCATCATTGTCATCTTAATTTGTTATAAAATAAAAATATCTTTATAAATCACTCATTTATTTATTAGTTAATTGTATCTAAAATTTAATTAATTATATTTCAAAAGTATATTCAGATTACAATTCAACTAGTAAACAGAATATATAATGAAACCATTTATATTTCTAGCCACCATTCTATTCCTCCTGTGAATTCTTGGGACATTTTCATCTCTAGCTATAGGCTGACGGGTTTTTTTCTCTACTGCGTATTAAAGCATATTTTTTTAAAATAACAATAGCATAAATAATAATTATTATTGTTAAAAATATAAAGCTCCATATATATAGTTAGATATAGTTATATTGTGAATTTGTAATATATATAAATTTATACACAGAAATTAATAGTTTAATTATTGATTGCATTCGCAATGTCTTGCGCTTGTAACAATAATATAACATTATTACTAAAACATACTAATAATGATTTACCTACATATCACTATGAATTACTTACATGATATATACTAATACTATATATATTGTAAATATAACATCAATTCAGAATATATATATATATTATAGAAACAAGTCAGTTATAACTTGGTCCATTTATGGCGCGTATTTATCATACTCGAAATTACGATAATAGCCATTTTTTAGAATATTTATTATAAAGTTAATGATTTAATATGATATAATTATTATATGAATAAATTATAATAGAAACTTATAATATATGATTCGATATAGTATATAAACAATGTGTTAGTTTTATAAAAAATAATATCGCGATGTTTAAATATAAACCTTTTACAGTTGGCTTTTTGTACCTTGAAGAAATAAATAAACAAATTACAAATATTAAAGCTACAACACTTAACAATATTACCAAATCCATTTTAAAGAATTAAACTATATAAAATATATAAAGTAGTAGAAATATGTATAATATGTAAACAATTGTTTGAAATTGTAAATATTGTTCACGAGTAGTTTATTTTCACCACCTAGTCTAGAAATTTCATGCAATATGAGATTAAATTTATGACAATAATTAAAATATTATATTGTAATCAACTCAAATTTATATACAAATATATTATTTCATTTTAAATCTAAACAGTTAAGATATTAAATCTATAGAGAAATATTGAAAATTATATTAAATTCTTAATACATGAATATTTATATTATAAGTGCTAGATTCTAATTACAAGTTATTATATATCAGTTTTTTTAATTGCTTTTATACTTTTATCTAAATTTGTATAAATAATTTTAAAAATTTGTTACTTATTTAAAAATTAAATTAAACTATGTGTATAAATAAAAGAGATGTTGCAATAAATATAAATATATTAAACAATGATAAATTAAAGAATAATTTATTGTTTTCACTTAATACAAATATTAGTATACCATATTATATATGGAATGTAACACATGTACATTAATATCAGGTTTCATTAGTTTTCTCAGTATCAAGGTTTACCAAAGTATTACTGGCTTCAGCCAGTTCAGATATTGTCACTCGACCTCTTTTGTTTATAAAATCTGCAACCTTGAAAATTAATATGTAATATTAGAATGATTCATAAGATATATTTCATTTAATAAAGATTGTTATTATATAAACAATATAATAATCACATGATAGCTATTAATGTTTTTAATTCAATATAATCATTAAAACCTCTTTGTATTCCGAATGCGTAATATAAATGAATTTACCCCGGTCATCAATAACTCCGCTTAAGCGATCTTCATCAATAAGTGCAGAGATTCTGTCAATTACATCCTGTTTATTTACATATCACATTTGTAATTCAAGTAATTCAATTGTTAAATAATAAATATTAACATAATATATATTTATGTAAATATTACTAAAACAATTTCAAATCATAAATGTTTACCTGAGTCTTTATTTTGAAATTAGCAGCCAAATCCTCTAGAATTACCACTTTTTTTTCCTTTAAATAGTGTAATAGATAGTAGTTTATACATATTATAGTTAATAAATAAAATAAAAATAATTATCCATTATTATATAAAATATTTATAATTATCCATTATTAAATAAAATATCAATAATTATCCATTAATAAATAAAATAGATTATAAAAGTTGTAGAAGACAACACATTTTATTATATAATATAAAAGATGTACTAACTTTGATATAATTGATAAATTCAGTAAGTAATGATGAATTCTGCAATGTTGGTTACTATAAAGTTATATATATATAATTGTATAACATTCATTGCAGATATATTATGATTAAATAATGATATGTCATTATTACGATGTCTTATATTGAAAATATGAAGGAGGCTAAGAGCATTGGAGTATAACATATACCATATGTTATTTATATTAATATTACTAAATATATGATCTCTAGTATAATGAATGTTAAAAATAAACATCACTAAGAAATACATTACATTCCTTACACCACAAGTTTAATATATAATTATAGTTTTGATCAAACATAAGAAATCAGATTGGGTATTTAGGTTGCTTTTGGTTGAAATTTGTTGCAAAAATTGTTTATAATTGAAAAATAGGAGTTTATATATTTATTTATTATTTTAGTTATAAAAAGAATAAAATTAGCATATTTCCCACTTAATCATTATAAACAACAGTGGAGCAAGTTTATCCAACTGTAAAAGTCTCTATGGCTTTACTTCCAGATTTACAGCAGTTGCATCCCACTGCTACTTCTCCCCTGTTGTAGGGGAGATTTCACTTGCTATACAGCAGTTTTCTCCTGTTGTAAGTATCTATTGCAGTTGTCCCATGTTATTTAGAAAGTCAATCCTGGTATTAATAAATATTAAACGAAAAATATAAGTTCCTTAACTATATCTAATTCTAGAAGTATTGTAATAACTTATAAAGTAGATTTTAAAAACATATATGCTTAAGGGTGTATATTTTTATATGCTAAATACTAAATGCTTAATACTAAATACTTAGGGTTCTAAATATTTATTTACGCATTTTTATTTTGAATGACACAGATTTTTATTTAATCTAATTTTGCAGTAATTACTTATTCTGATATCATGGCAAGGCTCACCGAAATATATGAAGTAAATATGAGTTGTATTTTTATAATTATAATTATATAATTAATTTATTTTTAAAACTTCAGAAAATGCATTGGAAATAATAAATATTAAAGATGCTATAAATAATGTGAGTAAATATATAAATCGGAATGAGAATTAGGAGATCTAGAGAAATAGCATTTATAATAAAAAAGAATATTACAATTTTGTTAGTTTCATTTATCATAATATATATGTATATAACTATTATATGTATATAAATCAAGTTATACAATATATTTTATATACAGAAATATTTTAATATATTTCTTAAAAGAATTCAATACAATATTAATGAAATGACAAAGTTATTTTTTGTTATCTTTATCAGGCATAGGGAAGATAAATGGAATTTATAATTAAACTAATAAATAAAATTCAGAAGGAAAGCAAAATAATACAAATCAAAGATACAAATAATATTATACATACATAATATACATGATCACATTAAATAAACACTTTATTATAAATCATAAACGATTAATTCTCATTTCGATAGTCAAATAAAGATGAAATAACAAATATAAGCAAAGAAAATAAATCTAAAATATTGTACGACATAGAAAACTTTAAAATGCTTATAATAATAAAAGTATCATGTCCCTATATATAACTACCTTTAACTCAAATCAACTTTAAAAAATGGAATATTTCCTACAAATCTAAAAAAAAGTATCAATAAGACCGATATATATAAAAAAGAAAATAGGGTATTGATAAATCAAATCACAGACCTATATCAATTAAACACTATACTATTATAAACAGTATCAAGTTAAATAATGAATACCAGTTTTTTAAAATTTGAAAATTATTTATAATATAAATAATTAATAAGTTTAATATTTGATATACCATGTAGATATTTCATAAGAGTAACACAAATGATGAAACTGAAGATTTAATACAAAGAAAAATAGTGAATTTGTAAATATTAAATATAGTTTGATATCTAATCATTAGATTCTCATCTCATTACAAAAATAAGTTGTAACTATAGGAAGAAAGCGTATATGAATTATTTAAAAAGTAAGCTGAATCGTTGCTAAATATTCACTTACGTTGGTTTTTGAACAATTATTAACGATATCATTATTTGAATACTAGAGGTTTATAGACGTCTTATGGTTCAGTGGTAAATAAAGTTACAGGTTCATGATGTACAAAATAATAAAGATAAGATCAACATTTATAATAATTTTATTATAAAATTCTATTTTATATTTAATATATATATACATCTACTATATTGATATATAATAATTTGTAAATACTAAATTTGTAAATACTAAATATATATATAAATACTAAATTTGTAAATACTAAATTATTATATATCAATATAGTAGATGTATATATATATTAAATATAAAATAGAATTTTATAATAAAATTATTATAAATGTTGATCTTATCTTTATTATTTTGTACATCATGAACCTGTAACTTTATTTACCACTGAATCATAAGACGTCTATAAACCTCTAGTATATATTCAAATAATGATATCGTTAATAATTGTTAAATATAGTTTGATATCTAATCACTAGATTCTCATCTCATTACTAAAATAAGTTGTAACTATAGGAAGAAAGCGTATATGAATTATTTAAAAGCTGAATTGTTGCTAAATAATCAGTTCGGATGACAATATCTAGTTTTGAAAAATTCTTCTAAAGAAGAATCTTCAATGATTCCAGATATGAATCAATGATCGTCAAATAATATTGATCACTTACGGATCTAGTGATAGTATTACTAACTGGATATTGCATGATTATTATTTGTAATTCTTATAGATGCACCCCTATAGCAGATAATATAAGA
>OZ038317.1:6539757-6549757 GCA_964035775.1 Osedax frankpressi | reverse complement strand
AATGTGTTATATATCAGTATATATCAACGCTAGGAAAGGATCGACTTACAGAAATAAAGCAGTGGCTCTATTCAAGGAATTCTTATTCCTGTAGTTATTTTCAAGAAAACAATGTCCATATTCAGACCTCTAACCAAACAAAACACCAACATTCACTCTGAAACTAAACACATCTCAGCTGATTAATCTTTTTAACAATTCAGAGAATTAGGAGCGGTGGATAGAGGAGTATTTGAAAAATGGATATCCTATTTGGGGGTTGTTATGATAAAGGATCATCATTTCAGCATCAAAAGGATTTTTATTTAATTCACTAAATTGATCAATTCATCAGTTATTGCATAATATAATTATTAGACATTTTGATATTACAACAGGACCAATATTAAACGGCAAAAGCAGATAATAGTTATGATGGGGAACATTTCTATTTTTACGGTGTGTGTGTGTGTGTGTGTGTGTGTGTGTGTGTGTGTGTGTGCGTGTGTGTGTGTGTGTACGTTCATACATATATGTTCAATTACAAAAAACCTATTAAAAACCTTGTTATATTTATGGAGTATAATAAATATCTAAATAATAAAAATGAGTAATCTATGTTTTATCAAAATACTCATTTTCTCACCTACTGTTCTTATATATATGTTCTTATATATGTAAGAGTAGTATTCACTATTGGAGATTATACAGTCATTTTGTTTTTAAAAACTAATAACTTGTTTTGATATAATTACCTTCGTTTAAATAATTATTACAAATAATTTTGCATAAAATCAATAGAAATTATGTACACAAAAAAAACTAAAATTAGCCAATTATACAATTATAGTATCAAAGATATTG
Organism: Osedax frankpressi; assembly: GCA_964035775.1. Classification (NCBI taxonomy): domain Eukaryota; kingdom Metazoa; phylum Annelida; class Polychaeta; order Sabellida; family Siboglinidae; genus Osedax; species Osedax frankpressi. Next base: position 6,548,914 of record OZ038317.1, on the reverse strand, counting down.
GTATAATAACTGAATATGTTATTACTCATTGTATGCTTTCCTATATTTACAATGTAAATGACATCTGTGGTTTACCCTTAAGATGAGAATAAAAGCTAATTTATTGTAATTTACAAGATTCTGAAGAAATATCCGCAATGTACAGGATTTTCTTAACAGCATTTTCTTTTAAGCAAACAAAAAAGGAGAAAAGCGATACAAGTATACATGGAAGTTTGTATCATGCCAGCTTACGGCATACCTTGAAATATACTTCATAGCTGACGTGAGGATAGACAACGGATAGAAGACCTAGAGGAAAGAAATAATGCGAGATGAAGTATCAATTCGTTAATACTCGATAACTTGGAACATTAAAATATACGACCCACAAATGTAAAACAGTTTGATTTAAAAAATGGACTATGTGAAAAAGATAGTTTATATAGATATGGATATACATAATATTGCATTGTCTAATATTGCATTGTCTAATATTGATAATATTGTCTCCTAAATTTGAGTTGCAAAATATCCAGGAAGAGTTTCAACCAGAAATTCAACCTCAACCTTCTAATTATTCATTAGATCTGGTGAAAAGATCTATAAGAAGGGTGTTAGCTTTATGTACAGCATAACTTCGCTGCCTAAACAAAAATCTAATCTAATAACCTAAATATCACAGAGATATGCTATGCAGAAAAGAACAGGAAACTTACAAAATAGAGTAGATCAGATGAATGCTGAAAACCGAGTTGGGATTCTCATGTTGTCCAACTTGGTCAGGGTTCTTGTTAAGAAATCATAGATAATTTATCTGCCGGCCAAAAGTACTACAATTACCCGACATAAAATCGTAATTATTCTGATTGAAATGATAAACATCTTCAAATTGTGTTTGGCAGCTTATCTAAACTAGATAGAATTTCAGAAACAAGTTTATCACATGTCTATACATTGATTTAATGGAAGGAAAATCAATTAAAAGAACGAATAAAAAGATAAGATCACCAGCTCAGAAATTAAAAAAAAAAATCAAATCCAGCATTATTGTATATATTGTCTATAAAAATGCATATTGCTATTAGCCGATGTGTATATCTGGGAATAACAGTTGTTACAGCAGATTGCACAAGGAAAACACTGTAGTCAAAGCTCATTAGTAGTGGAGGATTCCCTCTTAACAGAATATCTGCGCAATGAGGTGGCAATACAACCAATGATTATTGAGATATTTCAAATAGCATATTAATGTAGAATTGTGTACCTTGGTTAGAATTGGTATATGCTACCTTCTAAAATATGACAATAAAGGATTAGATAAATCAACATCTTGATTTAAAATGACCAAGAAAATGACGAAATCAAAAAACACGATATACATAAATGTAGCGACATGACATAAATGAAAACTACCTTTTTTGGTATTTTTTACTACATACACATTACGAATCTTTGAAAGATCATATGCAAACTTCCACCATCTTCGTAACAACTTTCCTATTCAGATTATGATCAGAAGATGAGTTCACCTCTTCGCTAAAATATTATGAAGTGACTCATTGGGACACAAAGAATGGCAACGTAAAAATGGATCTGGGGAAGATAGAAAATTAGGCAGAATTTCACATGATGATGGAAGATTGTTCTCATTTTTTAATTTATTACTACGAATGGACCAAAGAAAATACATTCATAGCATATGAATATAATAGGTAACAAAATTCCAAATATACTGTGGTAAGTATAACATAGGTATATAAAATTTAAAAAAGTATCAACTAATATCAATTCTAATAATATATTTAATATAAAAACAATGTAATTAAATATTATAACATCAGACCAAAGAGGGCATAAGTAAAAAATTCACTATGATAAATCTCACCACCATGTTTCCTGGTAATCTTACTTCATAGTGTTTATGCTTTATCAAGATAATAATTAAATTTATAAATTTGATCAAATACCTTGTCAATCGGTTATTTGTACTAATAGCAATTGAATCTAACCATCTACAGAAATTATAAAAAAATAAAACTTTTATTTTTATTTATAATTAAAAGATATTATAAAAATAAAATACATAATCTTTCAAGCATATTTTCTCAAAAACTATTTTGATTAACCAACATTGTTATAATTGAATCATATAGTCAATATTTTCATGAGGTTACTAATTGTATCTAGTTTGTAAAAAAATGTCTATATTTCAACACATTAATATCTCATCAATTTGAACGATTTAAAAAGGTAAATATAGATTAATTATTTCATTACGCATTTCTCTTTGTATATCATCACGCAATTTTGTAGTCATTTGCAAACTATACATTATTTACATTGTTTATATTTATTATATAATTATACACTGGCACCTGTCAATCAGAAGAACAAGATTACTAAGAGAGTAAATGTTAATTTCAAAGTAAGCTAATGAGGTGTTGGACACTATAGCGAGAACATTCATAAATGCAGAGAAGATCAATATTTATGCAGATATTAGTACAGACTGTATCGAGGATGTTGTAACATTCCATGGTACGTGGATTGGGTACTCATTGTACTATGTAGTAGCATGTGTAATAGATTGTGTAAGTAAGTAGCATGTGTAATAGATTTTGAAATGATGTCTCTTTATCATCACAGATGTGTTGTTAACAAGAATTCCTACACTTGGCACCTAGAAAACAAAAAGAGTTGAGAATGTTACCTAACACATTGTTCCCCTGACAGCAAGGAAGTTTATGCAGCTAAAAACATGTGGGGCCATTCCGTCGAGAAGAACTGTATGAGATATTCTAAAATGCTATGCGATGGTGATAGTAAGTCTCACACATCAGTAAATGAGATATATCCTGTATGTAAAGAGAAGATGATAAACCATGTGCAGTAGACCCCTATACACCTCGACGAGTGCCTGACTTAGCAACAAGTGTTGTGAGAGTGTTGTGAGAGTGTTGCCACTGGATGGATAAGCTATGGCCAGATAAAGATTGCAACCATAAACCAACTCTGCAAATACTACTCTAAATCTGTGAGATCTAATGTAGATGTTCGCAAACACATAGGGTCTACTTACGAACATTGCTCCTGAACAGATGAAAAACCTGACCACGAGTGGTGTGAAAGTGGTGTTTTTATAATAAGGCTATTGCAGAAGGAGTTTCACCACTACCATCGCATAAGCTGAACATCCCAATGAGGTTGAACCATATGTAAAAAGAGTTTATGAAAAACTAACTCCATATGCACTCAAAATGCTTGCGAGAAAAAGGGCACTCAAAATGCAAATGAGTGTTTAGATAATAGTATTTAGTGATTATGTCCCAAAGAACAATTTGTCTGCTTATCTACATTGAAATGTGCAGTAGCAAATGCTATTTCTACCTTCAACTATGGCCAAGTAGCTTATGAGGAACTGTTCTCCCGGAAGCTTGGAGTTTATCTAAAGACAAAGCATAAAGATGAAGTCAGCAGAAACGGATAGCTGGTGCCTGAAGAGAAAAAATCTGAAAGGGTGCGGAAGATTGCGAGGAAGACTGTAGACTATAGCTCAGTTTCACAATAATGTAGATATAATAAAATAATAATAACCATACATATTAATAATTTTGTATTTATTTCATAACATTTATAAATAAATCTTTAGCTTTGAATTATACAAAATATTGATTTCCATTATAGAGGGGTGACAACTTTTGACCTACTTTTTAGATTGTCTTAAAATGTTCCATATTATATTCCATATTATATGAAAAATAAGTATTCTAATTATAACACAAAAATAGATTTTTTCGATTTAGAAATAATCTATTTACAATATTATTATATTATATAATAATATTTACAATATTATTATATAAAAATATGTAATTAATCAAATAGTGTTAATATTTGTATGTAATATCTAAACTCATATCTATTTGCATGTAAATGAGGTGAGCCTGCCTTTAATATAATAATTATATACACTATTTAAAATATATTACTTATATTTTAATATTTAATTATTAAAAGGTATGCAAAAAAAGTTTTTTTCTTCAATATAAAAATAATGCATATTTTAGTTTTTATATTATTAAACTAAATATTATGCTAATATTACAACCTGAATAATAAATACATTATATCAATTACAGATTTTTAATATTAATAATAAAATTATGATATTTAAATTGAATATAATTTGTTTAATACAACTTAAAAAAGCAATATTTTGAATTAAACCTAAAAGTTTAATTTTTATTCAATTACACTAATCTTTCTTTCAAGGATTTAATAGATATACAATTATTTTTTTAAACAATACAATACAGTTGAATAGATTTTTTTTTACCCAATGATAATAATTCAATACTAATACTTTATTTTTAATCCTAATTTATCATTTGTATTCATATAAAAAAAGAATGTGTTCACTGTTGACTATTCATATAAGAAAAACCTACAAAAACAAATATAAACTAACTTCATCAAATACTTCAATGACACCTGTTTCATCAACACTAAACTGCTCTTTCAAGATCAAATATTCTTCATGTTCTTTTCGCTCTTTCTCTAATCTTATTGTTTCCTCTTCTTCTTCCTAAGAAATTAAATTATTTAAATAATTAATAAATCTAATTATATGACAAAATATAAAATTATATACATATATACAAACCAATTTCAGTAAATTAGCTTCTTCCTGTTGTTTCTGTTTCTTGAGTTTTGATACTTGTTTTTGATTTTCTAATTTACGTTCTTCCCTTTCTTCCAGTTCTTTCTGAATTTTATAATATTAACAAATATTCTATTGACAAATTAATGAGTCAGAACTGTATTATTACTTTAATGTGTAATTTAAAATCTGTTTACTATAAGTTAGTCAATAATATGGTTCTATAGCGGGACTAGAAATGTAGTCATACAATAATGTATAACTTTATTATATGACTACATTTCTAATCCCGCTATAGAACCATACCGTTGACTAACTGCCTTATAGTAAACATGTTTTAAATTACACAATTGTTAATATAGCTTATCGAAAATTAATTTCATTTAGTCGTATCATTTAAGTTTACTACAACCATAGTTTACTGGTTGATAGATATCACATTATATGAAAGAAAACTTTATTAAACACTATCTAGATTATATATATAAATTCTGATATAATATTAAATAATACCTCACGCCGAGCTTTTTTTTCAGCTTTATCTTCAAGTTTTCTTAGTTTCTTAGCTCCAATTTTACCTTCAGGCTGTGCAATACTATCAAAAATGTCATTCTCTGCATCTTCATCATCATCATCATTGTCATCTTAATTTGTTATGAAATAAAAATCTCTTTATAAATCACTAATTCACTCATTTATTTATTAGTTAATTGTATCTAAAATTTAATTAATTATATTTCAAAAGTATATTCAGATTACAATTCAACTAGTAAACAGAATATATAATAAAACCATTTATATTTCTAGCCACCATTCTATTCCTCCTGCGAATTCTTGGGACATTTTCATCTCTAGCTATAGGCTGACGGGTTTTTTTCTCTACTGCGTATTAAAGCATATTTTTTAAAAATAACAATAGCATAAATAATAATTATTATTGTTAAAAATATAAAGCTCCATATATATAGTTAGATATAGTTATATTGTGAATTTGTAATATATATTTATATAAATTTATACACAGAAATTAATAGTTTAATTATTGATTGCATTCGCAATGTCTTGCGCTTGTAACAATAATATAACATTATTACTAAAACATACTAATAATGATTTACCTACATATCACTATGAATTACTTACATGATATATATTAATACTATATATATTGTAAATATAACATCAATTCATAATATATATATATATAATTATATATATATATATATATTATATATAATATAGGAACAAGTCAGTTATAACTTGGTCCATTTATGGCGCGTATTTATCATGCTCGAAATTACGATAATAGCCATTTTTTTGAATATTTATTATAAAGTTAATGATTTAATATGATATAATTATTATATAAATAAATTATAATAGAAATTTATAATATATGATTCGATATAGTATATAAACAATGTGTTAGTTTTATAAAAAATAATATCGCGATGATTAAATATAAACCTTTTACAGTTGGCTTTTTGTACCTTGAAGAAATAAATAAACAAATTTCAAGTATTAAAGCTACAACACTTAACAATATTACCAAATCCATTTTAAAGAATTAAACTATATAAAATATATAAAGTAGTAGATATATGTATAATATGTAAACAATTGTTTGAAATTGTAAATATAGTTCACGAGTAGTTTATTTTCACCACCTATAGTCTAGAAATTTCATGCAATATGAGATTAAATGTATGACAATAATTAAAATATTATTTTGTAATCAACTCAAATTTATATACAAATATATTATTTCATTTTAAATCTAAACAGTTAAGATATTAAATCTATAGAGAAATATTGAAAATTATATTAAATTCTTAATACATGAATATTTATATTATAAGTGCTAGATTCTAATTACAAGTTATTATATATCAGTTTTTTTAATTGCTTTTATACTTTTATCTAAATTTGTATAAATAATTTTAAAAATTTGTTACTTATTTAAAAATTAAATTAAACTATGTGTATAAATAAAAGAAATGTTGCAATAAATATAAATATATTAAACAATGATAAATTAAAGAATAATTTATTGTTTTCACTTAATACAAATATTAGTATACCATATTATATATGGAATGTAACACATGTACATTAATATCAGGTTTCATTAGTTTTCTCAGTATCAAGGTTTACCAAAGTATTACTGGCTTCAGCCAGTTCAGATATTGTCACTCGACCTCTTTTGTTTATAAAATCTGCAACCTTGAAAATTAATATGTAATATTAGAATGATTCATAAGATATATTTCATTTAATAAAGATCGTTATTATATAAACTATATAATAATCACATGATAGCTATTAATGTTTTTAATTCAATATAATCATTAAAACCTCTTTGTATTCCGAATGCGTAATATAAATGAATTTACCCCGGTCATCAATAACTCCGCTTAAGCGATCTTCATCAATAAGTGCAGAGATTCTGTCAATTACATCCTGTTTATTTACATATCACATTTGTAATTCAAGTAATTCAATTGTTAAATAATAAATATTAACATAATATATATTTATGTAAATATTACAAAAACGATTTCAAATTATAAATGTTTACCTGAGTCTTTATTTTGAAATTAGCAGCCAAATCCTCTAGAATTACCACTTTTTTTTCCTTTAGATAGTGTAATAGATAGTAGTTTATACATATTATAGTTAATAAATAAAAATAATTATCCATTATTATATAAAATATTTATAATTATCCATTATTAAATAAAATATCAATAATTATCCATTAATAAATAAAATAGATTATAAAAGTTGTAGAAGACAACACATTTTATTATATAATATAAAAGATGTACTAACTTTGATATAATTGATAAATTCAGTAAGTAATGATGAATTCTGCAATGTTGGTTACTATAAAGTTATATATATATAATTGTATAACATTCATTGCAGATATATATTATGATTAAATAATGATATGTCATTATTACGATAATGTCTTATATTGAAAATATGAAGGAGGCTAAGAGCATTGGAGTATAACATATACCATATGTTATTTATATTAATATTACTAAATATATGAGCTCTAGTATAACGAATGTTAAAAATAAACATCACTAAGAAATACATTACATTCCTCACACCACAAGTTTTTAATATATAATTATAGTTTTGATCAAACATAAGAAATCAGATTGGGTATTTAGGTTGCTTTTGGTTGAAATTTGTTGCAAAAATTGTTTATAATTGAAAAATAGGAGTTTATATATTTATTTATTATTTTAGTTATAAAAAGAATAAAATTAGCATATTTCCCACTTAATCATTATAAACAACAGTGGAGCAAGTTTATCCAACTGTAAAAGTCTCTATGGATTTACTTCACAGATATACAGCAGTTGCATCCCACTGCTACTTCTCCCCTGTTGTAGGGGAGATTTCACTTGCTATACAGCAGTTTTCTCCTGTTGTAAATATCTATTGCAGTTGTCCCATGTTATTTAGAAAGTCAATCCTGGTATTAATAAATATTAAACGAATATAAAATATAAGTTCCTTAACTATATCTAATTCTAAAAGTATTGTAATAACTTATAAAGTAGATTTTAAAAACATATATGTTTAATGGTATATATTTTTATATGCTTAATACTAAATACTTAGGGTTCTAAATATTTATTTACGCATTTTTATTTTGAATGACAAAGATTTTTATTTAATCTAATTTTGCAGTAATTACTAATTCTGATATCATGGCAAGGCTCACCGAAATATATGAAGTAAATATAAGTTGTATTTTTATAATTTTAATTATAATTATATGATTAATTTATTTTTAAAACTTCAGAAAAAGCATTGGAAATAATAAATATTAAAGATGCTATAAATAATGTGAGTAAATATATAAATCGGAATGAGAATTAGGAGATCTAGAGAAATAGCATTTATAATAAAAAAGAATATTACAATTTTGTTAGTTTCATTTATCATAATATATATGTATATAAATATTATATGTATATAAATCAAGTTATACAATATATTTTATATACAGAAATATTTTAATATATAAGGGAAGATAAATGGAATTTATAATTAAACTAATAAATAAAACTCAGAAGTAAAGCAAAATAATACAAATCAAAGATACAAATAATATTATACATACATAATATACATGATCACATTAAATAAACACTTTATTATAAATACTAAACGATTAATTCTCATTTCGATAGTCAAATAAAGATGAAATAACAAATATAAGCAAAGAAAATAAATCTAAAATATTGTACGACATAGAAAACTTTAAAATGCTTATAATAATAAAAGTATCATGTCCCTATATATGACTACCTTTAACTCAAATCAACTTTAAAAAATGGAATATTTCCTACAAATCTAAAAAAAGTATCAATAAGACCGATATATATAAAAAAGAAAATAGGGTATTGATAAATCAAATCACAGACCTATATCAATTAAACACTATACTATTATAAACAGTATCAAGTTAAATAATGAATACCAGTTTTT
>OZ038317.1:6467257-6534757 GCA_964035775.1 Osedax frankpressi | reverse complement strand
GAACATTAAAATATACGACCCACAAATATAAAACAGTTTGATTTAAAAAATGGACTGTGTGAAAAAGATATAGTTTATATAGATATGGATATACATAATATTGCATTGTCTAATATTGATATTGTCTCTTAAATTTGAGTTGCAAAATATCCAGGAAGAGTTTCAACCAGAAATTCAACCTCAACCTTCTAATTATTCATTAGATCTGGTGAAAAGATCTATAAAAAGGGTGTTAGCTTTATGTACAGCATAACTTCGCTGCCTAAACAAAAATCTAATCTAATAACCTAAATATCACAGAGATATGCTATGCAGAAAAGAACAGGAAACTTACAAAATAGAGTAGATCAGATGAATGCTGAAAACCGAGTTGGTCTTCTCATGTTGTCCAACTTGGTCAGGGTTCTTGTTAAGAAATCATCGATAATTTATCTGCCGGCCAAAAGTACTACAATTACCCGACATAAAATCGCAATTATTCTGATTGAAATGATAAACATCTTCAAATTGTGTTTGGCAGCTTATCTAAACTAGATAGAATTTCAGAAACAAGTTTATCACATTACTATACATTGATTTAATGGAAGGAAACTCAATTAAAAGAACGAATCGAAAGATAAGATCACCAGCTCAGAAATTAAAAAAAAAAATTAAAATCCAGCATTATTGGCTATAAAAATGCATATTGCTATTAGCCGAGGTGTATATCTGGGAACAATAGTTGTTACAGCAGATTGCACAAGGAAAACACTGCAGTCAAAGCTCATTAGTAGTGGAGGATTCCCTCTTAACAGAATATCTGCACAATGAGGTGGCAATACAACCAATGATTATTGAGATATTTCAAATAGCATATTAATGTAGAATTGTGTACCTTGGTTAGAATTGATATATGCTACTTTCTAAAATATGACAATAAAGGATTAGATAAATCGACATCTTGATTTAAAATGACCAAGAAAATGACGAAATCAAAAAACAAGATATACATAAATGTAGCGACATGACATAAATGAAAACTACCTTTTTTGGTATTTTTTACTACATACACAAAACGAATCTTTGAAAGATCATATGCAAACTTCCACCATCTTCATAACTACTTTCCTTTTCAGATTATGATCAGAAGATGAGTTCACCTCTTCGCTAAAATATTATGAAGTGACTCATTGGGACACAAAGATTGGCAACGTAAAAATGGATCTGGGGAAGATAGAAAATTAGGCAGAATTTCACATGATGATGGAAGATTGTTCTCATTTTTTAATTTATTACTACGAATGGACCAAAGAAAATACATTCATAGCATATGAATATAATAGGTAACAAAATTCCAAATATACTGTGGTAAGTATAACATAGGTATATAAAATTTTAAAATAGTATCAACTAATATCAATTCTAATAATACATTTAATATAAAAACAATGTAATTAAATATTATAACATCAGACCCAAGAGGGCATAAGTAAAAAATTCACTATGATAAATCTCACCACCAGGTTTCCTGGTAATCTTACTTCATAGTTTTTATGCTTTATCAAGATAATAATTAAATTTATAAATTTGATCAAATACCTTGTCAATCAGTTATTTGTACTAATAGCAATTGAATCTAATCATCTACAGAAATTATAAAAAAATAAAACTTTTATTTTTATTTATAATTAATAGATATTATAAAAATAAAATACATAATCTTTCAAGCACATTTTCTCAAAAACTATTTTGATTAACCAACATTGTTATAATTGAATCATATTGTTCAATATTTTCATGGGGTTACTAATTGTATCTAGTTTGTAAATAAATGTCTATATTACATCAATTTGAACAATTTAAAAAGGTAAATATAGATTAATTATTTCATTATGCATTTCTCTTTGTATATCATCACACAATTTTATAGTCATTTGCAAACTATACATTATTTACATTGTTTATATTTATTATATAATTATACAATGGCACCTGTCAATCAGAAGAACAAGATTACTAAGAGAGTAAATGTTAATTTCAAAGTAAGCTAATAAGGTGTTGGACACTATAGCGAGAACATTCATAAATGCAGAGAAGATCAATATTTATGCAGATATTAGTACAGACTGTATCGAGGATGTTGTAACATTCCATGGTACGTGGATGGGGTACTTATTGTACTATGTAGTAGCATGTGTAATAGATTGTAAGTAAGTAGCATGTGTAATAGATTTTGAAATGATGTCTCTTTATCATCACAGATGTGTTGCTAATAAGAATTCCTACACTTGGCACCTAGAAAACAAAAAGAGTTGAGAATGTTACCTAACATACTAGTTCCCCTGGCGGCAAGGAAGTTTATGCAGCTAAAAACATGTGGGGGCATTCCGTCGAGAAGAACTGTATGAGATATTCTAAAATGTTATGCGATGACGATAGTAAGTCTCACAAATCAGTAAATGAGATATATCCTGTATGTAAAGAGAAGATGATAAAAATGTGCAGTAGACCACTATACACCTCGACAAGTGCCTGACTTAGCAACAAGTGTTGTGAGAGTGTTGTGAGAGTGTTGCCACTGGATGGATAAGCTATGGCCAGATAAAGATTGCAACCATAAACCAACTCTGCAAATACTACTCTAAATCTGTGAGATCTAATGTAGATGTTCGCAAACACATAGGGTCTACTTACGAGCATTGCACCTCAACAGATGAAAAACCTGACCACGAGTGGTGTGAAAGTGATGTTTTTATAATAAGGCTATTGCAGAAGGAGTTTCACCACTACCATCGCATAAGCTGAACACCCCAATGAGGTTGAACCATATGTAAAAAGAGTTTATGAAAAACTAACCGCATATGCACTCAAAATGCTTGCGAGAAAAAGGGCACTCAAAATGCAAATGAGTGTTTAGATAATAGTATTTAGTGATTATGTCCCAAAGAACAATTTGTCTGCTTATCTACATTGAAATGTGCAGTAGCAAATGCTATTTCTACCTTCAACTATGGCCAAGTATCTTATGAGGAAGTGTTCTCCCGGAAGCTTGGAATTTATCTAAAGACAAAGCATAAAGATGAAGTCAGCAGAAAACGGATAGCTGGTGCCTGAAGAGAAAAAATCTGAAAGGGTGCGGAAGATTGCGAGGAAGACTGTAGACTATAGCTCAGTTTCACAATAATGTAGATATAATAAAATAATAATAACCATGCATATTAATAATTTTGTATTTATTTCATAACATTTATAAATAAATCTTTAGCTTTGAATTATACAAAATATTGATTTCCATTATAGAGGGGTGACAACTTTTGACCTACTTTTTAGATTGTCTTAAAATGTTCCATATTATATTCAGTATATTTAAACCTATTATTCTATCCAATATTTAACATAGTGATTGTATGAAAAATAAGTATTCTAATTATAACACAAAAATAGATTTTTTCGATTTAGAAATAATCTATATTTACAATATTATTATATAAAAATATGTAATATAGTGTTCATATTTGTATGTAATATCTAAACTCATATCTATTTGCATGTAAATGAGGTGAGCCTGCCTTTAATATAATAATTATATACACTATTTAAAATATATTACTTATATTTTAATATTTAATTATTAAAAGGTATGCAAAAAAAGTTTTTTTCTTCAATATAAAAATAATGCATATTTTAGTTTTTATTTTATTAAACTAAATATTATGCTAATATTACAACCTGAATAATAAATACATTATATCAATTACAGATTTTTAATATTAATAATAAAATTATGATATTTAAATTGAATATAATTTGTTTAATACAACTTAAAAAAGCAATATTTTGAATTAAACCTAAAAGTTTAATTTGTATTCAATTACAGTAATTTTTCTTTCAAGGATTTAATACATATACAATTATTTTTTTAAACAATACAATACAGTTGAATAGATTTTTTTTTACCCAATGATAATAATTCAATATTAATACTTTATTTTTAATCCTAATTTATCATTTGTATTCATATAAAAAAAGAATGTGTTCACTGTTGACTATTCGTATAAGAAAAACCTACAAAAACAAATATAAACTAACTTCATCAAATACTTCAATGACACCTGTTTCATCAACACTAAACTGCTCTTTCAAGATCAAATATTCTTCATGTTCTTTCCGCTCTTTCTCTAATCTTATTGTTTCCTCTTCTTCTTCCTAAGAAATTAAATTATTTAAATAATTAATAAATCTAGTTATATGACAAAATATAAAATTATATACATATATACAAACCAATTTCAGTAAATTAGCTTCTTCCTGTTGTTTCTGTTTCTTGAGTTTTGATACTTGTTTTTGATTTTCTAATTTACGTTCTTCCCTTTCTTCCAGTTCTTTCTGAATTTTTATATTAACAAATATTCTATTGGCACATTAATGAGTCAGAACTGTATTATTACTTTAATGTGTAATTTAAAATCTGTATACTATAAGGTAATTAGTCAATAATATGGTTCTATAGCTGGACTAGAAATGTAGTCATATAATAATGTATAAATATATGAAGATTTAATTTACCAACTTTATTTAAAACTAAATTATCTTATCAAGAGTAGCTACGTAAGACTTGTCCCAAGAAACAATCCAGGCGCTAAAGTTTTTTTATTATATAATAAATGAGAACATTTATTTTAGATGTATTTAAATTATATTATGATTTTATTTTAAATAATTATATAATAGTTACATCATCTGGTTTCTTGGGATGTTTTATTTGTTATAGGTTTTATTTCACTACATTTCTTTGCTGGATGAAATAAATGGATATAAATATATTTCTTTTTTATATTTATACATTATTATATGACTACATTTCTAATCCCGCTATAGAACCATACCGTTGACTAACCTTATAGTAAACATGTTTTATAGTAAACATGTTTATAGTAAACTGCCTTATAGTAAACATGTTTTAAATTACACAATTGTTAATATAGCTTATCGAAAATTAATTTCATTTAGTCGTATCATTTAAGTTTACTACAACCATAGTTTACTGGTTGATAGATATCACATTATATGAAAGAAAACTTTATTAAACACTATCTAGATTATATATATAAATTCTGATATCATATTAAATAATACCTCACGCCGAGCTTTTTTTTCAGCTTTATCTTCAAGTTTTCTCAGTTTCTTAGCTCCAATTTTACCTTCAGGCTGTGCAATGCTATCAAAAATGTCATTCTCTGCATCTTCATCATCATCATCATTGTCATCTTAATTTGTTATAAAATAAAAATATCTTTATAAATCACTCATTTATTTATTAGTTAATTGTATCTCAAATTTAATTAATTATATTTCAAAAGTATATTCAGATTACAATTCAACTAGTAAACAGAATATATAATGAAACCATTTATATTTCTAGCCACCATTCTATTCCTCCTGCGAATTCTTGGGACATTTTCATCTCTAGCTATAGGGTGACGGGTTTTTTTCTCTACTGCGTATTAAAGCATATTTTTTAAAAATAACAATAGCATAAATAATAATTATTATAGTTAAAAATATAAAGCTCCATATATATAGTTAGATATAGTTATATTGTGAATTTGTTATATATATAAATTTATACACAGAAATTAATAGTTTAATTATTGATGGCATTCGCAATGTCTTGCGCTTGTAATAATAATATAACATTATTACTAAAACATACTAATAATGATTTACCTACATATCACTATTAATTACTTACATGATATATACTAATACTATATATATTGTAAATATAACATCAATTCAGAATATATATATATATATATATATATTATATATAATATAGGAACAAGTCAGTTATAACTTGGTCCATTTATGGCGCTTATTTATCATGCTCGAAATTACTATAATAGCCATTTTTTTGAATATTTATTATAAAGTTAATGATTTAATATGATATAATTATTATATGAATAAATTATAATAGAAACTTATAATATATGATTCGATATAGTATATAAACAATGTGTTAGTTTTATAAAAAATAATATCGCGATGTTTAAATATAAACCTTTTACAGTTGGCTTTTTGTACCTTGAAGAAATAAATAAACAAATTACAAGTATTAAAGATACAACACTTAACAATATTACCAAATCCATTTTAAAGAATTAAACTATATAAAATATATAAAGTAGTAGAAATATGTATAATATGTAAACAATTGTTTGAAATTGTAAATATAGTTCACGAGTAGTTTATTTTCACCACCTATAGTCTAGAAATTTCATGCAATATGAGATTAAATTTATGACAATAATTAAAATATTATATTGTAATCAACTCAAATTTATATACAAATATATTATTTCATTTTAAATCTAAACAGTTAAGATATTAAATCTATAGAGAAATATTGAAAATTATATTAAATTCTTAATACATGAATATTTATATTATAAGTGCTAGATTCTAATTACAAGTTATTATATATCAGTTTTTTTAATTGCTTTTATACTTTTATCTAAATTTGTATAAATAATTTTAAAAATTTGTTACTTATTTAAAAATTAAATTAAACTATGTGTATAAATAAAAGAGATGTTGCAATAAATATAAATATATTAAACAATGATAAATTAAAGAATAATTTATTGTTTTCACTTAATACAAATATTAGTATACCATATTATATATGGAATGTAACACATGTACATTAATATCAGGTTTCATTAGTTTTCTCAGTATCAAGGTTTACCAAAGTATTACTGGCTTCAGCCAGTTCAGATATTGTCACTCGACCTCTTTTGTTTATAAAATCTGCAACCTTGAAAATTAATATGTAAGATTAGAATGATTCATAAGATATATTTCATTTAATAAAGATCGTTATTATATAAACAATATAATAATCACATGATAGCTATTAATGTTTTTAATTCAATATAATCATTAAAACCTCTTTGTATTCCGAATGCGTAATATAAATGAATTTACCCCGGTCATCAATAACTCCGCTTAAGCGATCTTCATCAATAAGTGCAGAGATTCTGTCAATTACATCCTGTTTATTTACATATCACATTTGTAATTCAAGTAATTCAATTGTTAAATAATAAATATTAACATAATATATATTTATGTAAATATTACAAAAACGATTTCAAATCATAAATGTTTACCTGAGTCTTTATTTTGAAATTAGCAGCCAAATCCTCTAGAATTACCACTTTTTTTTCCTTTAGATAGTGTAATAGATAATAGTTTATACACATTATAGTTAATAAATAAAAATAATTATCCATTATTATATAAAATATTTATAATTATCCATTATTAAATAAAATATCAATAATTATCCATTAATAAATAAAATAGATTATAAAAGTTGTAGAAGACAACACATTTTATTATATAATATAAAAGATGTACTAACTTTGATATAATTGATAAATTCAGTAAGTAATGATGAATTCTGCAATGTTGGTTACTATAAAGTTATATATATATAATTGTATAACATTCATTGCAGATATATATTATGATTAAATAATGATATGTCATTATTACGATAATGTCTTATATTGAAAATATGAAGGAGGCTAAGAGCATTGGAGTATAACATATACCATATGTTATTTATATTAATATTACTAAATATATGATCTCTAGTATAATGAATGTTAAAAATAAACATCACTAAGAAATACATTACATTCCTTACACCACAAGTTTAATATATAATTATAGTTTTGATCAAACATAAGAAATCAGATTGGGTATTTAGGTTGCTTTTGGTTGAAATTTGTTGCAAAAATTGTTTATAATTGAAAAATAGGAGTTTATATATTTATTTATTATTTTAGTTATAAAAAGAATAAAATTAGCATATTTCCCACTTAATCATTATAAACAACAGTGGAGCAAGTTTATCCAACTGTAAAAGTCTCTATGGCTTTACTTCACAGATTTACAGCAGTTGCATCCCACTGCTACTTCTCCCCTGTTGTAGGGGAGATTTCACTTGCTATACAGCAGTTTTCTCCTGTTGTAAGTATCTATTGCAGTTGTCCCATGTTATTTAGAAAGTCAATCCTGGTATTAATAAATATTAAACGAAAAATATATCTAATTTTAAAAGTATTGTAATAACTTATAAAGTAGATTTTAAAAACATATATGCTTAAGGGTGTATATTTTTATATGCCTAATACTAAATACTTAGGGTTCTAAATATTTATTTACGACACAGATTTTTTATTTAATCTAATTTTTGCAGTAATTACTAATTCTGATATCATGGCAAGGCTCACCGAAATATATGAAGTAAATATAAGTTGTATTTTTATAATTTTAATTATAATTATATGATTAATTTATTTTTAAAACTTCAGAAAATGCATTGGAAATAGTAAATATTAAAGATGCTATAAATAATGTGAGTAAATATATAAATCGGAATGAGAATTAGAATATCTAGAGAAATAGCATTTATAATAAAAAAGAATATTACAATTTTGTTAGTTTCATTTATTATAATATATATGTATATAAATATTATATGTATATAAATCAAGTTATACAATATATTTTATATACAGAAATATTTTAATATATTTCTTAAAAGAATTCAATAAAATATTAAAGAAATGACAAAGTTATTTTTTGTTATCTTTATCAGGCATAGGGAAGATAAATGGAATTTATAATTAAACTAATAAATAAAACTCAAAAGGAAAGCAAAATAACACAAATCAAAGATACAAATAATACTATACATACATAATATACATGATCACATTAAATAAACACTTTATTATAAATCATAAAATGATTAATTCTCATTTCGATAGTCAAATAAAGATGAAATATCAAATATAAGCAAAGAAAATAATTCCTATATATGACTACCTAACTCAAATTAACTTAAAAAATAGAATATTTCCTACAAATCTAAAAAAAAGCATCAATAAGACCGATATTTATAAAAAAGAAAATAGCGTATTGATAAATCAAATCACAGACCTATTTCAATTAAACACTATACTATTATAAACAGTATCAAGTTAAATAATGAATATAGTTTTTTAAAATTTGAAAATTATTTATAATATAAATAATTAATAAGATTAATATTTGATATACCATGTAGATATTTCATAAGAGTAACACAAATGATGAAACTGAAGATTTAATACAAAGAAAAATAGTGAATTTGTAAATATTAAATATAGTTTGATATCTAATCATTAGATTCTCATCTCATTACAAAAATAAGTTGTAACTATAGGAAGAAAGCGTATATGAATTATTTAAAAAGTAAGCTGAATCGTTGCTAAATATTCACTTACGTTGGTTTTTTGAACAATTATTAACGATATCATTATTTGAATATATACTAGAGGTTTATAGACGTCTTATGGTTCAGTGGTAAATAAAGGTACAGGTTCATGATGTACAAAATAATAAAGATAAGATCAACATTTATAATAATTTTATTATAAAATTCTATTTTATATTTAATATATATATACATCTACTATATTGATATATAATAATTTGTAAATACTAAATTTGTAAATACTAAATTTGTAAATACTAAATTTGTAAATACTAAATTTGTAAATACTAAATTATTATATATCAATATAGTAGATGTATATATATATTGAATATAAAATAGAATTTTATAATAAAATTATTATAAATGTTGATCTTATCTTTATTATTTTGTACATCATGAACCTGTAACTTTATTTACCACTGAACCATAAGACGTCTATAAACCTCTAGTATATATTCAAATAATGATATCGTTAATAATTGTTAAATATAGTTTGATATCTAATCAATAGATTCTCATCTCATTACTAAAATAAGTTGTAACTATAGGAAGAAAGCGTATATGAATTATTTAAAAGCTGAATTGTTGCTAAATAATCAGTTCGGATGACAATATCTAGTTTTGGAAAAATTCTTCTAAAGAAGAATCTTCAATGATTCCAGATATGAATCAATGATCGTCAAATAATATTGATCACTTACGGATCTAGTGATAGTATTACTAACTGGGGATTGCATGATTATTATTTGTAATTCTTAAAGATGCACCCCTATAGCAGATAATATAAGATAGTAACTATAAAATATAGGTAGAAAATATAAACTGTAACTGATAACAACAATTTTGAGAAAACTCTGAGAATGACTAAATACAAACACAAAATGAAAAAAAATATTACAGATACGGAAACACCAGAAATAAATGGGAGAGTAGAATTGTACTGAATGAACTACTTGAATTTTAAAAATTGCTAGATCATTCTTTGAGGAATACTCTCATAAGTATGAACATATGATAACTTACATAGATATTCATATGGGTAGGATACAATGGACTCAAAATTTACAGAATTTAGCAGGAAGAAGTAAAAACACAAAATAAATATAGAAATAGAAAATGACAAAAATCAAGATATTTTTCAATTGTCTCAATCTATACAATCATATATACATAGAAGTATGTAACATGATGAGTGAATAACAGAATATATCCTAGAATTACTAATACGGTGAAAGAATTTAAAAAATAATAGGGTAAAGTTCCTTCGAAGGGAAGACAAAAGAGAAATTTATTTTATAACTACTCCAGTTACTTACGGCAGTAGGAATACAATTTAAATCCAAGATCGAAGAAATATAATTATTATTACAAATAATAATTTAAAGATGTCTGAATTGATCTACACAAATAACTTAGCATCCTTTATGGGGAATTCAAATCCTGCACAAGGGAAGATACCGGGAAAGTAAGTCACAGCAGTCATTATCAAGAAAATGATGTCCCTACTCTAGGTTCTACACAAACACCACATCCGGTAATTGACTGGAGATTAACCATGTCATACTCAGAGAAATCCGTTTGATAGATGGGTGTTGAAAATAGCATATTTGAGGGTTGGTAGACTATTCCCTATGTAGAATAACCATTAGAAAGTATGGCAAGAATTCCAAGGGATGGGCAGAGGTCAGGCAATCGTCAGTTTTCCTATGTACATATTAATTGCAACTTTCTAAAGTGTTCACCTGGGAAACTCGGATATCAAAGTTGTTGTCAAAATGCAGACCATATGTTATGTATTTGTGGGAAATGTCACTTCCTCGACTGATATATCATCAATTGTTAATTATGATATTAAAGTATATAATATCTGCATGTTCTTAATAAAAATGCATATTAGAATGTGTTATACAATGAAATACAATGAAATACACATTGTTTGCATTCAGATTACATTTTATTATATACGCTTGTTGAAGGTGACACAATATGACTGATTTCTTTATATACCATTATAAAAATGTAACTGAAATTACTCCATCAGAACATTAGAACATTTATAATTCCAATAATTTAATATATTATGAATTAATCAAATTAAAAGAAGATTGGTAGCAACCAAGGAAGATTATTTGTATTTATAATGAAGCTCTGATTAAATTCAAAGAATATGAATTAAACATGGAGGTGATGTTTATCTGTGTCAATCATATATATATATATATATATATATATGTACATATATATGTATATATGATTGTGATACATATATTAACTTCTTTAAACCTTATTTCAATGTTATTTTCTACCAATAACATTTAATTATATATATATATATACACATATATATATATATATATATATATATAATTAAATGTTGTTGGTAGAAAATAACATTGAAATAAGGTTTAAAGTAGCTTGTATATGTATCAAGCTCCAATAATGAAGTTTTCAATAAAGACTCTAGACCCGAATAGAAATGTATATTATTCTTTATAAAAACATACAGAACTAAGGAAGATTATTTGTATTTATAATGAAGCTTTGATTAAATTCAAAGAATATGAATTAAACATGGAGGTGATGTTTATCTGTATCATAATCATATATATATATATATATATATATAAATATATATATATATATATATATATATATATATATATATACATATATATATAAATATATGTACACGTATATATATATATACATATATATATATGTACATATATATATATATATATATATATATGTACAAACACACATATATATATATATATATATATATATATATATATGTACATATATATGTATATATAATTGTGATACAGATATTAACTTCTTTAAACCTTATTTCAATGTTATTTTCTACCAACAACATTTAATTATATATATATATATACACATATATATATATATATATAATTAAATGTTGTTGGTAGAAAATAACATTGAAATAAGGTTTAAACCAGCTTGTATATGTATCAAGCTCCAATATTAGAGTTTTCAATTAAGACTCTAGACCCGAATAGAAATGTATATTATTCTTTATAAAAACATAAAGAATAACTAAGGAAGATTATTTGTATTTATAATGAAGCTTTGATTAAATTCAAAGAATATGAATTAAACGTGGAGGTGATGTTTATCTGTGTCACAATCATATATATATATATATATATATATATATATATACACATATATATATATATATATATATATATATATATATGATTGTGATACATATACAAGCTTCTTTAACCCTTATTTCAATGTTATTTTCTACCAACAACATTTAATTATATATATACAAATATATATATATAATTAAATGTTGTTGGTAGAAAATAACATTGAAATAAGGTTTAAAGAAGTTTGTATGTGTATCAAGATCCAACTAAAAGCACTTATTGGAGTGTCTGTTTAATCATTATGTAAATGCTTATCTATAATTACAAAAGATATACTTATTCAAATTATAGAGAGAGAAGAGTTGCAGTTTGTGTAAGAGAAAAATTGTTATATATCAGTATATATCAACGCTAGGAAAGGATCGACTTACAGAAATAAAGCAGTGGCTCTATTCAAGGAATTCTTATTCCTGTAGTTATTTTCAAGAAAACAATGTCCATATTCAGACCTCTACCCAAACAAAACACCAACATTCACTCTGAAACTAAACACATCTCAGCTGATTAATCTTTTTAACAATTCAGAGAATTAGGAGCGGTGGATAGAGGAGTATTTGAAAATTGGATATCCTATTTGGGGGTTGTTATGATGAAGGATCATCATTTCAGCATCAAAAGGATTTTTATTTAATTCACTAAATTGATCAATTCATCAGTTATTGCATAATATAATTATTAGACATTTTGATATTACAACAGGACCAATATTAAACGGCAAAAGCAGATAATAATTATGATGGGGAACATTTCTATTTTTACGGTGTGTGTGTGTGTGTGTGTGTGTGTGTGCGTGTGTGTGTGTGTGTGTGTACGTTCATACATATATGTTCAATTACAAAAAACCTATTAAAAACCTTGTTATATTTATGGAGTATAATAAATATCTAAATAATAAAAATGAGTAATCTATGTTTTATCAAAATACTCATTTTCTCACCTACTGTTCTTATATATATGTTCTTATATATGTAAGAGTAGTATTCACTATTGGAGATTATACAGTCATTTTACATCTAAACTAGATAGAATTTCAGAAACAAGTTTATCACGTGCCTATACATTGATTTAATGGAAGGAAACTCAATTAAAAGAACGAATAAAAAGATAAGAAAAAAAGATAAGATCACCAGCTCAGAAATTAATTAAAAAAATTCAAATCCAGCATTATTGTCTATATTGTCTATAAAAATGCATATTGCTATAGCAGAGGTGTATATCTGGGAAAAACAGTTGTTACAGCGGATTGCACAAGGAAAACACCGTAGTCAAAGCTCATTAGTAGTGGAGGATTCCCTCTTAACAGAATATCTGCGCAATGAGGTGGCAATACAACCAATGATTATTGAGATATTTCAAATAGCATATTAATGTAGAATTGTGTACCTTGGTTAGAATTGGTATATGCTACCTTCTAAAATATGACAATAAAGGATTAGATAAATCAACATCTTGATTTAAAATGACCAAGAAAATGACGAAATCAAAAAACACGATATACATAAATGTAGCGACATGACATAAATGAAAACTACCTTTTTTGGTATTTTTTACTACATAACGAATCTTTGAAAGATCATATGCAAACTTCCACCATCTTCGTAACTACTTTCCTTTTCAGATTGTGATCAGAAGATGAGTTCACCTCTTCGCTACAATATTATGAAGTGATTCATTGGGACACAAAGAATGGCATCGTAAAAATGGATCTGGGGAAGATAGAAAATTAGGTTCTCATTTTTTAATTTATTACTACGAATGGACCAAAAAAAATACATTCATAGCATATGAATATAATAGGTAACAAAATTCCAAATATACTGTGGTAAGTATAACATAGGTATATAAAATTTAAAAATAGTATCAACTAATATCAATTCTAATAATATATTTAATATAAAAACAATGTAATTAAATATTATAACATCAGACCAAAGAGGGCAAAAAATAAGTAAAAAATTCACTATGATATATCTCACCACCAGGTTTCCTGGTAATCTTACTTCATAGTGTTTATGCTTTATGAAGATAATAATTAAATTTATAAATTTGATCAAATACCTTGTCAATCAGTTATTTGTACTAATAGCAATTGAATCTAATCATCTACAGAAATTATAAAAAAAATAAAACTTTTATTTTTATTTATAATTAATAGATATTATAAAAATAAAATACATAATCTTTTAAGCACATTTTCTCAAAAACTATTTTGATTAACCAACATTGTTATTATTGAATCATATAGTCAATATTTTCATGAGGTTACTAATTGTATCTAGTTTGTAAATAAATGTCTATATTTCATCAATTAATATCTCATCAATTTGAACAATTTAAAAAGGTAAATATAGATTAATTATTTCATTATGCATTTCTCTTTGTATATCATCACGCAATTTTATAGTCATTTGCAAACTATACATTATTTACATTGTTTATATTTATTATATAATTATATAATGGCACCTGTCAATCAGAAGAACAAGATTACTAAGAGAGTAAATGTTAATTTCAAAGTAAGCTAATAAGGTGTTGGACACTATAGTGAGAACATTCATAAATGCAGAGAAGATCAATATTTATGCAGATATTAGTACAGACTGTATCGAGGATGTTGTAACATTCCATGGTACGTGGATGGGGTACTCATTGTACTATGTAGTAGCATGTGTAATAGATTGTGTAAGTAAGTAGCATGTGTAATAGATTTTGAAATGATGTCTCTTTATCATCACAGATGTGTTGCTAACAAGAATTCCTACACTTGGCACCTAGAAAACAAAAAGAGTGGAGAATGTTACCTAACATACTTGTTCCCCTGGCGGCATGGAAGTTTATGCAGCTAAAAACATGTAAGGCCATTCCGTCGAGAAGAATGGTATGAGATATTCTAAAATGCTCTGCGATGGTGATAAGTCTCACAAATCAGTAAATGAGATATATCCTGTATGTAAAGAGAAGATGATAAACCATGTGAGTAAGACCTATATACACCTCGACGAGTGCCTGACTTAGCAACAAGTGTTGTGAGAGTGTTGCCACTGGATGGATAGGCTATGGCCAGATAAAGATTGCAACCATAAACCAACTCTGCAAATACTACTCTAAATCTGTGAGATCTAATGTAGATGTTCGCAAACACATAGGGTCTACTTACGAGCATTGCACCTCAACAGATGAAAAACCTGACCACGAGTGGTGTGAAAGTGGTGTTTTTATAATAACGCTATTGCAGAAGGAGTTTCACCACTACCATCGCATAAGCTGAACATCCCAATGAGGTTGAACTGTATGTAAAAAGAGTTTATGAAAAACTAACCGCATATGCACTCAAAATGCTTGCGAGAAAAATGGCACTCAAAATGTAAATGAGTGTTTAGATAATAGTATTTAGTGATTATGTCCCAAAGAACAATTTGTCTGCTTATCTACATTGAAATGTGCAGTAGCAAATGCTATTTCTACCTTCAACTATGGCCAAGTAGCTTATGAGGAACTGTTCTCCCGGAAGCTTGGAGTTTATCTAAAGACAAAGCATAAAGATGAAGTCAGCAGAAAACGGATAGCTGGTGCCTGAAGAGAAAAAATCTGAAAGGGTGCGGAAGATTGCGAGGAAGACTGTAGACTATAGCTCAGTTTCACAATAATGTAGATATAATAAAATAATAATAACCATACATATTAATAATTTTGTATTTATTTCATAACATTTATAAATAAATCTTTAGCTTTGAATTATACAAAATATTGATTTCCATTATAGATGGGTGACAACTTTTGACCTACTTTTTAGATTGTCTTAAAATGTTCCATATTATATTCAGTATATTTAAACCTATTATTCTATCCAATATTTAACATAGTGATTGTATGAAAAATAAGTATTCTAATTATAACACAAAAATAGATTTTTTCGATTTAGAAATAATCTATATTTACAATATTATTATATAAAAATATGTAATTAATCAAATAGTGTTAATATTTGTATGTAATATCTAAACTCATATCTATTTGCATGTAAATGAGGTGAGCCTGCCTTTAATATAATAATTATATACACTATTTAAAATATATTACTTATATTTTAATATTTAATTATTAAAAGGTATGCAAAAAAAGTTTTTTTCTTCAATATAAAAATAATGCATATTTTAGTTTTTATATTATTAAACTAAATATTATGCTAATATTACAACCTGAATAATAAATACATTATATCAATTACAGATTTTTAATATTAATAATAAAATTATGATATTTAAATTGAATATAATTTGTTTAATACAACTTAAAAAAGCAATATTTTGAATTAAACCTAAAAGTTTAATTTGTATTCAATTACAGTAATCTTTCTTTCAAGGATGTAATACATATACAATTATTTTTTTAAACAATACAATACAGTTTAATAGATTTTTTTTTACCCAATGATAATTATTCAATACTAATACTTTATTTTTAATCCTAATTTATCATTTGTATTCATATAAAAAAAGAATATGTTCACTGTTGACTATTCATATAAGAAAAAACCTACAAAAACAAATATAAACTAACTTCATCAAATACTTCAATGACACCTGTTTCATCAACACTAAACTGCTCTTTCAAGATCAAATATTCTTCATGTTCTTTCCGCTCTTTCTCTAATCTTATTGTTTCCTCTTCTTCTTCCTAAGAAATTAAATTATTTAAATAATTAATAAATCTAATTATATGACAAAATATAAAATTATATACATATATACAAACCAATTTCAGTAAATTAGCTTCTTCCTGTTGTTTCTGTTTCTTGAGTTTTGATACTTGTTTTTGATCTTCTAATTTACGTTCTTCCCTTTCTTCCAGTTCTTTCTGAATTTTTATAATATTAACAAATATTCTATTGACAAATTAATGAGTCAGAACTGTATTATTACTTTAATGTGTAATTTAAAATCTGTTTACTATAAGTTAGTCAATAATATGGTTCTATAGCAGGACTAGAAATGTAGTCATACAATAATGTATAACTTTATTATATGACTACATTTCTAGTGCCGCTATAGAACCATACTATTGACTAACTGCCTTATAGTAAACATGTTTTAAATTACACAATTGTTATATAGCTTATCGAAAATTAATTTTATTTAGTCGTATCATTTAAGTTTACTACAACCATAGTTTACTGGTTGATAGATATCACATTATATGAAAGAAAACTTTATTAAACACTATCTAGATTATATATATAAATTCTGATATAATATTAAATAATACCTCACGCCGAGCTTTTTTTTCAGCTTTATCTTCAAGTTTTCTTAGTTTCTTAGCTCCAATTTTACCTTCAGGCTGTGCAATACTATCAAAAATGTCATTCTCTGCATCTTCATCATCATCATCATTGTCATCTTAATTTGTTATGAAATAAAAATCTCTTTATAAATCACTAATTCACTCATTTATTTATTAGTTAATTGTATCTAAAATTTAATTAATTATATTTCAAAAGTATATTCAGATTACAATTCAACTAGTAAACAGAATATATAATAAAACCATTTATATTTCTAGCCACCATTCTATTCCTCCTGCGAATTCTTGGGACATTTTCATCTCTAGCTATAGGCTGACGGGTTTTTTTCTCTACTGCGTATTAAAGCATATTTTTTAAAAATAACAATAGCATAAATAATAATTATTATTGTTAAAAATATAAAGCTCCATATATATAGTTAGATATAGTTATATTGTGAATTTGTAATATATATAAATTTATACAATTGATTAATACATTGATTAATACATTAATTAATAGTTTAATTATTGATTGCATTCGTAATGTCTTGCGCTTGTAACAATAATATAACATTATTACTAAAACATACTAATAATGATTTACCTACATATCACTATGAATTACTTACATGATATATATTAATACTATATATATTGTAAATATAACATCAATTCAGAATATATATATATATTTATATATATATATATATATTATATATAATATAGGAACAAGTCAGTTATAACTTGGTCCATTTATGGCGCGTATTTATCATGCTCGAAATTACGATAATAGCCATTTTTTTGAATATTTATTATAAAGTTAATGATTTAATATGATATAATTATTATATAAATAAATTATAATAGAAATTTATAATATATGATTCGATATAGTATATAAA
Source organism: Osedax frankpressi (assembly GCA_964035775.1). Classification (NCBI taxonomy): domain Eukaryota; kingdom Metazoa; phylum Annelida; class Polychaeta; order Sabellida; family Siboglinidae; genus Osedax; species Osedax frankpressi. Next base: position 6,516,068 of record OZ038317.1, on the reverse strand, counting down.
CATTGTGTTAGTTTTATAAAAAATAATATCGCGATGATTAAATATAAACCTTTTACAGTTGGCTTTTTGTACCTTGAAGAAATAAATAAACAAATTACAAGTATTAAAGCTACAACACTTAACAATATTACCAAATCCATTTTAAAGAATTAAACTATATAAAATATATAAAGTAGTAGAAATATGTATATGTAAACAATTGTTTGAAATTGTAAATATAGTTCACGAGTAGTTTATTTTCACCACCTATAGTCTAGAAATGGAATTAATATCACTGAATAACTTAACCAAAGATTGAACCTTAAATATATATAGATCCTTTGTCATATGGGTTACGGTGCTAAGTGGATCGTTTCACGTGACACAATATGAGTTTATTGTATATATTTATAATACAATTATTTTAAAATGTCACATTACCAATATATAACTAGTATTACAACTGTATATCATTTCTAAATAATTTTTTTAACAATATTTAATAAATCTAAAATTATACAAATGAATGAGTGGGCAGGCCAATAGACGTTATGGGTGTATATAACTTGACATTCTAATATTTAGATAAAATATTTCAAACTGTTTCACAATCAATAATTATATTATGTTAAGGGTATGTGGGTAGAATTGATCCAATGTAAAAGAACAGGGATGTAATATTACGCCAATTATGTTATCTAATTGAATATATATGGGATTTCTACGAAATTAATTGTAATAAGGAAACCCAAATCTACAAATATTGTGTTTAAAATTTTGCAAAAATATCATATAGTCAAACATATTTGTGAACAAAATTTAAACATGTTTTTCAACAAATTTTCAATGTTATAAATCTGTTATAAAATATTTTAAAAACAATTCTAAAAATGTTGAAAATAATTATTTTAAGTATAATTATATTAAACATTCAATGAAAATATTATAGAAAACGAACCGTAAACTAAAAAGATATCGGATTGTTAGTCTACAAATTCAAAATACTGATAAAATTACATTTAAGTTACATTTAAGTTTATTTAAAATTATATGATCTTTTTACTATCTCTTACTAACTTCTACTTTTATAAACAATGCAATAACAGGAAAAGTAAACATAACCCTTGACCTTTTAATAAAATATAAACATTGTATTTTAAACTTTAATTTTGTTTTAATATTATAAAAATTGTTAAACTTTAAGTTAACCAAATATAACATTTAATTGAATTAATGAAATTTACATAAATAATCAATACTATGTTCTGAGATTAGACTTTTTAAAATACTTTATATAAATTTTTTATTCAATTTTAAAAGCTGAAATTTTAACATATAATAGAAAATTAATAGAAATTTTAGAGTGAATTATTATTTTATAAATTATTATTTTATATAATAAAAAAAAATGTATAAAAATTTCCCACCAAAATGAAATTTACTATTTTTTATAAATATACCATATCAGTACTCCTGTAAATTATAATGTGTAAAAGGTAATAATATATTACATTTACATGCGGTAATATCGCCCAGCATCACCGAGAATATGCCAAACCTACGCAATTTTTTCATTTATATTTTGATGAAACATTAAAATTACATTGCAGATTTATTTAAAATAGTATTAAGGTATTTTATATTATATAATATCAAAACAATACTCGAGTATAACGGGTACTTTAATATTATAAATCAAATACGATAAAGAATCAGTTATTATTGATATGAGCTATTTTTAAACAATCAAGTTTTTTAATTTTAATGTTTATCGATATTTATCTGATTTACATATAGAACATCAGATAATTAAATTTGATTTTATTTGGTATAATGTATAATAAATTATATATATATATATCTAAGTAAGATAGGATTAAGTCATTTGTAACTTGATCTAATTTAATTCATTGCGTGTATTTATCATGCTCGAAATTACGATAATAGCCATTTTGAAAATATTTATTATATAGTTTATGATTTAATATAACTATTAAAGATATAAATTAAAATAGAAACTAAATAAATGAATACATTATAATAGAAATTTATTCTATATGGTATTTAAAACAATTTATTTGTTTTCCAAAAATAATATCGCGATAATTAAATATAAACCTTTACAGTTGGCTTTTTGTACCTCGAAGAAATAAATAAACAAATTACAAGTAACAATACTTAAAAATATAAATAAATCCATTTTAAAGAATTAAAATATACATAATATATAAAGATGTAGAACATGTGTATAATATTATATAGTACTACACATACGAGCGATTATTTGAAATTGTAAATAATTTGTAAATATAGTTCACGAGGAGTTTATTTTCGCCACCTATAGTCTAGAAATGGAAATAATATCACTGAATGACTTAACCAAATATTAAACCATAAATATATATAAATCCTTATAAAACTCAGTCTTCCTAAGTACCATATATTTCTATTTTCTATTATATATACCATATCATGAAATATAACTGATTATGAAACTTTACAAATTTCTAGAATCTACTAATTCTAGTATGAAAATATTGTCTCAGTACAATTCAAAACATCATTGCCGAGATTAACGATTTAATATATAAATAGTTAAATACATATGCTACCCTCTTAATGTTACTTCAATGCTGTTACATACATGGGTTATGAATTCCAATTACCTAATATATCAATTAATTGTTATTTATAATAATAGATTTTATAAAAAAATGTTTTTAGTGGACATTGAATTTTAAAAAAAACATATATTCATCCTCGAAATATCCAACAAATATATTTTTATGTATTGTTTGTCTAGATCTCACTAACTTGATTGGCTCTATTCATATTACTTTATTATTAAATCTATCGGATTTGTCTAGGAATATATACATATCTATGATCATATTCTATATTTATATTATATTTTCATTAACTAAGAATTAATTTAAATTTTATTTACAAGCAAAAAATATTTTTTGTAATATTATAATATCGTTGTAATTAAACACATTTATTATGGATAGAAAAAGACGAATGAATAAACCACCTAGAAGTTCTAAACATAAAAAATTAAAAGCAATTGATCCATTTTATAAAGGCGAAAGAAAAGAAGCATTATTAAAGTTTTTAAAAACAAATATCTTAATTATTCAATTTTATTTAATGATTAAATTTTAATAATTTAATCATTAATTCAATATTATAATGATATTTAATGATTCAATTAATCATTAATTCAATATTCTAATGATATTTATTTTAATTTGGATTAAGTTAATATTTCAATTTAATTTATCTTGGGAGTAGCTATATTTTCTATAACTAGACAATTTTTGTGATCAATATGTCTAATAGCTTTCTTTGTGAATTATTTTTGTGTAAATGCATTGGAATCGTTTGATTTGCTAATATGCTAATATTAGTCTAGTTTAACTGTATTCATGTTACATCGTTTTATCAATATTTGAATTATAATTTTAACATTAAATAATTGGTTGCTAAATCTATTATATTGCGCTGTATAATAATATAATGTTCATGTGTAATGTCTGATAATAGAAAAAATAAGTATTACCAAATCTCTAACCAACATTGCTAAATGCTAGTGTTTTGTGTCTGGTTTTAAGTCTAAGATATGTTCAAAACAGGTACTAACCATCATCGTGGTTGGGTACGTGTTTTAAACAATATAGAGTTTGGGATAGTCTTATTAGACATCTTTTGACTGTACAGCTATTAATCAATAGCCTTGTCTTTATATATCATTAGGTAAAACTTATATCTCAATAGTATATTTCAGAGTATAATAGTTGCGATATTATATGCTGCAAATTAACCACAAATTTGTACAACCATTACATTTACGTACCCGTCATATTCTTTGAGTTCGGATAGTTACTGGTGTAGAACAATGCAAGTATCGTGATCGATCCTGAGTAAATTCTTTCAAGTATATCAATAAGAATTCATTTTCTGTATATATTATATAATAAAAATCCTCCTTCGCATATCCTTGTCATTTTGAGACCCCTAAAACAATTACACATGGTATTAACATTAGAAAGCACGTGTCTACTGAGTAAAATATACAAGTTTATGATTAATATATATTAAATATAGATTACATTAAACATGCCCTGATATCTTTTTATTTAACACTTATGTAATTCATATATAAGATTAATTCATTTATTTTCGTTCTTATTGAATATGTAAAAACATGAAATCTAATATAAGACATCATTATTTTCACTGAATTATATGTGTTCATCTGATATCAATTTATTTTATACCCATAACTTTTAGATAGAATTTATAATAAATTGATATGGGGCACAGCAATTAATTTCGATACGAAAATAGATGAAGTTTAAATATTGACTATATTATTATATTATTTCATTATGAAATTTATCTGGTTATATACTTATGCAATTCCTTCGTTCTACTAATAGTCGGCACGGAGGTGATAAAAAGAATCAGCCACCTTCAAAGAATGAAGAACAGCATTTACCCAAATCGTTTATCGAGCTCGTTCGCTTGAAAGAAACAATGAAATCCGCCAAGAAAGACAAAAATAAATTTGGTTACTAAATAAAAATTAATGAGTACATTCCTGTTTGATTAAATTAGTTACTATGTTATATTATTAGTATGAATTGCAATTCTAGTCTAGTCGATTTAAATACTGCAATATAAAATTTAAAAATATTAAAATATCTTATATTACAATTTACATAGAAAACTTCTAATATATTAACTAAACAATTAATTAATTTATTTTATATCAATTATAAAATATGACATATTTAGGTCTTCAAAACAAATAATTTAAAATTGTAAATTATACTTTTAGTGAAATAAATATGTAAAATTCTCAATAAACCATTTAATATAATATTAACTACAAAATTTTAAATATATTAAACAATGAAAATTATATATATTTCTGATTAATATCAAAATTATGTCAATATATTTATATAATATAATGACAAATTTACTGTCTTATCTTAAACTATAATTTATATATATCAATTAAGTGTATTGTTTATATATATTTAGATTACGTTTATATTAGTATTTAATAAATACTATTTATACTGCGTTTGCGAACGCTGTACTTGAATTATGTTCGATTTCACGTCGAATATCTATGTTGTTGATTTCGAATTGAGTAGCCGCGCAATTCAATCGCTAACGTCTCCCGTACCAAACATTCGGTCGGACAGCGCTCGTCGAAGAGTCGAGGCGTCCAATGGCTGCGGATACCCGCGGCTGCGTCAAGCAGTTGAGGCGGGTGCCGACGTTCCAACAGCGGACCGGCGAAAAGGAGTCGCGCTTCATCAACCGCATCGACCGAGAGTCCGCCGCCGTTATCAACCGCACGCAAATGGAGACCAAGTTCAAGGTTCGCCCCCTACTCCGGATGTTCCCTTTACTCCATGCAGTATGGCTGTTGTTTATATCTAATTTGTAGTGTATCCTATTCAATGTAATATATTCAGCTGCTGTTTGTAGGTACCTTTGTATATTTATATTTTATATTATTGAATTTGATTTTTCTAAAAACCCTATTCATCAACAGTTACAAATATTATAATATTATGAAGACCTTTAGACCGTTAAAGTAATGACTAGCAAATGCTTTCAATCCATTAAATTGTATATTAATATATTGTTTAGTATATAGTGTATAGTATCTACTATATACTATATAGTATCATGACAACAAATGTTATACGGATATTTATCATTTTTATATTTGTAACAATTAGTATTTTATTTTAATTTTAAATTAATTACATATTAATCATTGTCTATGCATTGTTATTATTTCACAAAATGTAAAACTGCATCTAATATTAGTTGAAATTAAGTTAACAGTTAAACAAATATTACAAACATTTTTGATATCAATCGTTACACTTAACTCTAATATCAGGTATCTTACGAGGAACAAGAAAATGGCCAACTGAAACTAAAGAAGAAACGTAAATCCAAGAAAAAAATTGAGTTAGTTTCGAAACTTTAATTAATTTTATAATAAGACAAATCAAAAGATAACCTATTTTGTTATTTAATTATCACATTTAAATTGATTTCTATATATAACTATTTATTATTTACAAGTTTGTGTGTTGAAATGTTTATATTAAAATATAATCTCAGATGTTCATACACTTAGAAATAAATACAGAAATATATAGAAAAAATAAATTATAACTCTTTTCACTCTGCTATGTGTGGATAATTTCGTGGATAAAATTAAAACAAAATAATGAACAACTTTACTTTAATAGTGATTTAATAACTATTTTCAATAAATAACTGATCTGCCTTTACAATTTGTATATTGTTGGTATATTTAAATAAACATGCCTTTGTTACTTTGAAAATCACATAAATATATTTCAATACAAGAATTACAACTGTGAAACAGGTTCAAATCCTATTTAAAAGTTTAAAACAAATTAATATTTTATTTTTCAAACCTAGATAGGTGTAACAAAGTTTACGTCAAATCTGTTCTGATACATTTATTTATATATACATGATTCAATAAATATTAGTTAAATCAATAAATAAAACTACAACTTTATTACAACTGTTTACTTTCTTCCTGATAAAATAGAGCTAGAGATATACTAAAAAACATCATAAAGACAAACTTAACTCACTGACAATACATTAATACTCAAGTCAAAAAAAAATTAAAACTAATTACTAGAAATACTACCTAAAAATAATAAAATAACTACAGTCAAAATAGATGTTGATTAATATTAATAAATAATAAAGTTATAAAATATAAAATGGAATATAATATCTCATAGCTGTAGTTATCTCAGGGTACTATCTTAGTTTACACACTGACTAACAATTAAACATAATATCTATACCAAAGTGATGTCCTGTAATTTCATACTCAACTTCTGATCAAGTAATATCTGCAACAAGAAGCCGTGCTTTTAAACTTGTACAGTCCATCATCTGATATAAATCTGATATAAACCTATACATCTGGAATAAACCTATAAATCTGATATAAACCTATAAATCTGATATAAACCTATAAATCTGGTATAAACCTATAAATCTGATATAAACCTATAAATCTGTAGAAACCTATAAATCTGATATAAACCTATAAATCTGTAGAAACCTATAAATCTGATATAAACCTATAAATCTGATATAAACCTATAAATCTGATATAAACCTATAAATCTGATATAAACCTATAAATCTGATATAAACCTATAAATCTGTAGAAACCTATAAATCTGATATAAACCTATAAATCTGGTATAAACCTATAAATCTGATATAAACCTATAAATCTGTAGAAACCTATAAATCTGATATAAACCTATAAATCTGATATAAACCTATAAATCTGATATAAACCTATAAATCTGTAGAAACCTATAAATCTGATATAAACCTATAAATCTGATATAAACCTATAAATCTGATATAAACCTATAAATCTGATATAAACCTATAAATCTGATATAAACCTATAAATCTGTAGAAACCTATAAATCTGATATAAACCTATAAATCTGGTATAAACCTATAAATTTGAAATAAACCTATAAATCTGATATAAACCTATAAATCTGTATAAACCTATACATTTTAGATAAACCTATAAATCTATAAATCTGATATAAACCTATAAATCTGATATAAACCTATAAATCTGTATAAACCTATACATTTTAGATAAACCTATAAATCTATAAATCTGATATAAACCTATAAATCTGATATAAACCTATAAATCTGATATAAACCTATAAATCTGATATAAACCTATAAATCTCTATAAACCTATAAATTTGAGATAAACCTATACATCTGTATAAACCTGCAAGGACTTAACCATAAGTTTTGCTAAATCACACATGTGTTCAAGGTAAACTTACTAATTATTAACACCACTGAAACTATTAATATTATTATTTTATTATTATTTGAATTTTTATTATAATTATTATTATTTTTATTTAATTATTATGACTATTATCAATTTTCATAGTTATTAATAAATTTGATTCCATCAAACTACAAAATGTAATCATAATGAAATAGATCCCTTAAATAATATAATATGATGGTAGGACTTGTTCTAGTAACTGATTGTATCTCAACACCATCATATTACATTGAAGTCCTTTATTTAATATTTTTATAGAAGAATGAATTCCACTCTACCTATTATACATATATTGCATAATTATACAGAATATATTGCATAATTATACAGACTATATTGCATAATTATACAGACTATGTTGCATAATTATACAGACTATATTGCATAATTATACAGACTATATTGCATAATTATAATTATATAAATCAGAAAGGATCGAAAGAAGATTGAAGCTAGAAAGGAACGAGACGTGAATCGCAAGGATAAGAATAAGGACGGCTTTGAACGGCTGGCGGATACCGTGACCTTTGGTGATATCGTTCATCGGCCTCCAGTTTTGACCTCTGCACCGAGGAAAGCTCCCCAGGTTTTCCAGTCTCACTAAAAGCGTTGTTATTCGAGTTCATGTATAACCTCAAAATTTAAAAAAATGTTTTATATCAAATTATATTACAGATTGATTACTTGATATGAAGTATATATGCAATTAAATACAATATATATCCATGAATATATTATGATATATTATATAACATAAATATATTGTCTCCTTGAATATATTATGTTATATTACTACAATAAGATTAAGAATTTAAATCAAATAATTGATCAGTATCTACATTTCCTGTATGATATATTTATTATTAATTAGAGTTTTACAAAGTCATCTTTTACACAAAAAGTTTCCATTCAAATGTCAGCTTTTGTCAACTATTCCTTTTAATATGAATACATTCCTTCTTCAAATATGTTATTACAATAACATTACTTCAATATTGTCAATAATTCACTCTAGCTCTCTCTCATAATGTAATTATATCTTTTTTGATATTGATATTGCATAAGCTATTAAGATTAGGTCGCAGTCATCAAATATTATCTTTTTGATATTTTAGTCATTTTTTTATATTATATTAAGATTTATTAATCTATTAAGAATATTTTAGTTAAATTTCAGATTATATTCAATCTCGTAATATTATAATTATATATTATTTATATTACTGATTTTCAAATTTAAAAAACTAAATTATCTAAATTTGAATATTCTACTTTCGCTTATTATATTAAATTAATATCATTTGTTACCAACAAATAATAACAATATTTCAAATTTGCTGAATAGTTTTATTATACTTATATATATATATATTTTAGTCTAGTGTATATATGTATACTCAATATCAAAAAAAAAAAATATATGTATACTCAATATCAAATAAACCTTATTTTACTTAATATATTAGTAATGTAAATTATCAATAATAATAAAAGTACATAATCTTTAAAGGACATTTTCTCGGAATAAATATTTTCATTCACATATGATCATTATAAATGAAACAACTTATTAAATTTATAAGTAATCTTTTAATTTTGTTTTGTGTAAAATGATAATATATATTCGGTTTAACTTCTTTTTTTTTAACTAACTGTTTAATTTATTCACAAAAAAATCAAAATATTATATATTAAAGTTCAAGGCATGATATATTTCTTTATATTATCAAAAAAATTATACATTAAAACATGCCATAAGTATTTACTATAAGGAGGTCAAAAACTGTGCAATATTCCAATAATAAATCACTAGTTACATTGTAAGTAGCTATATACATCCCTATGTCTACCATGTAAATATTGCCAACCTCACGACCTCACCTTAATAGTGTTCATTTGTATTACAACCAATTCCTTAACGGACTGGTTTAAAAAATTCTTTTATTACATAATTTACATGTAACCCATATATTGGCGTTTACGTTCACAAAATACTACAATAGGCTAATTCTTATCTCATTCTTATTAAGCACGTCTTATCTCCTGCCGCTGTTACATAACTTGTGTTCACCTACCAGCAGACGGGCGGTAAGAATTCCTACAAACTCTGCAATATGCTACTCGGCAAGGATGGAGTAAAACCTTGCCTCGCCAAAAGAGATATGCTGGAGAAGGAACGCGAACGTGTTGTGAAGTTGTATCGAAAACAAAAAGAGATGAAACAGATGCCGTTTAAGATGTTTGAGTGATTGATGTTTAAGATATTCTACACATCTATTATTCAGATGTAATCTTATTTATATCGATTAAATATTTCAAATAACACACAATGTGTTAATATTGATTGTATATCTGTTATGCTATTTATTATTAATTGTTTTATATCGATGAATTATTTGATAATACATAAATATTTAATCATATTACTAAATTTCTATTTTTTATATATAAATATTATATAATTATTATTATATTCATTATATCTGATAATGTTAATTTATATTATATTAATTTGATATAACTATTAACATTTTATAACTGTATATAAATTTATCTATTTTCTAAAATAAATTAATAAAAAAGGAATTAGAACATGTTAAATTATTATTAAATATTGATTTAGTCAACATATCACAATAATTAATGTCATATATTAAATAAATAAATCAAGGGTATTTTATCAGACCTTATTTAGCTACATGTAATATAATTTCAAATATTGGTGAGACAGGAAAGCAAAAGCATTTCACTTGATTACACAATACTGTAAACAATACTAATTGCTAGTTTAATGTGATTTAGTTACTAAAACTAACGTTTATATCTTAAATATAAATTTATTGTAAATAATATTACTCTAATTAATATTTATATTCATTTTGTCCAGATTTTATATTCTGTTTTCAAACATACTTAGAAGAAAATTTCATTTATAAGTGAACTAATCATAATGTAATTATCATCTGATCTCACTGATAACATACGTTAACTTATGTATACTATATACTAATAAGGTACTTAAATGAATCATCTAGCTAGTTCACATATCTTTATTTTTAAATAGTTGATTACTTCACCTGTTACCTAAGAAACTGTGTTTCAGAATGTAAACAATTTAGCATCCCCACTAAACAATTGAAATTCGAGCTACACACTTTACCTCATTTATCCTCAACATTTCCAAACGTTTTTATAGGATCCACAATTTAAATATTACTTTTCACATTATTTCATAAATAGGCGTTTTCTTGATTCCTATCATTTCTTACTATATTTAACCGCTTTATAATTCCGATATCAACTTTTAATTGGGCGATGGTTTACAACTTTTATGTTTATTATTTACGATACGAATTTAGCATAAACGTATAGAAATATATTAATGAAAGTAACTTTCAACAGAACTTTTTATTAACATAAATATAGAATTGAAGAAAGAAAAATAAAAAAAAACTTTTTCCAAATCTTATTTAATACATTTATACTATCAAGACTTGACAAGTGTTATCAAATATTTATTAACTTACATCTTACCAGGATTACGCCAATTCATCATTATTGTGTGGTTGTGCATTGTTATAATTACAATAATATTCACAATCTATACGACATTATGCTGCAATAGCTGTGAATAAATAATACGCTACTAGAATACAAATATGAATATATCAAATTATAGCAATTGACATATTTACATTTACGATAACTGACTACAATACATGCCTATAATAGCGTAACCTATATCATATTAGCTTATAGGTTCATTTTATTATGTTATTGATATGTCAGAAATATTTGATATTATCTAAGATTACAAAGTAATTATCGATATATGAAATGTTTATGTTAAAATAAATATACTGTAAATAAATTTATAAATGTTATAAATAAATATAAATCAATTCAATCATTAAATCTATAAATAATTTATATATATTGAATTTTGTACATTATACATTGATAATTTCACAAATTACACATAACACTCATATTCTTATGTAAAATAACATTATCATTATAACAAAAAATAATTCATTTGTTAACCAGCTCTTGTCAATAAAATATATTGTAAACATTGCAATTGAATTGATTGCTCGTAAAAAGACTAATGTTTATGGCTCAGTAATTGATCTTTAATATATTATAATATTTATAACTTTTATACAAGTATATATATGCATTCAAATTAGTATATGCTATAACTCAATTTATAATGGATACTATATACTATTCGATTTATTGTTAAATTATAATATAACATAAGTTAGGCTTTTATTGTTATTCATGTATTCAATATTAGTATGCATATGATATATAACACATCATACATTCTTGAAATTATTACTTTATATTTTTAGCAAGGCTTATAGATTTGTATTAATTATTTAAAATACATATTCATATCTAGTGTATATATTGCATAGTTTTTATATTTATATTATTTTCCAATTTTTATAATAATATATAATAATGAATTAATTATTTCGTTTTATTTGGTTATTTTTGTAATAAGATATATATTTAATTACAAATTATATTGAAATTAAAAAATTATAAAAACGCATTATTATTAAATTAAATTTATTAAATTATTAAATTTAATTTATTAAATTATAAAATAATATTTAAATCATTAAATAGCTGATTTATATTATTTAAAATTTATTTCATGTCGGAAGAAAGAAATCCAAGAACCTCAATCAGAAATTCTGATTCCTCTGATTCTATAACAGAAACATCTATAGACGATCTCGTATCGGCAGCGGCCATTTTAAACGGGTCAAATTCGCAAGAGGTATATTTATATAGATGAAAATATAGTTCAGAAAGGTGTTATTGACTATCAATTAAACACTTATAGTGATATTCTAATAGTGATATTATTGACTGCTTCATTATAACTGAAGAGGATAACTCTACCGATAAATGTGAATAATAACATTACAATTAATAAGATAATAAGAAAATGATAAATTAACAAATGTTGAAAAGAGCAAAACAAAAAATATTGATATTACAATAATATTAAAAATGATATTATACTATTAAAATTTCTGCGTTGCTAACAAAATGCTAAATAAATAATTAATTTATTTTGATTTTTTTAATTTATTTGGGCTTACTATTCATATTTTCTAATACTATTTGTATTAACTATTTTCTTCTTATCGCATTCTACATATATGTATAAAGGAATATACTTCATAAGTATCCATTGTTTATTCTTTAATAATAATAATAATATTATACGATATTTAACTATACATTGATATATATAGTATAGTATATACTATACATTATTACATACTATACACCTATGGGAAATAGCTAAGAAAATAATAATTTCACAATTACCGATTTAATAAATACAAACACAAATAAATCCTTTATATAAAGTTAATACGTTTTAGATATATTCGATACAACATAAACATATGATATTTGACATAGGCTGACATAATGACTGTATCTCAGGAAAGACTAGTTGGTGAAGTTAATGGAATGGTGGAAAGAATAATGGACCGTTAGTAATTGTTATATATTACATGTACTACAGTATTACTATCTAGGATATTATTGATATTTATATCAGAAAATCGCAAAGTTTGATAATTGCAACCATAATAACCAATTATTTTAATGAACCTCAAAAAGATAAATTATCATTAATGATACTAGTTATAAACGTTCTTCTGAAATTGATCAAATAAGAATTTATCACAAATACGGATAAAAAAAATATTAGTATATCAAATTTAACAAATGATGATAAGGTATGCAATCTATTAAATTACCTTGACGTACCTACTTTTTATTAGTAGATGTGAACTAAATAACTTGAACATTAGCGACTATAAAATAACTTGAACATTAGCGACTATAAAATAACTTGAACATTAGCGACTATAAAATAACTTGAACATTAGCGACTATAAAATAACTTGAACATTAGCGACTATAAAATAACTTGAACATTAGCGACTATAAAATAACTTGAACATTAGCGACTATAAAATAACTTGAACATTAGCGACTATAAAATAACTTGAACATTAGCGACTATAAAATAACTTGAACATTAGCGACTATAAAATAACTTGAACATTAGCGACTATAAAATAACTTGAACATTAGCGACTATAAAATAACTTGAACATTAGCGACTATAAAATAACTTGAACATTAGAGACTATAAAATAACTTGAACATTAGCGACTATAAAATAACTTGAACATTAGCGACTATAAAATAACTTGAACATTAGCGACTATAAAATAACTTGAACATTAGCGACTATAAAATAACATTGAACTTTGTCTTATCCTCCAATCATAATTTTTATAATTTACCAACTAGAAAAATATATCCGTTAATATGTTTCTATGGACAGATTCCCAAGATGTTTGTTAATACAATTAAAACTGCATATTCATTTGGTAACATAAGTATTTTATTAATTGTTAAGGTTATTCATTTGGTCCAATAAACAATTTATTTTAAAAATTATTTATAATTAGAACAATAAGAATTAATTGTGGTGTTGTGTTATGTTTATTATTTCGAAATATAAATTATATTAAGTAAACATATTCAGGGTTATTCAAACCGTTATAAGTATAAATGAATATAATAAATCGTTTTGTAATCCAGCTCAATATATATGTAATGTTTGCAGAGGTCAACGACCTTTAAAGGTAAAATTACTATTAATACCTATATGTATGATTTATTACCTGCTGATTCACAATTACATTGAAACCATAAACTACTACATAATCAGACTGCCATAAGCCAAGATGGTAGCGTCAATAGAAGAAAGAAATATAAATGCCAACACAAAGTTAACCTGGTTAATATTAATGTATATATAATACAGCAACATTATGATATTTACCTTCTATACTATATTATATACACTGTATACAAAACATATAAAAGCATATCAAATAAAACGCTACTTAATTCTTCCAGACAATAAAGCATTGTAAACCCAGTTCAGAGCCGATCATCTCAACCAGCAACTCGAAATCGAGTTCGTCGAAGGGCGTAACCAGACCGGTCGTAGCCACGCCTATCACCAGTGTAAACCAGCTAGAACGGCAGTTATCAGACCGCGATAACGCTTCTCGCGTCAATAGGTATCTAGAAGATGTAATTAGGCACAATAACGCTTCTTCCCTGGGTATGGGGCTCCAGGTAACGGAAGAAAATGGTGGTCAGAGATACGAAGAAAATGGACGAGATTTGACGAGAACCGAGAACGCGTTAACTCGTAATGTCACACCTACTATAACGAATTTGCCAATCACCACCAATACACTCGGCATTCACGTGGAACACACACCTAGCATCTCTATATCGAACACGATGACAGCTAGGAATTTCATTACCACCCCTACCATTTCAACTACCAGAATATCCACTAATACGCAAAATACCACGACCAACATAACATACACCGATGTAATCGTAACTACCAATATAACCTCCGGCATATGTAATACCGCGCAGAGGTCAATAGTAACACCCGTTCCCGCACCAAGTACCACGACTATCACCACATCTAGGACTACGCCCAACACATCGCAAATAACCACCCTAACCGACATACCTACCATTTCGCGAACTACCAACCCCAATACAAAACCCTAAGCCTAACCTATTCCCATTCCCAATTCAAAACCCTCCACCCACTACGACTCCCAATTGAACTAGTATGATATCCGAGGTGAATATACCAACCAATTCAATAAATATATTAATGTTATTAATTATTGATTATATATATTACAATTAAATTATATATATATATATATATATATATATATATATATATATATAATATATATATATTATTTAATAATATATAATATATATATTTTATATATATATGATAACTAATACAAATAATATCAAAATAATATATTATATATACTATATATATATTACAATACTTGGCAAATTGCATATATATTACCATAAATCGTAAATTAAATATATATCACCATATATGGTAAATATTTATATTACCATATATGGTATATTATATATTTATATTAAAGTACATGGATAATTGAATATATATTACTATAAATGATGAATTAAATATATATTACCAAATATGGTCAATTATACCAAATATGGTAAATAGAGTAAATTATGCATATATTATCATATATTGTAAATTATATACAATACCAAATATGGTCAATTATATATTACCATATATGGTAAATTATTTATATATTACCATGTATTGTAAATTATATATATATATTACCATATATGGTAAATTATTTATATATTACCATATATGGTCAATTATATTTATATTGCCATATATGGTCAATTCTTGTAATATATATACTCGTATTTTCTTTTCGGCGAACTATATATTTAGCAATATCCCAATAAGAGTCGTTAGCGGCGATTTTCGGCGAACTTGATTTGGGTTGACGAAAAATAATATTCCAGGCTGCTGGAGTTTGCCCGATTTTCGATAAAACTTTAAAATCAAAATTGTTTGTTTTTTTCTGTAAAAATCAAAGATATTGTTATTTACCAATATTATTGGTAAATAAATATTAAACTATTTGAATATTATTCTTCCCAGCAATTAATATTACTATACACTTATAGTATAAAGTGATATTTATATAAATAAATATATAACAACATTAATTATTTAAATATACAATTAAGTTTATGTTAATACCATATGTTATGTCCAATTCTAAATTAATTAAATATATTATTAAATTAAAAATGTTATGATAAAATTGTAATATTATATAAATTATATATTTCAATTATTTGTAAATTAGAGTGTAATTAGTATATATTAATTAAGTTATACATAACATTTAGTTATAAAATATAAATTAACTAGTATTAAATATATTAATTTCAAATTAGAATATTATTAAATACAATACTTATCAAACCGGTCGACATATGTCGTCCAATTCTCGATCGACAACGCAGTCAGTTCAGTCTAGACTTATTAATATATACGATAGAAGAATAGATATTACAATATATACAGAAAATCGCTTACTGTATGGAACGCATAGTATATCTCCCAGTAAACATTTTATTTGGAATATTCCGGAACAATTTGGAAAAAATATTCCGGAAATGTCTGCACAAAAACGTGAACACTTTTTTTTGTTACTATTTGGAACATTATTTCTACAATTAAAATTCCAAATTGTAATCAATTATTCCGAAATAATTGGTTACAATTTTGAAATTAATTTCCGGAATTAAAATTTCAAATTGTAATAAATTATTCCGGAATAATCAGTTACAATTTGGAATTTTAATTTAAAATTATATTAATTGTTATGGATAATTTGGTTACAATTTAAAATACATTGAAAATATTATGTTATTAATAATATATTTTCATGATTGTTTTATCAGTAAAATAAGATTATTATGAATATTTTTATTTAAAATTTAATTCAAAAATAGTAACAAATAAAAATACACATGTGATGATGATGGGTGATTTGATGCTATTCTACTCTTGCGAATTGTCAGTGTCTGCAAATTAATTTTGTAGTATAATAGAAATTATGCAAACATTATTTTATAAATATTGTAATATAAGCAGGTTACTAATTATATTATAATTCTTCAACCAATTAAATATACATATTAGTGAATTGCTTTACAGATATATTTAAATATTGTTTGACTTATTTTTAATATACATTTGTAATATTAACCTGGTGAGCTGTCACTTTCAATAGTTCATATTGTTTCTGCAATAAATAAAATGATTAGTAAGAATTCAATATATTTATTCCGGACATATAAACCAGGCCTATTATGCCTATAAGCATGTATAATTGGTTAACATGATTAATAATTATTTAACAATTTTATTAGATAATATTTAAAATTATAATATATATTTATAAAAATATAATATATTGGATATTAAGTAATAATATATTCTATAATAATATATCTAAAAATAAAAATTTGTGAGTTTACTAATTAATTACATTCATGTATAAATGTAAATGTCTTACATAAACTAGTAATTAGGATTACATCATTAACAAATTGCTACCGTTGATTTCATGTTTGGAGGCATATGATATTGAAAAGTAGGAATATTCTTATTAGGAATATATAATTTGTATATTATAGTAAGTAATATACTATTTAGATGATATATATATCAAGAATATATAATAACTTTGTTCTCGTAATATATTATTTAATATTAACCTTCTAATTCTTCAACTTTATCCTTTTTTTCAAGTTCTATATTTAAATAAATAAAATTATTTATTTCATTAAGTTATTAAGTTATTGTATATAATAATCAAAAAATATGACACATTCATTCGTAATTTTTGATACATTTTATATAATATATATAATGAGGTAATGTATTTCTCCGTTTCATCATATTTAAACTGATATATAATATATTCATTATTCAATATTAATTTTATTTTTTAGCACATAATTTTACAAGAAAGTTATATATTAATTGATTAACCTTTCACTTTGTCCAGTTCTCCAACTTTCTTTTCACATTCTAATTTCACAAATTAATAATTCATATGATTCATTCCTTACAAAAAATATAAATTGTATTATAAACTATATATTAAATACTATATAAAAAACATGCCAGACTAAATATTTAAAATCCAGATTTTTTATCCTATTCTACAATTGGCGAATATTAATATAATTTGTTTGTACAAACTATTTAGTGGATAGATTTGTTTCTGGGATATTGTTTTTGATAATTTTTAAACTCAAAATAATCTTAATCAAAATATGTGTTCAATATCATATAAAGAATATAATAACTAATATTAATAACCTTTTCGTGCTCCACTTATTATAATAGATTTAATTAAAAAATTCTAAAGATATAACTTAATTCTAACCAAATATAATAGAATAGAGCTTGGTGCGAATAAATGCTGTTTTTCTGATTTCTTTTGAACCCTTCCCTCGATAAGAAAAACAGATCCAAAATATATCTGGCTCTAACTTACGCATGATATTTGTAGCAAGATGTTTTTGAGTTCCATTTATAGTTTTCAATTGCTTAATCTTATGAAAAATAATATTTGAATTAATATTATAAATCAATGTTGACTTTACACATGTACAATAATAGTGTATATTAAATTATTTATATGTTAACATATAAATGTTAATATAAAAATATCTATTATACTAACACTTTCAATGTTTCCTTTCTCTATATCTTGCAGGCTTAAATTAAAACTTGGAATGTCATACTGAACTATATTATGTTTATTTTTAATGGTATACATTATTTCAGCATGACATCTTCGTATTAGTTCTTGTTCTAAAAGTCTAAAAGTATAATAAATTGGTTAAATAAATTGGTTAAACAAAATAAATATTTATAGATACATTTAATATTTAATCAAATCTATCGTTATTATTTAGTGTTTCTAAATCTTGTTTCTAGAAAGGAAATTAAGGAATAATACTTTAATTTAATTACTTTAATTAATTCATTATAACCGTGGCAACTTCTTTCCTTTTCTTAATTTCTATTTGATCTTTCTGCATTTCAGGGAACCTCTAGAAATAATTTATTTTATTATATACAGAGTAAATTTGTTAAGGCTAACAAATCATTATTCATTAAAAGTTTACAAATAATATTAATGATTTAATGATATGATAATGATAATTCTGAGATATTGTCTCTAGTATTCAGAATTGATGGCTATATTAATAGTAAAGGGAACATCAAAATTAGATTACAATTATTCATTAAATATGAATACAAATTAAAGCAATAGATATTAAAGGTAAGGATAAATAGACGAATGATATCCATATAAGAAGAAATCTAATATTGAAGCATTACAAATCTATTATATATAATATTAGTATGTAAGTAAATTTACATATGAATTCTAACTCTGTAAATGTCTTCAACCATGCCTTCTGCAACTGAATTAGATATATATTCGTTATCTGATTTATCTTAAAAATTAAATTATTAAATATATATATAGTTTATAGGGAGTTAATAATATATATAATGGTATATATAAAATAAAATTAAACGTTTATAAAATAAATATGATAAATTTTCTAAATTATAATCTTTTAAGTTATCAATATTTAAACCTTGATTAAATATTGGAGGTTGCAAATTATTCTAACTTTGTTTTTTTTTCTGCAAACATAATTATGAATATCTTTTATTTTGATATCATTTAATATTAATGCCTACACTTTTGATAATTGATAATAATTATTATTATAGATTTATATATTCATGTGATTTACAATGTTATCTAATTTACTAACGTATTAGTGAATCTTTATCATAGTCTACATAATTTTCTTCCAATCTCTTTGGTAGTTTGATCTTCCTCCTATAATAATATATCAATGCAATTATTTTCGTTTTAGTTTTTGCACTTAAATATTAAAATAAATTATCAAATAAAATTACTAAATACATTATATTTTAGATTATATTAGGTGAATATATAATAAATAGATGAAATAAAAATATATATAATATTCAATATTGAAAACAATATGATAAACCGTAAATATATAAACCATATTATTTATTATATTGTTATGGTAGCTTAATTATTACATTTACATACAAATAGTTTATTACTATTGTATATATTTACAAATAGTATATTCTATAAATTAAGTGTAAAAATTGACTTATAATTGCATATGTACTATAAAAATGTGACACTTAATATCGCTCCATTTTATATTAATAATTTATTATGAAATAAAATAATCAAATATATTAAATATATGTATAGTGCACAAATACAATACATATTATAATTCATATTAAATATCAGTTACTTTTTATCTTGGTCCAATACTGATGACATTTTTATGAGTAAATTAAATTTAAATATTTTATAATAATATTAAAATACTCTGTTTATTTGTTATTATTATTAGCTCAACATCTTTGGTTTTCTAATATATTTATAGATATTTAATTAAATGATCTTTTATTTATAAAAATAAATACGACAATAGTTGTATTATATAATAATACTATATATTTCAATATATATTGAAAGTAATCTATTATATAATAAATTATATGGATAGAAAACTGTATAGAAAACAATGGATTCAAAAGAAAAGACAAATGGACAACATGAGAATACAGCATACTATCGGTATATATAATAATTATCATTTAAAAAATACATTGTAATAATTAACATAATTATTTTGTAATAATAATGATAATGAATGGTAAATATGGTTTTATTATTACTTTCAATAAATATTCTTACAAAGTTTGGAAATATATTCATCAAAAAAAACCGTAATCTTATTGTATATATAATTAATTTATATAATATGATATAAATAAATAAATAAATTTTAGCATCAGCTGAAATTTCTGATGTTACACCAATGGATGTATCTCCAATTGTTTTGAATATGAAGGCAGAACTATTCTTTGTATGTATATTATAAATATATTAAGAATATATATATATTAACTTTATCGACGACTTTAATTTTATATATATTTTTTAATAAATAAAACTATGTTTATATGGAATATACTATTTGCCATTTTAAAAAGTGTATTATTGTTTGTTAAATAAATAAAATGTGGTAATAAATATATAATATAATGTTAATAAATAATTATATTCTGAAAATATAATTTTAATGAACTATTTAAGATTGTTTTTAATTTGTTGGTATTCATAATACATCATTTAATGTATTTTAATTTTTCTGATCCTAATATAATGTATCCTAATATCCTAATATCAAGTTAATCAATTATAAACTGTATGCCTATTTACAATAACTACATCTTGGAATCAAGAACAGGGTGTGACATTACTGATTCATCACTTAAGTCAGTTGATATCTTAGGTTAGATATAATTATTATTCTGTATATCTAGTTTCACTGACTAAAGTATAACTCTATTTTTTATCAAAATAGATCAAATGAATTAATCTAATGAAAATATAACTGATGAAAATGAAACCGATGAAACTAAATCCGATGAAAATGAAACCGATGAAAATATAACTGATGAAAGTGAATCTCACTCTACAATGTTTATAACAAATTAAATAGCTATAGACAGATTTATGCTTGCTATCATATTATATTGTCTATAACCAATAATATCAAATTTAAAACATTAGATCAACTGCTTGTTATTTTTAATAATTATGGTATTAAATGCCCAAGTACCAGCGGAACATTATTAAAAACTAATTCACTAGCTAGAAATATTCATAGTATTTCAAACTGCCTATATTATAGATTTAATTATATACCTTTTATCAAAAGAGCTACAATTTATTTAGGTGATTCCTTTACAAAAAGAACTGATTATGATTTTAGTTGTATGAAACATCCTGGCCATCATAATTATCAAACACCATTATTATGTTTACCAATAAATATGGTTAGAATATTTAACAATGATTATATGCATGCGGTATTAGGTGTAACAAAAATACTTTTAAAAATTTATACCGGAAAAGATTATATTAAATGTTGTCATAAATGAGCAAAATATGATATTATCCGTATTAATAAAAGATTATCTATTATTGAAAGGCAATTACCAAATTTTTTTGTTCGTAAAGCACGATCTATTGGATAATATTGAAAAGCAACTGAACTCAGGCAAATTTTACTTTATACTGGTAAAATAATATTTAAAGATATTTTAAATTCTGAATATTTTGAACATTTTCTCACATTGAATATAACTATTTCAATTTTGTGTTCACCAGAATTATCACAATCAATAGTATATGTTAAATTTGCGGATAAATTATTAAAATATTTTGTCAAGCAAGGTGTTATTCTTCTCGGTAATAGATTTTGTATTTATAATGTTCATTGTCTATTAGATCAAAATTCATCATTTAAATATGAAAATTATTTGCAATATATCAAAAATTACGGCAAAAATCCATTAACACAAATAGCAAAGACTAGATGAATTTACTAAACATTGTAATCCTTTAATAATTAAATTATATACTACATAACTCTATTGTAAATATCCAATTAATTTTTACATTTATAGATTGTCATTCTGTCAGATAATAAAAAAACTTGAAAATAAAGTAATATACAAAATTTATGAAAGTAATTCTATTTTTAATTATTCAAATTTTAATTATACTTTAATAATGTTTAGTATCTAATAGAAATAACTTTGTTTCAGAATTAGTCAAATTCAGTGAAATAGTTAAAAATGGTATCGGATATATCCAAATAATTCCAGAAATTTTATTCCAAATTGTGTCCAACTATTTGGAAATTAAAAATTTTTTTTTTAATAATTCTGGAACTAAAGTTACAAATGATTCTGGAATAATTTGGAAAAATTGTTCTAAATATTTCCGAAAATCTTAATCCGAAAAATTCCGGAACAGATATTTCAAATTGTAATAAATTTTTCCAGAAAATTTTTGAATATTTTTTAAAGATAATTTTTTTCCAAATTGTTCCAAATTTTGTTTGCTGGGCTGTGTATTTTACATTATAGTACTATATATAAAATTATAATATAACAATTACAATATAGTCACGATATTATAGTAATTCTTGAAAATAAAAAATGGTATTTGTTACTATAGTAATAGTCACGTTATATAATCTGTGGTAGATATTATTTCACTATCATACAACATTCATATGCAATATGATCATGGGTTAATTTGCTATATGTAATTTGGTAACTATTTCCAGTATGTATTCATAGATGTAATGGAATCAGATGAGAATTATATTCAAATTATTTATATGTACGAATCAAATGTATTACTATGGGATCTAAAAAATGTGCATTACTCAATTGAAGAAAAACAAAACATTGAAACAAATCTTTAGTTTATCAAATTAAACGTTCTGGTCAATTTAAATTTTTTTTAAATAAGTATTACAAT
Source organism: Osedax frankpressi (assembly GCA_964035775.1). Lineage (NCBI taxonomy): Eukaryota > Metazoa > Annelida > Polychaeta > Sabellida > Siboglinidae > Osedax > Osedax frankpressi. Next base: position 6,492,194 of record OZ038317.1, on the reverse strand, counting down.
ATAATATATTTTTTTTATAAATGATGTTAAAATTAAAACTTATTATATATATATTATTACTATATACTTACAGTAAAGAATATAGTTGAAAGATGGAATTTTTGTAAATCATAATAAAAGCGTTTAAAAAAAGAATACAAAAGAAAGACTGGAGCGAGTGGTAGTAGTGCAAATGAATTTCTAGAAACAACATGGACTTTTTACCGATGTAAAATGTTTGGATCCGAGTCTTACAATCCGCGAATCTATTTTTAATGGTTATTTATTATTGTAAAAGTGGTATTAAAGTTCAAACAATTGTATATTGTATATTTAACAAAATATTAACAGATGAGTATGATAATTATAGTCAAATAGCTACATGGATAATTCATTTTCCGCTCATATCAATATAGTGGAAACTGAAATATGAGGTGAAATTATTTCTATTCCATTGATAATTACTGATGAAACTAATAATCAGGATATAGAGAATCTTTTTCTCTGGATGTAGAATCAAGTTTAATTGACAGTTAATCACACCGTAAATGTTTAATTTGATTTAATATATAAAGCGATACCTATTATAAATATTTAAATTTACCTAAATATAAAACATTGCAGGATCAGAAATGTATCGCCGGCAATAATGGAGGTTTATGTAGAATGCGAAGAAACCTCAATCCACTTCTCGATCTAATCTATATACTATTTATATACTATTATCCAAGATTACATTATTATTCCAAGTAATCTTGACTATTATTATTGTATTGTTATACTATTATCTGTATATTATTATTAATAATACAATTTATTATTCTAATACTATTCTAAATATAATCACAGGAAATAGCTACATTCTTAAAATATGATGCCATTAAATGAGGATTATTTAAAACTAGTTAAAAATACCTATTTGGGAAAAGTGCAAGAAAAAAGTGAACACTAGTTTTGGGGTTTTACGATGTCTCTACGATAGAGAATTATTTTTAAACAATATGCAATGACTTTGAAATAGCAGTTTATGAAGAGATTATATCAATAAATAATATCAACATAATGATGTATAAGGAAATATAAAATAAGATTTCAATATTTATTATATAAATCAATATATACGATCATAGAATAATATATTCAATTATATATTCTAAGGTTACATATAATTTTTCCAGGTAACGGCCGTTACCTGGACAAATTATACCGGTATTGTTGAAATATTTATAAAATTTATACCGTATATTTTTAGCAATAATAATATATGAACTTGCCCTTTCGGATAAAATTGAACTATTTAATTATTTTGGGGTACAGTTTAATAATGTGAGAAGTTAAAAGAAAGGCTTCATACGCAACTAAAACCTTTTTACAATACTATGTTTTTGCAATATATTTGCTAAATTACATACATCAAATACACCGAGATGATTAATACGACGATTTACACCAATATCTACATAAAGGAATTTATAAGTAGCGTCAATAATTGATATACTTTGAACGATAATATAAAAATACTTATAATTATAATAAAATAATTCAGTTACAGGAATGGCTTCGATTCCTAGTGATTCCCGTCGATAATTCTGAGACAATTAGGAAATTGACATATTTCATTAAATCAATCGGAAATTTTCTGCCATTTGTCAGGAGTCTATGTAAAATAATACCATATAATATTAATAAAATCTGTAATTCAATTATTTAATTAATGTTTAATTTATTTAAATAACATTAATAACTTATTATTTTAATTACACATTAATAACTATTATTTTTTATTAAACCAAAACCATCACCTCCAAATTCAACATAATAATAGAAAATTAGCCTACCTACAAAGTCAATACTTATTTATACTATGTATTGAATGAATAATTAAAAAATAATTTGGATTAATAATGCAATTAAACTGAAAATATATTAATTACTTATATGAATTTGCTCCTTAACATAACTAGCATAACACAGGTAATACATATTTACTTAACAATATAATTATAAAGTAGTTACTAATGGTTACTAATTGTTAATAAAATTTTTTCATTATCTAACATTATTTAGATAAATAAAAAACAATATAAATTTATGTAAGTAAGTTAAGTCAATGTAGGAATGTCTGTTTTGGAGGAACATAGTCAGTTTTTAGTTGACCTAGTTGTCTCTAGTTTCTTAATATATATATTAAGTTTCTTAATATATATACCAACTATAGTTGGTAAATAAGTCTGTCCATTCAGTTAGTAAATTATCTGTAAAATTAAGTGGCTTTAATTTCTAGTTTGTTTAAATTGAGTTAATAATCATTTATAAGAACATAATTAATAGCATTATAGTATAAGTATTTAAATGTATGTGTCTAACCATGTAAAAAGTCGCATAGAAAGAGTTGATAGTGTTCTGATAAGGGCTAAATGTTATCGGGCATGCCAAATCATCTGTAGGTTTCATGCAGTATAGACAGGGCATCTTCAAAGCATTACAGTTCAATATAGCTGTCGGAGTACCCAAAAGGTCCGCTATATTTGTAATATTGAATAGGTATCTAGTAACGAAGTCATCGATATAAAAACTAATCTGTTGGTCAGGACGGTTTGACCGAGACAAGTAGAATATCTCCAAATTCAAACTGTGAATGGCGAATAAATCGTAAAATAAAAATATATTACAATGGTCAAGATATCAATATAATATATGAAATGCAAATTCATAATATCTATAGACACAAATTAATGTTTAATTGTAATATAAAAGATCAAAATGTATTAAATAATAATATAAACAAACATAACAATGAAATAAATATAAGTATAAGGTTTAAAATAAGGGTGCTTAGTGAGTTGTTAAACAGATACAGTTAATTAAAGATATATTTAAAAGATCATTACAGAATATAATATCTAAATAAATGGAATAATATTAAAATTTGAAAAACAATCATATAAATACATATACATTTTAAAATCATAACTAAATGATAATTTGTTATAAATAATAAATGGATAATTATAATAATATATTAATGTTAATAATAGAATATATATTATGAAATATACTAATATATAGAATTTTGTATTATGATACTAAAAAATAATATTCACATATCTCATGATTTTTTAATAATATATATAATATTAACAATTATATATTTATATTTATATTTATATTTTACAGTTGAAGATAAAGATCCATCTAAAAATATTGATAGCGAACATGAAGATGATATTTGTTAAATGTTTTAATAAAATAAATATTATGAATATATTATAATCTATGTATATTACATTTTTATTTTTGTTTTATAAATTTATAAATAGTGTATAAATATATCTATATTTATTTGCAGGGGTTTTTAGGACATCAAGGATTTTTTGCATCCTAAATAAGCCTTAGTTTATTTGTAGGGGTTTTTAGGTTGGAAAAAACCTTGGTTTTTTCCAACCTAAATAAACCTTAGTTTATTTGTAGGGGTTTTTAGGCTGGAAAAAACCAGGGTTTTTTCCAACCTAAATAAACTTTAGTTTATTTGTAGGGGTTTTTAGGTTGGAAAAAACCAGGGTTTTTTCCAACCTAAATAAACCTTAGTTTATTTGTAGGGGTTTTTAGGTTGGAAAAAACCAGGGTTTTTTCCAACCTAAATAAACTTTAGTTTATTTGTAGGGGTTTTTAGGTTGGAAAAAACCAGGGTTTTTTCCAACCTAAATAAACCTTAGTTTATTTGTAGGGGTTTTTAGGTTGGAAAAAACCTTGGTTTTTTCCAACCTAAATAAACCTTAGTTTATTTGTAGGGGTTTTTAGGTTGGAAAAAACCGGTTTAAAATTGCTCACAAAAACCCTACTTTTGAAACGTTGCAAAGCCTACCAATAAACTTGGTTTCTGAAACTACATTTTGGTTGCTTGGGTATAGAAGAAATTAATTGATAAACTAGAAATATATATACGAAGTGTAAATATATATATATATATATATATATGTGTGTGTGTGTATTTGTGTATATGTGTGTGTATTTGTGTGTAAGTATATATTTAGAATTCTAAATGCACTTAAGTGCAATATTTGAAATGATAATACATTTTCGATAACGGGTGAAGCTAAAAAAGGTAATAATAATTATCGTAGGGATTCGTTTCACCTAAACAGGAAATTTGTAGGCTTGCGCTTGAATTGGTGGGATATATTAATTGTCTAGGAAGTCAATTCCATTTATAAGAGGCTATTGATGTAAATATTTTTTTGCCGTATTAAGAGTTAGTATACTAACAACTATAGTTGTTAGCGTAAGTATGGTGAGGTCAGATGTTTGTAGTTGTCTGTTGTTGGATTTAATATTAAATGATGTCGTAATACATGTGGTTGTTCATATGTAAGAGTTTTCTTTCGTATAATAAGTAATTTATAGTCAATAGAGACAGTAGTCGTCATCTAATTCAGTTGTTGTCATAGTTCAGTAATTCTATTCGACAGTTGACAGTCGAGTAGTCATTTTGGTTGAGTCGGTAAATCAGTCATATGGATCTATTGATAGTTCTGTCAAAATATGTATTAAAATGTGTATGTGTGTATTTTTGTGAGGGTATGTCGGTTTTTTAGTTTGTTTTTCTTCAGGTTTTTTTTGTTTTTTTTTTAATTAAATAGCATTGGTTTTTTTATTTAAAAATTTCATTTAAAATGTATTATTTATATATATGCATATAATAAGATATTTTTAACAGCTATATAGGCTATATTATAGATCTTTTGAATTTTAACATAACATTATAATATAACAGTTATATATAATATAACATATTTGAATATATTCTAAACTAATGTTTGAAATTTTAAGCAAATGACTAAAATGATGGATATAAATTATGTAATACATATATATAATATATTATAAATTAAATATAATATGTAGAGATGTATATTATATTATATGTATAATATATATTGATATATATATATATAATATTGTTAATATTGTTAATATATGAACTAAAAAAATATTCAATTATATATTAAATTGCTATTTATTTTTATTATTGTAAAATTGATCTATTATTATATTATATAAAGCAAATTTAATTATTAAAGCAAATTCTTATATTATTATAAAAATTTAAAAAAAAAGCATAAAAATTGTTTACATAATTACAATCTGCGATAATTATAAAAAAGAAATTAAAGATGAAATTATAAATAAGTTATGGATACTAACTTGAAATATAATGCTGAAGATATGTGTACAATTATGGAACCGAATCTCGAAATCTCTAGTATTTTAGATAATTTGCAAAGTGGAAACAATAGAATTAGTGATGCTTTGAATATCTGGAAATAAATCTTAATGAAAAATATGTCAAATGAGTACAAAAATATTATTCTTCATAAATATCAAGCACTAATAAATTACTAGCTACTGGTATATTTAGTTAATACTAAATATCTAGGATAGAACATCCAACATAGACTGAAAATTAAAAAAATTTAAATGGCTGATTGATGAAAAAGCCATTCTCATACATGTATTAATGTAAATAAATTTAAAATTAAAACAAATAATTTTTTGTGAAAAATATTTGTTTTTGAAAGAAACAATAGAAAATGTTATATCATGAAATTGGTGCAGGCTGATTGAAATTGGTGACAATATCAAATCATACATTACAGGATTTCTCACAGCTGTATTTTCTAGTGATGGTTTTGGAATTATCACTTTTAAATTATTTTATTAAATATACATGAAAATATTTTAACCTTTAAAAATTACAAATGAATTATATGTATAATATTACATTTTTATAAAGCAATTTCGTTAATTAACTTTCAAGTTTATTTATAATTTATATTGTAGTTTTGAAAGCTGAAAAACTTCGCAGTCGATGATATATCATCGAATATATTTGCCAAATTTCACACTACAGTAATATGTTTCAAGATTACAAATTTTCATAAATCAATTTCGATTTATTTATAATATCTTCGCGATATTCGACAACGAAATCGCGCCGAAATTTTGTATCACCCAAATATTGGTCGAACATTGTCAAGAAATCTCTATATGTATATTACATATATTTAAACGCCATCTGAAGGATCAGCACGATTATATATTTTAATTTGCATTGCGCATGTAAATTTTATTAAAATAATACAGGAGTTGTATATGCACTTGTGATACTGTTATCGGCATAACAGAGGTAAGGGTATTATATAATATTGTGTTATAATTAACCATGCTATACTATATATACTACTTCCGAATATAGAGTTTATCGCACATAGTTGTATTTAGTTAAAATACAGCTATGGTTAGGGAAGGTAACGATTAATATTCGATTTTGTAAAAGAATACCTGTTGTTAATTTCATATATTTTCCTATCGGAATGTTATTATATAACGCTAACTAAATATAGAATGATTAACATTGTTACAAAATTATATAAAATGTTAAATTTCGCTATTTCGATAAGACAAATTGGATGGTTTTATAATATATAGTCTATAGGCTGTATCATACATGGCTAGGCTAAATACTCAATGTACTGGCTATAGACTACAGCCTATATGCTACAGTACAGTAATACATAACTAATGGGTGTATATGAATACATAACTAATGGGTGTATATGAATTTACCAATAGTTGAACATTATTAATAATGTATACGATAATAAAGTAACCTATAGATGTGCTGACCTTTTGTGAAGTTATATAACATGTACAGTGTACACTGTACAGTGCACAGCATCGCACTGTAGAGCTAAGTAAATAGTGCATACGGGTTTATAACGGTTCACAAGTTAATATAATTTAATAATTATAATAATTTTAATTAATATAATTTAATGTAATTGAATATTATAAAGTTATGTAATTTGGAAACTAGTTAAGTGCGAATAACAATATAGAATGCGAGTAACAATATATATTCAATTTGTAATATATTGTAGACTATATACATATATTCGTCTTTAGGAAACTATTGTAATAGGGTGTCTGTCGAGGTGTAGGTGATTAGTGAATTATTTACATTATTTACGCCGTTACATTATACTTTTTACATACGAATAATTGCCCTTTTATCGATTTTCGTAATTTTGCTATATCAAATTAACGTTATAAATTATGAATTACTGTACATTGTTGGAAATACGGTAATAACATTTAAACATATAAACATATAAACAGTGTATGTTATTCATACTAAAATATGTTTTTATAATACCTGACAAAATAATTAAAATGATATACACACGGGATATATGAATATATTGAAATATAGAGTTTAAAGATTAATTGTAACTATACTTTGAATTTTTAAAAATACTAAATTGGCATTCTCTTGGGACAATACCTTACGTAACGTATCGCAGTAGTCACGTGTCAATATCCCGACGATAAATGTCATCGGGTACCGTGGGAAAACTGTTAGGACATGTAAATACAACACTGAAAGTATTCATAACGTAGTTCTACTTCAATCAAATTACGAGTAACTCTTATGATCGTGATGTCTGAGCCATATATTACTATATATATATATATATATATATATATATATATATATATATATATATATATATATATGTATTCATGAGAAAATATCCTCCCAGCAAATAGATTAAGAATATTTATTATTTATCATGATTATTATTTTGTCATTTTTTCACAGATATTTTAAAAATATATTTGTAACATTATTATCAATCAATATGCAACGTGAAATTTCATTTAATATTCGGAAGACAAAAATATCTTGGGAATAAGGACATTGATTATAATATACAAATTAAGCCGATATCATTCATCCACTAGTTGACTATAATTGACTATATAACTATAACAATTAACTCATAACTTCTGGCTCGCAGTTCTAACTCGTTAGTATAACGTACCTCCACTGCATTTCAACGTTATTAATAATCTCTTCCATGCTCTATCTTGCCCCCGGCACATCTTTGTCCAGTAAACAATTATTAATGCATTGTTTACTTCTCCCAGCTCGTGACGTGCGCAAGATCCCACCGTTATATCTCCTCGCTAAATCTAACAGCCAGATGACATAACTATTATAAATTATATATATACATATATATATATATATATATATTTATATATATATATATATATATATATATATATATATATATATATTTATATATATAGTATAATCCAGATACTCGGAGTACCCGATGTACGAGTAGAAGTGTAAATAAGATTAACATTGGATACGAATACAAATGTTATTTAATATATTGCAGCCTTATTATTATTATTATTATTATTAAATATTATTTTAATTTGCAACATTAAATGTATGATAAGAATGACAAATATACAAATTATCAATATTTAAAGTAAATTATATTAAATTAAGAATATCAATTATTAATATAATACAAATTAAATATATAAAGTGAGTAACGTTGTTAAACCCTAATATAATTTCATGTGTTTCATTATTAAATATATAATATACATTAAATGTACAATGTACATGAATATATAATTATTTATAAGTATGTACAATGTACATTGTACATGTTTGTGTAAATATATATAAATCTAAAATAAATTTTAAAAATGTACTTCATGTATGAGCTCGTGATTATGTTACGTCATCGATAACCAGTAGACCGCAATGGAGTCATAAACCTGCCGATATAATATATACGGCATGCTATTGCGTCACGAGATACCGGTATATTGCATCATCTCGGTACGGCGATATCGTAATCTCGGGGGATAATTAATCAACGTAGTATAAGCCGGAGGGATAAGTAGTGGTCAAGCGGTGGTCAAGCGATGGTCAGCTAATTACGGCGTAACGGAATGTAATGCGATATTAATGTCGTGTTTATACGTGATTGCCATATTTTCGAAGTCCATAAACAATATAAATATTGAAAGATATAAATATAATAAAATTATTTAATATGTCAATGCATATATTATAAAATCCTTATATTATAAGCACTGTGTATAATATACACGAAATATTTATAGTGTGTTGTATATTGTACAATATAATATTTAATATAAAATTTTCATATATATCTGTAAAGTATTTTATGTTTATACATATTTTAAAGTACGCTTATTTATATTTATATATATTTATTTATTGCAAAATAAATTACTCTTATATAATTATATATCTTACTTGTAAATGTTTTAAGTTTATGCAATTATTTCACGTATACCATCCTAGATGACGTAATTAGTATACAATCTTATATAATTAATTTAAATAACAATATAATATATTTGTAATGCAAATTAAATATATTTTCACAACGATACATTTATATATAATTATAGTAAGTTATATATATATATATATATATATATATATATATATATATATATATATTTGTCTTCAATACATATGTGTATTAACTTATTTAAATTAAAAATTAACATTGATATTATTTAATTGATACCTCAAATACATTTTGGTAGATATTTGACATATTTACTATATATAAGACATATTTACTATATATAAGACATATTTACTATATATAAGACATATTTACTATATATAAGACATATTTACTATATATTATACATATTTATTGTATATTAGACATATTTATATTATTCTAATAAACATAAGATATTTGTAATATTATAGAAATTTATAATTATGGTTGGTTGACAATCGATATAAACTCTATGTTTGTTTATCTATGTACGAAATAAGAAGTAGACATATCATGACATCCTGTATACAATATCATGGGTGAATATTTCTCTAGGATACATGTGACATTATTAGTATAACTATAGTATACATTATAGATACTCTATCACAATAACAAATATTGCATAATGTAAACAATAGTTTGAAAATTATTAACATATATATATATAATTAGTAACTACAAAATAGTCTAATATATGCTATTATATTGCATAGATGATATATTAAGTCAGATGATAGCTTCATAGGTTATAAATATATATGTTTTGTAATATATAATGTATGATATCAACTTTGAATACTATTTTTAATTATCAATAATTTATAAAATCCAAATGTTCCCAATTAGAATTAGGACTTGAAACAGTTGAAGAAATCTCACCTCAGGAATCTATCATTCAGTCCTAAATACAGACGTTGACCTCGCAGTAGGTCACACCTAGGAGAACAGCTGAATTCACGGTAATTAGTCCACTGACAACCAGATAGACTGACCATTGACCACTGCGATCTAACTACGAAGACATCTGATCAGATACTAAATGTATCAAACATTTAATTCTTTAACACCTTACCATTGGCGAATTCCTCGGGTGTTTAGATATAATTACATTTATTCATTTAATGAGGAATTACTGATAATCGCTAATATTTAGGGAGGGGAAGTAGGGAGAGAGGGAGAGGGAGATGGATACAGAAAAAGAGAGAAACGTGTTAAAGTATGTAGGTATATGTTTATGTATATATATATATATATATATATATATATATATATATATTGCACATATATATACTATAGTTACCCTTGGTTTTATCGTTTCAATCCCTAAAAGTAAGTATCACTTGTTTAGTGCATTTGAGTTCGCTCTAATACGCCGGCCATACAACATATGACGTATGTCATACGATAAATAGAGCTTTGTAATAAGTACATTGTAAGTTATTGACCTACTCATTAAGTATTCTACTAATTACTCAAATCTGATTCATTAGGAATATTTTAATTACAGATGTTTATTGTCACTGATTCTACGAGATAACTGGTCACCTGCCGAATTACTAATTAGCAATTAGTAACGTAATTATTTAATAATATATTAATAAAATATAGTTCAAATAATATAGATCTAATAATATAATTTATATTATTATAATTAATTTAAAATATATTATTATGTTATTATTGTGAAAATATTACAAAATTAATTATTTTGTATGAATAATTTAGACAGTATATACATAGAATACATGTCTAAATGCCCTTTATTTTATATTATATATATTTATTTAATATATCCAATTATATATATATATATATATATATATATATATATATATATATATATTAAATATATATTAAATGCTGTTCGTATTTCTTTCCAGATATTCATATACAAAATATAGCTTTCTTGGATCAAAGATGCACGTAATATATACAATAAAGGAAATGATTGTCATATATTTCTTATCTTCACACTGTGATAATCATTACTAGATCAAATATGTTATAGCTATAGCAAAATCCTAATAAAATCCTAATAAAAACTTATTCTAATATTGTAACAAGAACAAACCCTAAACTAAACCCAAAACTAAATCCAAAACTAAACCTAAAACTAAACCCAAAACAAAACCCAAAACTAAACCCAAAACTCTAAAAAAAAACTAAACCCAAAACTAACCCCAAGACTAAACCCGAAACTAAACACCAAACTAAATCCAAAACTAAACCCAAAAATCTAAAAAAAAACTAAAATATAAAACATATATTATATAAATTATAGATGTATTCATAGTGAATTATATGCTATATAACTTATACACAATATATACTATATACATTATATTCACTATATACTCATACTATACTATATATTATACACACTATATACACTAAATTCACTATATACTCTACACTATATACACTTCATATCATATATTATACACACTATATACACTAAATTCACTATATACTCTACACTATATACACTTCATATCATATATTATACACACTATATACACTAAATTCTCTATATACTCTACACTATATACACTTCATATTATATATTATACACACTATATACACTAAATTCACTATATACTCTACACTATATACACTTCATATTATATATTATACACACTATATACACTAAATTCACTATATACTCTACACTATATACACTTCATATCATATATTATACACACTATATACACTAAATTCTCTATATTCTCTATTTACTCTATAACTTATACTCACTATATACACCATATACCATACATCGTATACACACTATATATTATATACGTACTATAGACAACATACACTATATATTATATATTATATACATTATATACTATATATGCTATATACTCTATAAACTATATACTATACACTATATACAATTTACTATATACTATATACCACATAATACATAATCATATACTATATTTGTAATGTACTTTTAATGATACATATATATTTTACTTATCAAGTTAAAACCTGAATGATATACAAATGAATTGTTTTTACAATTCAATTAATTTCATATCAAACAAAAGCACATTAATTTCAATTGTTAATAGGAAACGATGAGTAATTATATAATTAAATGATCAATGCTGGACGTTATTTGATGAAACAGGTGAAAACCCCTAAGACACACACACACACATATCTACATCCATATATGTACATATATATATGTAAATATATATATATATATATATATATATATATATATATTATATGTATTATTTTTTAGCATTTATTAAATAATATACTAATTATACTTATACTATATTGTGAATATATAACTATATATAATCTATAGACTATAGTGATATATATATATCAAAATATTGATTCTTATATATATAATAGATAACTTTTTATTATATTTTAATTAGATATATACTATTTTAAATTAAAATATATTATTTATTAATGTATCTGCCTTAATACATCGGTAATGTTCTAATATTAATATATAATTATTTATAAAATAAACTTGTAATTAATCATAACAAATTAATTATTAAGCTATATTTTATAGATATTCAAAGGTTGCACAAATAGATAAGAAATTATATTCCTCCAACCTCGTTATATTAATTATTAGTTTACCAAATACTTTTAGCCCTGGATTACAAACCTTATAACAATGCATTACGTAAGTAATATAATAATGTCTAAGGAAGTAGATTTATAGAATTAGTGCACCAAGATGTGAATATTTATGTATGTTTATATTCTTTATATACATATAAATATATGTATTCATAATTAATATAGATTTATTATGATTATTTATGATAAATACAGATTATTAAATATCAGTTCATAAAACAACAGAACAAAAACAATGTATTGAAATTATCAGTTAATGAATAATTGAATTAATTTTCAGTTTGATTTTTTAAAAATCTAGACTTACTAAAATCTAGACTTTATGATCAATATATTATTATATATTATATAATAATCAACTCTTATCATACTATCTCCCAGGAGTCTCCGTGTCTTCTTGACGACCTCTTACCGAGTTCATCTTACTATACAACTATGAAGTAGTCACGTGTCAGAATACGAGTGTAGTTATGTTACGGACTATTGAACTAATGCTCTACAATACGAGATCTTATTTCTTATTATATTAATTTTAAAGTTAGTTAAGGAATTACGATTACTCAATATATATTTGATTTATTGCCGTATACCATATATGTAAATTGACATTTACATGTGCAAATAATCTTCCATTTTGAGTTTGATCAACAGATTACATGTAGATTTTAATGTGTATAATAAGTAAAAAAATATTAGGTTTGAACAATTTAATGAAAATATATAAATAAATAAAATAATAATTTAAATTATATTGTACAATTTCTATAAATAAATATGGTAATAATACTGGAAGTATTCGTCGATAATACAATGCCGATATCACATGATATCAATATATCATCAGGTATAAATATATAATTGAATATGATTAGTCTTGATTTCTAGTGAATGACTCATTATCTGAATTAAAAGTGTGTCGTCTAGGAGATGAGACCATTTGACTGACAGCTGTATGCCTAACTACGCAGACGATAAGTGATTCGTAAATTCTGCGTGGGTAATTATTATTTAATACTAAATATAAATATATATTATATAATATATATTATATAATATATATTATATACACTATATATATATATATATATATATATATATATATACAATACCTTATGTATTTAGCTATGTCATCAATATTTCGATCCTTTATTGCGTATCCATTCAAACTAACAATAATATCATTGTCTCGTAAACCGGATATGTACACATGTGATTCTGTAGAAAGTTTATAAAATAATTGTATCTAATAATACATCTATTTATATTCTACTTAATAAAGTTACTAAAGAATGCAAATATTATAGTTAATTAATTCTGTGACAATATCCTGTAAGAGTTATTTAGTACTTGATTTAAAATCAATTCAATCAGTAATTGGAACTGAGATACAGTTAATGTATACAGTTAAATTGAACTAACCACTTATTACTCCTTTTACTTTACAGACATACTGATTAGTAGTTGGACATGCACCTGAATATAAACTAAATCCAAAATATCCACCTTGTCTATGCAAATTAATCTGTGGACACGAAATAATTATTTAGAAATTATTACAAGTGAATAGGATAATATACAATAGTAATATTATTTCTATATTAAATTAATAAAATATATAATATAAAATATTACATATATATATCATATTATATATATATATATATATATATATATTATATATATATATATATATATATTATATATATATATATATATATAGATATATATATATATAGATATATATATAAATATACATATCATATATGTATATGTATATATATATATATATATATATATATATGTATATGTATATATATATATATTATTTATATATACTATATGTATATATTCTTGTTTTAACCTTGTATTGATCTATGAAATAACTCGACTGTATTGGGATTGATGGGATTAATGTCTTTGGTAGTTCAACTTTCAGATGTTTATTATCACCAATGGATTCACTCAAAAGAAAATACCAGTCATTTACAGTCTGATAATTCAATTAATAATTTGTATTATATATTATTTAATATTTAATATTTATTAATAATCTAATTATTTACAAACGTTTAATTGTTCTTTAATATTCATTATACCAAATGACATTCTTCCTAATATTTCATCTCTGTGGAATTAATTTAATAGAAAAATAGCATCAGATTTTGATTTTATATAAATTATAAAATCATCTAAGCAAATTTGTTGTTTATTAATCATAATATAAGTTAATTTAAGTAATATAATAATTCTTTATAAACCTTTTTTGTTGTTTGTTGTAAATAGTTACAACTAATCTGGAATAAGATGGAATATTCCAAGTTTCACTGAAATTAAAAACATGAATAAAAGAAACTTTTATATTTAGCTATATAATTAGTAATTATTAATTACCTAAATTGAAAATCAAATCTATCTCGTAAATTAGTCTAAAATAAATAAATTAGTAATTATATTAATATCAATAAACAACATTTCTAATACAAATGATTTAACGATCACAAAACTAACAAAGAGAATTTCTCATCGAAATAAGGATGGCTAGTATCTTCAACACTGCTTTCTGTCTCGCATGTGTTACTTTCTTTGGGTTGTAGAGCTATTCTTACGTAACAATCTAATGGCGTCCTGTATTTAGAACAAAGATGGCGGGCCTGTTGAACTGAAATTCAAAATAACGTTAGTGTTGTTTATTAAATATTAAGTATAATCATTAATGTTTAAATATAATTATGTAATATTACATATTTATTTATTAATGACTTTATTATTTTATCAAAATAATAAAGTCAATAAGTGTAACAATATAATCTAACTATGAACTGTGATCATTCCATAGTTATTGTAGATTCTTAATTTAAGTTGACCCTTATAAGACTGAAGCATCGGCGAGTTATCCTTGATTGACAGGTGATCTGATTGGGTATTGTCTGCTCTATCGTACATTACTAATCGGGGAGGACTTTGCTCAAATGAAGTCGTTGATTCAAGAGTAATGTCTTGTTCATTTCGCGTCGACTCCATCACATCTGATTAAACATTTTAATTATTAAATAAATAAATAATAATAATAATATAATAAATGATCAAGTTATATTATTTTAATAGCAGCATATAAAAGATTTGATAAACAAACTTCTACCTAATTGAGTGTGACTATAGTTAATTAATCTTATGGATGCGGATGAGTAATCTATATGATAATTTAGGCCTCACGTAGCCCCAGTCAAATTATTTGCCGGGATTAACTAATCGGCAAATAATAGAAGTTTATTATGACCGGTAAGAAAGTTTCGATGTGATTTTTTAGAATTTCTGTAAAAGTATACCTGTAAAATCATCATTTCCGTCATCTATGAACATTCTGTTTGCGTGCATTCTTCGATGGAACTGGCAACAAGTTTTGTTATCGTGTTTAATAGTTCCGGTCATGTGACCCACCAGACTTCCGGTACTGCACACACTTACTTCCAGTATTTGCTATTCGAAGTGTGATTCCAGTATTAGTGATTTAGTGTTTGCAATTATTATTATTTGCACGATGATGAATTAAAAGTGACACATAGTGTTATATAATAAATTATGTTAATCCTCGATATTCATATTGTTATATAATAATATTTTAAATGCAAATGTTTTACTATATATATATAATTACATACGTGTAAATAAATGTAAATATACAATTTAACACAAATACTAGCAATTTAGATTTATAAACCATTAACTTAGTTTTATAAATAAGTGCTTTTTATAAAGTATATATAATATAACACGTTATATATATAATATGATATTCTAATACGTTACGATATACTAACAGACATCTTAGGGCTGCAGACGTTAGTAGATTTCTTAACGGACCTAAACGATAACCTCCTTTTCATGTATTTGAAAGTTGGAGTCGATATCTTCTGACGTCTGTGGTCGGATGCCTTACCCTTACCTTTAATTGTACTGATTCCCCTCGACAACCAGTTCAAATCCAGAACTTTCTGTGAATAAATCGTGTACAGTTTTATAATGAGTCTACAAAAAAGTATATTTTTATATATTTAATAACATATCATGAATTTATATATTTGAATGTTTAATATTATTAATGTATAATATAAATATATATATTATACATATTAATTAATATTAATACATATTAATATATATTTATACACATTAATACATATTAATATATATTAATATATATTACTACGTATTAATACACATTAATATACATTAATACACATTAATACATATTAATACATATTAACACACATTAATACATATTTATGATGTAAAATAATATCTTATAAATAGTAAATAACTATTAATATTATATGAATATATTCTACTTTATAAATTTAAAAATATTATTTTATTTATAATAAAAAGGTAAAAATAATATAAAAATATTAGTATAAGATTATTTTAAGTAACTGTAAATAAAAGTATCTATAATACAAATACTGCTTTAAAAATATACAAGACATATTCTATAATAAAAAAGAATTAGGCATACATTTTTATTTCTATAAACAACCGTAAAGTTTAAACCGAACGATTAAATCATAATTATTATATAATACCTGGCATGAACACGTGACATAGGTCTGCGACGTGACATCATCCCGGTGTAATTAATCAAAAAGATCGGTCACGTGATTATACATTAACGAGTAACTCGACAGTAACGCTATGCTACACGAATCTCTAGGTGATTATATAATTACATGTCGCGTGTCATATCGCGAATATATAACGGCGGAATTATAAGTTTAATATCAATGAGTAGTTGGGAAATAGTAATTAGGAATAAGGAATATTAAGAACTATTTATTTTTATAATTTATTATAAATAACGCATGATCTCTTTTTACTATAGTGAAACAATATTCTTTAATTATTAAATAATATTAAATACTTATTAAAAATACCTATCAATTAATAAATAGCATAATCATTACATACCAACGCATACATATATATGCAAATATATATTTAGTTGTAGATTTATATTTAATAAATAGACAATTATTTTGATATACATTATATTATACTATCAGTACTATTATATATAATATTATATATATATGTATATATATATTATATATATATATATATATATATATATATAGCAAAATCACAAATTAATGATTTTTGAGTTTAGTATTATTTTGCTTCAAATTCGACTGAATATCAGTAGAATAGATATTGTTTAAATTAGAATCTTAATATATAAATAAAATAAAGTTTACATAATTATATATATAATAAGCTATGGGTTGGTATTATAGTTTAAATTTACTTTAAAAATGTTGTAAATATAATTGAATAAATAGATCTATATAAATCTATATAAAATCATAAAAATCTAAATAAGATCTATATAAAATAATAAAAATCTAAATAAGATCTATATAAAATCATAAAAATCTAAATAAGTTCTATATAAAATCATAAAAATCTAAATAATATCTATATAAAATAATAAAAATCTAAATAAGATCTATATAAAATCATAAAAATCTAAATAAGATCTATATAAAATCTAAATAAGATCTATATAAAATAATAAAAATCTAAATAAGATCTATATAAAATCATAAAAATCTAAATAAGTTCTATATAAAATCATAAAAATCTAAATAATATCTATATAAAATAATAAAAATCTAAATAAGATCTATATAAAATCATAAAAATCTAAATAAGTTCTATATAAAATCATAAAAATCTAAATAATATCTATATAAAATAATAAAAATCTAAATAAGATCTATATAAAATCTAAATAAGATCTATATAAAATCATAAAAATCTAAATAAGTTCTATATAAAATCATAAAAATCTAAATAAGATCTATATAAAATCTAAATAAGTTCTATATAAAATCATAAAAATCTAAATAAGTTCTATATAAAATCATAAAAATCTAAATAAGTTCTATATAAAATCATAAAAATCTAAATAATATCTATATAAAATAATAAAAATCTAAATTAGATCTATATAAAATCTAAATAAGATCTATATAAAATCTAAATAAGATCTATATAAAATCTAAATAAGATCTATATAAAATCTAAATAAGATCTATATAAAATCTAAATAAGATCTATATAAAATCTAAATAAGATCTATATAAAATCTAAATAAGATCTATATAAAATCTAAATAAGATCTATATAAAATCTAAATAAGATCTATATAAAATCTAAATAAGATCTATATAAAATCTAAATAAGATCTATATAAAATCTAAATAAGATCTATATAAAATCTAAATAAGATCTATATAAAATCTAAATAAGATCTATATAAAATCTAAATAAGATCTATATAAAATCTAAATAAGATCTATATAAAATCTAAATAAGATCTATATAAAATCTAAATAAGATCTATATAAAATCTAAATAAGATCTATATAAAATCTAAATAAGATCTATATAAAATCTAAATAAGATCTATATAAAATCTAAATAAGATCTATATAAAATCTAAATAAGATCTATATAAAATCTAAATAAGATCTATATAAAATCTAAATAATATCTATATAAAATCTAAATAAGATCTATATAAAATCTAAATAAGATCTATATAAAATCTAAATAAGATCTATATAAAATCTAAATAAGATCTATATAAAATCTAAATAAGATCTATATAAAATCTAAATAAGATCTATATAAAATCTAAATAAGATCTATATAAAATCTAAATAAGATCTATATAAAATCTAAATAAGATCTATATAAAATCTAAATAAGATCTATATAAAATCTAAATAAGATCTATATAAAATCTAAATAAGATCTATATAAAATCTAAATAAGATCTATATAAAATCTAAATAAGATCTATATAAAATCTAAATAATATCTATATAAAATCTAAATAAGATCTATATAAAATCATTTGTTATTTTTTAACCCTTTTGGGAGTTTTTCCAATAGTCATTTCGTATTTGAATCGCGAATGTAAATTATATTATGTGAGAATCTGCAAAATTATACTTTCAATTAATTAATGAATTATTATTCGCTTTAGTTATAGCTATGGGATAATTAATCATTAATGTATTGCGTAATACTCTATTAATACTAAGGAGACGCACCGTGTAATAATTGTAAATGAAACTCAATTTAGAACCAAGTAGTTTTTAACTAATTAGCCACGCCCCGTTCGCATACGTGTGAGTATGATTGACAGGTGATCATTTCACTTAAGCTCGGCGTATAACGAGAGACTCTCGTCGAGGGTCTCTCGTACCCGTCAGACAAACGTCTACCACTCAACAAGTGATATTACGTAATTAGTGTAACTTTTCAGGTATATTAGTTTATATTTATCTACGTGTTTGTGTTTTCGTCTATAAATTAGACGTATTTCAGAATTAATAATTCTCCTATTGAAATGTGTCTACAAATATTTACACCAATAGCACAACTCTCTATCTCTCTCTCTGTGTCTTAATGTAACGCAGTATACTACAGACACACTTATGTGTGACAATATATTACGATAATTACAACGTTTGCATTATTTATTAACATGATGACAGTTCGTGGAATTCTAAATGGGAAACGAAAATAAGGGTTCGAAATCGCGAAATTGCATAATCGCGATGTTGCATGATATGCCCGCGAATATTGACCAAGAGCATTGACCGCGAGCATTGACCACGTCGCATGCAACACCTCGGTAGTCAGCGAATACGAGTGACCTGTAGCCCTGACTATTAAATCCTTTGCGTAGACCATACTTAACTTGCCATTTCGTACCAGCATTTGAACATAGCTGTCCAGTCACGTGAACCAGAGACCCGAGGAATCAATACGCCTCGGAATAGTAAATTAATTTGTTAACTTAATAATTCTTTATGAATTAATTCTTATTCCGAATATTTAAGACAAACATATTTAAGTATTTTTATATTCACTTTATTTAAGTGTTAGATCGAAGTTCATTATTCATTGCAAGGGTAAATATATTACTATATATGGTCATAACTACCTCTCCACCATACTGTAGATATAACTAAATATATCGCGCATATATCAATCACGTGTTCACAAACGTCCGTCATCGCAATTAGTGATTCCTTGACCATAGTTAATATTAAAATTAAGAAATTTATTCACAGTCAATATATTGATGTCTATATTTCTTATTACTCCTTTATTATATTTAATATATTAATATATAATAAACTATCGGGGTATATTTAATATACGTTCATATTTGCATAATTTTATAAACTTGTTTGTATTTATCCGATAATCACCAAACCATACGATGCCAACCAACAAATCATGGTGCCTTTTGGAACATTCATGAATTTACTATATAACTTTTGACCACAATACTAATATTATAATGGACGCAAATATTTAATATTATTAATTTGCCAAGCTGAATATCAATTACAATACATTATAAAACTAACACAATAGTTTTAGGCAGGTCGTCATATTATTACATCGTCATATTATTATATAACTATTTACAAATAGCAAAGGTCGGGAAAATGCCAAGAAACATTTCCGATTGAATTTCGTTAGTTGAGTACATGTGCATTATACAAAGTACATTTTTAATAAATGTTGCATAACTATTACGTTATACCTATGATTGATATAATACTCGTTACATTAATTCTGGTGCATCTTTAATCAATTGACTACTCAATACCCGATAGCTAATATACTTTTGATTAGTAATGCACTGTCTATTGAGTACTTAGTATCTGATTGCCGATATAACTTCGATAAGTATATTACTGTCTATAGAGTACTTAGTTCTATACTTTCAATACATTAAACGAGAGATGATATATTTGTTATAAATTAATTATTATCTATTGAGTACTTGATTAACAAATGCTGGAATATACTGTTATACTATATATTAAAAGTGAGACATTAACGCTTTAAGTAATTACTTCAGGTGGTGTGTGTAATCATTATGAATACATAAATTACCCGCAAAATATATTTTAAACATTCTATCATTAACTTTGTACTCTCCAACCTGAACATACACCACACGTTCTACTTGCGAAGTAATAGTACACGTGCACTTCTAATTAACCTTGACTTACAATAATTCAGAACCCATTTTATACCCAACGATACTTCCTTATATCTCTCACATATCCTACATCTATAATAATCATATTCCAACTCACAATTACACCAACCAAAAAATAAGTTTTGGAGTATTATTTACATCACGATTGCACTCCAAATTACATCTCAGCAATATTTCAATATATTTTATTTATTTAATATATTTCATGTATTCAGTATATTCCATTCATTAAATGTGTTACATATATTCAAGGTATTAATCGCCTATACCACATTTTACATTCTGTGATGATATTACATACTTATATATTAAAATCAATTAGCACGAATATGCTTCCACGATTCATTTCTCTCTAGCGGATAATATTATGATTATCTGTTGTTAAAATGGTATATTCATGACATCATCTTCTGGGATTACATCTTATAAATATGTACGCATGCTATGAGATCTGACAACGTGACACTCATCTCTTACGTAATATTACGTCTAGGTCTGGGAATTCTTAAATAAAACAGGTTACGATGTCTATTACGGTGTCTATATTTCAATAATTAACTTATACAGAGTGGATCTATTAAACATATTTGATATTAACGAATAATAACTATATATTTAACTAATTGATTTTATATAATTATTTAGAAAGATTCAACTGAAAACAGTAAATATCGGGTTTATTTATATTGCGGTAATTAGTTATTTATAAATCATTGTTAATATTAAACCAGCTGGTTTTTACTTGTACATATTGAATACAAGTTTTAATTCGAATTATCTTGCACTGTTAATCTCGTATTCACTATTTCAATATATGAGCAACTTGACTGACAGATAAGTAGCTGTGCTTTCTGGTTTAACAATATCATCATTTTTTATTCTACTCGCTAGGCGTCGCATAAACTGAACAGGTGGCGCCACATTCCGGCACACCTCTGAAATGGAACTACGCGTGATAACACCATACACCATACGCACCTCATGTATACAGAGGACATGCATACGCAATACCTAATTTTGCACACCTGACTTACTGACTCAAACACTAACTCAATCCCTCACTCACTCACCTACTCACTAACTCACTCACTCACTCACTCACTCACTCACTCACTCACTCACTCCCTCCCTCCCTCACTCACCTACTCACTCACTCACTCTTTTACTCACTCACACACTCACCTACTCACTAACTCACTCACTAACTCACTCACTCACTCACTCACTCACTCACTCACTCACTCACTCACTCACTCACTCACTCACTCACTCACTCACTCACTCACTCACTCACTCACTCACTCACTCACTCACTCACTCACTCACTCACTCACTCACTCACTCACTCACTCACTCACTCACTCACTCACTCACTCACTCACTCACTCACTCACTCACTCACTCACTCACTCACTCACTCACTCACTCACTCACTCACTCACTCACTCACTCACTCACTAACTCACTCACTAACTCACTCACCTACTCACTAACCCACTATCTTACTCACTCATACACACTCACCTACTCACTCCTCACTCACTAACTCGCTCACTCACTCACTCACTACTCACTCACTCACTCACTCACTCACTCACTCACTCACTCACTCACTCACTCACTCACTCACTCACTCACTCACTCACTCACTCACTCACTCACTCACTCACTCACTCACTCACTCACTCACTCACTCACTCACTCACTCACTCACTCACTCACTCACTCACTCACACACTCATTCACTCACTCACTCACTCACTCACTCACTCACTCACTCACTCACTCACTCACTCACTCACTCACTCACTCACTCACTCACTCACTCACTCACTCACTCACTCACTCACTCACGCACTCACTCACTCACTCACTCACTCACTCACTCACTCACTCACTCACTCACTCACTCACTCACTCACTCACTCACTCACTCACTCACTCACTCACCCAATCAATCACTCACTCACTCACTCCCTCATACATTAACCCACTTACTCACTAACTCTCTCACTCTCTCACTCACTCACTCACTTTAGAATAAGCTACCTATAACTGTTACCAATGAAAATAATACAAATACTTTTAAAAGCAAACTTCACAAATACTTACTTGACCTAGACTGATATAGTCTGACACACCCTTATAATATTCCTACTGCTACTGAATTATCAAATTGATTTACGTTGTACTTTTCTCTAATACTATATATATTTCTCAAAAACCAATACTCCACTACTTATTTCTACAAACTATATTACGTTACTACTTTTACTACTTACTTCTTACCAAACTAACTACCACACTTTACCTCCCTTAATACACGTACATTTATATCTGACATATTTTCTCTATCCCCTATACAGTTCTCCCATTTGCACAATGTGCATTGCATACCTCTCTCACATGCAATTTCCTCTCAAGCAACTTCCTTACACATATTACCACAATTATTACTTAGATTATTTATTTTTTTTTGAAAAACGTATTATTTACTATATTAATTTTGTTATATTTCGTTAATAATACTTACACTCACGAACAATGTAAACCTTGGATTTTGGCTCACACACTCACTCACTCACTCGCTCACTCAATCTCTCTATCACTCGCTCACTTACTTACTTACTTACTCACTCACTCACTCGCTCACTCAATCTCTCTCTATCACTCGCTCACTTACTTACTCACTCACTCACTCACCCATTCGCTCACTCGCTCACCCAATCTCTCTATCACTCGCTCGTTCGTCGGACTCGAGTCATTGTTTTTCTAGGCACGGCGAATTTAGAAAACGTGTCAATCACACTCCGGAGTGGTCAGTTTACGTAATAGGTCTGCCGTCGATGGACGTAATAGGTGTGATTAAACAGTGTCGCCTTATCTAAATATACAATAGAATAGTTTCTATTGTAGAATATGTGTCTATTTAAAATATTTATATCGTAATTTTTATAATTCGGGCTTTTATTTATTGTAATTTTTATACTTATAATGTATTGAAGTAATATCATGTTTACTCAATGCACGATTTCATTAGGAC